>JAAGVU020000032.1:6257557-6324875 GCA_011763525.2 Mormyrus iriodes
TGACAGGGGGCAGTAAGAGGCTCGGTGGGCTAAGTCTCTGTGCCTGTGCCAGGGGGCAGTAAGAGGCTCGGTGGGCTAAGTCTCTGTGCCTGTGACAGGGGGCAGTAAGTGGCTTGGTGGGCTAAGTCTCTGTGCCTGTGCCAGGGGGCAGCACGTGGCTCGGTGGGTTACGTCTCTGTGCTTATGCCAGAGGGCAGTAAGTGGCTCAGTTGGCTAAGTCTCTGTGCCTGTGCCATGGGGCAGTAAGTGGCTCGGTGGGATAATTCTCTGTGCCTGTGATCAGAAGGTTGCCAGTCTGAGTCGCAGCTTCAGCAGAACAGTCATGCGTCTGTGGGCCCTTGAGCAAGGCCCTTAACCCCCAGCTGACGCATTAGCTGACCCCGTGCTCTGACCCCCCCCCCCCACCCCAAGCTATGGAGAGCAAACTGGGGTCAGTGAAAAGAAGCATTTGAATTTACCTGTGCAAATGGCAAATAAAGCATGTTTGTATGTGCGCCCCCAGCATCTCTGAACATCACTCCATCCATAACAGGGAGGCTGGAACCTATCCCAGGAATCATAATGCCTTGGAATACCCTGGATGGGAGGTGAGTCCATCACAGGCAGGGCTGCTCAATCCTACAGGTGGCCACTGGGGGCGCCAACTTGCCAGCTAATTCCACTTTGCCTTGGATGGGGGGCACTGGTGGTGATGCTCGCCTAGGGTGCCACACAGGCTAAGACCAGTTCTGCTTATAGGACATAGCCATGTATGCACATATGATCAGTTTAGAAGTTGCACTTTACATAACTGCCTGTCTTTGGAAATGGACCAGACTTGGAGAGCATGAAAATTCCACAAAGAGGAATCAAACCTCCAACCCTGGATATTTGAATTTTTAATTAAATTATTAATAATTGAAATTATTACTTCTATATAAACTTGAGCACGGTTAACATTGATACTCAATGTGAATAATGGCTCCATAAACCAAAACAGTTACTCTGGGGTATTTGAGTGCATCTGTATGTGTGGGTTATGTATATATTACATTGTGGTGACCAAATGTCTATAGCAGAACCTGTTAATTTGACATTGTGGGACCACCTTTTCGGCCCACACAAGTGGAAAGTCAATTTGATAAAAATCTATGACTGCAATCAAAAAACTAGAAATGCCAAAAATCGTGTATTTTGTTTCGTTACTTATAGTTAAGGTTAGGGCTGGGTAGGGGTTAAGGTCGTCATAGTTGGGATTAGGGTTTTTCCCATAGAAATGAAAGGACAGAAGCCACAAAGATACAGTAAATAAACGTGTCATGGACAGCGCCTGCTCCAATCCTGCCCTCCTCCACCTCCCCGTTTGGCCGGCAGGTATTGCTGGCCATTCCGCCTTTTCCCCCTTTCTGTCATTAATCTGTCATCCTTTGAGTGTGTTTCCACCTCTCCCAGACCGCTGCATAGCTCAGTGGGCTGAGTGTGCAGTTCAGCGTCCATGACCCTGTGGGTTTGAGGCTGATTTGACCAGTCTTGCTTGTTAGTTCTTATTGGATTTGCATTTGCTATGTTCACCCTGGGTCCTATTTGTGTTTTTGGGTTCTTGTTAATTGTTACTTTTTTGTGGTTTGCGTTCCGTTTTGGTTTTTGCTTTGGGCCTTTGTGGTTCTGTATTACTTGTCTTTATATTATGTTCCTAGTTTTAGATTCAGTCTCCTAGTTTCCTTAAGTCTCTTAGTTCCATGATTAAGTTTATTAGCTCCTCCTGTTTCCCCGTGCCTCCATCATTGATCGTTCTAACCGATTGCTCGTTGTCCTGTGCCCTCTTATTGGTTAATTGTTTCATGTTTCACTCCTACACCTTCGTTGCCTGGATCAGTTTGTGTATTTGAGTTCCTGTCCGTGAGAGGGTCATTGGGTTAGAATGTGTTAATGTTACTGTATATTTGGTGCCCCGGTCTATTGGCCAGTCCTGTGTCTGGTTTTGCTTAGCTCTGTAGTCGTGTTTATTCTGCGGTTTTTAGTTAATGCCTTATTTCTTCCCCTGTTTGTCTTTGACCCCTCATGGTCCTTTATTTTGTACCTTTCCTATTTTGTTCAGTTTTGTTAATAAATCCCTTTGTCTCGGAATCGCCAGTGGATCACCACCCTCATTTCAACCTGCACCATGCCCAGTGCCCTTGACACAGTGTGTGTGTGTGAGCGCGCATCCTGGGGTAGGATCCATGTGACCCTGTTGAATAAGCAGGTGGCTGGATATAACCTGCAGTAGTCAATAGGCCACTAATTAAATTGCATACATGTACATAAGATATGAAGTTTATTTTATTAAACGTTTACTTCTGTTTTATATTATTGTTCAAATATGACATCCTCTGCTGTGTACCCTGTGATGGATATCATTGTTTTGGATCATTCTCAGTGCTGGATCTTGATTTGGAAAAAGTTATTTCATTAAACATATAAAAACATCTCTAATATGGTCAAATATGGTTTTCATTAGTAAAATTTTATTTGTGACGTCAAAGTGACTGCTACCCACGGATGATATTAATCATATTTAGTATTCATTAGTTATATTTGTCATACAAACATTATACCCTCTCTAACGTCTCCTTTGGCTATATTTGTGAAGGATAACAGCACAACATATTAAACTGGCTTACTTGGTTTCATAGGAACACAACTGGGTATGAGTACGAACGGAAAAAAGCTCTATTTTAAGCTACGGAAGCACATGAAACGCTGTAGTATACAGGCCAACCTGCAAGAAAAGTGTAAGATTATAGAGTACTGTATAAATAGGCATCGTTCCATTAGCAGCTGGTACCTTCAATGGTAAATATAGTTATAATTGACTTTCGTCATTCCAGTGTGATATAGTTTTTGGCCGTCCTCTTGCATGTCACTCTGAATATACTGTTATTGCGCCGGGGCAGTAAAAGACAAAAAAAAAAATAAGATTCGCTGTCATTTTGCTCAAATTATCCATGATCAGGATGCCCCTTTTATATAAGAAGACAAAGAAGAAAAAAGTATTTAACGCCGAAACGGGTTTTACCAAACCCGAGTTAGCGATTTTTTTGGTGAAATCTAAATTTACCATTAAACAGATACTCCATCCACAGAAACGAGCCTACATTTAAAACGTTAATGCCAAAACACATTCTTTTATGATTAAAAATGTCACAGATCTTGCTATGATAGATGTTCAGTGCTATACTCTGTTCTATCGATCCTGTGATAAGTCGCTACAAAATATCCCGCATGTTTTAACTCGCTGAATGTGCAAAGCCTTGATATCAAGCGAGGAAATCGTCTAATATACGGCGTTTATGGATGCGGAGGAAGCGCAAGAGAGCAGCCCGGGGGCTGATTTATGGAGGCTGATCGGGCCGGCCGGCCAGCTTTCCGGGAAAAGGTGCCGGCTGATATATTCGTCTCTCGGCGGCCACTCGGATATTTGTCTTTTCCATGTGAAAGGCGAGTTTTTCGCCATGGATGCCCGCTGCGCGCACTCGGGTAGGCGAATTGCACAATGTGCACCATATTAAATCCGATTTGCAATTCGACAGAAATTATATTTTCTTATATAATTATTATTTTAAATAATCTATATTTAAAGTACGGCTGTTTACCCGAGATCGGGACATACGTAGTTGAGATCTAGCATGGTTTAGTAACATTGAGAATTGCACTTAATTGTGAGCGTCCCAGCCAAGTTCGCCTTTAAATGTTTAAGCTTTACACGGTTAATGTCGGTTCACGGTGTGTATCAGCTAATGCAGAACAGATGCGGAAGGCACAGGGGCAGTGTTACAATTTGGATTATGTGGCGTATCCGTTTTAAACATTTCCATTTACGCGCACTTCAGCTGCTGAGCACCGACACAGTCTCCGCTAAATCACAATGTCCATACATAATACGGGCGCTGTGTTTAAATTTATACATGTTTGCTTTTTTCTTTTTTGAAGTTCGAGGCAGTGATCGGTTTAAGTATTCTGTCTGTTTGGTCAGTTCATTTAACGTTGCACCTTTAAAAATCATCCGGCTGGAATAAATAACATTTGCTTGGCCCTTGATCGTTAATTGGCTTTGTGTATTTCATAGGGGGACCGTTGTGTGACGGTGATATAGAGGATGCTGATGGTGTTCTCCGGGTTTACTGTCCC
The DNA here is from genome assembly GCA_011763525.2 of Mormyrus iriodes. Taxonomy (NCBI): domain Eukaryota; kingdom Metazoa; phylum Chordata; class Actinopteri; order Osteoglossiformes; family Mormyridae; genus Mormyrus; species Mormyrus iriodes. Next base: position 6,261,707 of record JAAGVU020000032.1, read on the forward strand.
TGGCATGATTATGACTTTAATATTCGTACTGGGATGTCACAGACCGGATTAAAGGTGATTATTGCAATTATCTCTAAATCGCCCCGCTTCTTTTCATCTTCTTTTCTTCTTTTCACATGCTGAAGTACTCTTGTCTAATACAAAATTAAAACATGGTGTTTTCACTGCAGCTCCATAGAAGAAGCTTGTATCTGAAGCCGTTTCATTACAAGGCATATTAATTTAATTTACGGGTTGTTCATTAAATTAATGTAGTACTGTAATTAAGCCCACTGGCAAAAGGGAAATTTGGCCTAATGACTAAAAGAGAGTTCCTGGCACTTGGTTTTGTTGCATATTATTGTGCTAGAAATTGATTGCATGTTTTGTACATTATGTTCTCTCTCTACAGCAACATGGAAAGTAGGTGCACTGCGTTTACCCCTTTTCGGTTTTTATGTTTATCGCATCGCCTATTCCTTCACAGCAACAGGTGCACCGTGTCAAGGTGGAGGATGGCATGGTGTATGTGCAGCACCAGGCTTTACTCTCCCTGGAAGCCTTCTTGCCAGGCGGGCGGAGCTAACATCTAAGCCGGCTTCCCCACATCCTGGGCTTGGAGATAGTTGGGCATCTGCACAAATCTGAACTGTTTCGCAAGATTTGTAAAGTCTATCAGAGGCGATTCTGTCCTTACCTGTGACCCCCACACGCCTTTTCCACTTCAGTCTGCCTACGTGTGACTCATGCTTTTACCAAGGCGATTGTCTGACAGGGATATTACGTCATCCTTACCTCCCCCAGTCTATAAATGGCCAGGCATTAGTCGTCCATGGCAACAAACAGAAGATGAGGTTCACAGTTTGGTCTTTTAATTGATAAAATGGTTGGGTACTCAGGCACGGATGAGGTCTTACTTTCGTACTGAGAGAAGCAGTTGTGAGTAATGCTGTTCCCTGAAGTCATTCACTTTTTTAATCGAGGATTAGCGCATGCAGTGGCATAGGACAGTTTGAGACTGTCGGGAAGGCAACTTAATAATTTAACTACAACAGTCTATTTGCTGGGTCGATGAATGAAAGCAAATTCATTATGTACCGTTAAGTTTATATCATAAAAACAGAATTTTTTTAATTTATTTTTGTCATCCGTATGTTGTGTTTTGGTGGCTTACACCATTATCCTCCAAATATATATATAAAAAACAAAAGTTTAGGGTCAACGACATTGAGACGACCTCACCACCATCCCAACACTGTGCGCTAAGTAAAAGAAAATTCCCTGATGCATGTTGTTTAGTCGGACCGTGAGGGGGAACACTTCTGAACGACGTAGCCTTGAAGCTCTGTAATTTATAAAGTGCCATTGGAGAAAACAACCGTGTTACTGTTACATGCTTTCCACCCCCAGAAAACTGGCAAATGGTAAATCCTCTATTACTAAATCTCACTTTGACATTTCCATTCTGCCAACAGAAGCTCCTTTTTTTGCCCCATGCACATGCCACCTACATTTAGAGGCTCCAAACGGACCCTATTTTCACTGGCAGGGCTCTCTGTATGGATGGGATCTCTGCCCTGTTCAGTACCTCATTAACCAAGGAGTAATTCACTGTGGTGCTTCACGCGTGAGTCTGTGTATGTAGATGAACTGCCCGTTATTGCTTTCGGCGAGTACGGTCAATGTTAAGGCTTCAACATCGCTGACCTGGATCTGTGAAAACGAATTCCTCCAGAGGATGGTGGCCGGTCAGTGTAGAGATGACTAATTTGGGAAAACTTAGGCGATGTCACACCTCAACAATGCATTACCTAACACTTGCCTGATATCTGTGAGTGTACCATTCACCGAAATGCAGTGCTGTGCCTGAGGTAATACTGAGTATGATTTAATTTCTATTGTTTATATGGTAGATGTCCTACACCTATCTGTTTGTGATGAATGTCTATTTTATTTAATACAGATTTAAACTGTAATACATGTATGCTTTGTGTATGTACATAAAGTATTGTGCAAAAGTCTTAGGCAGTCAAAGAAAACTGTTTAAATGATGTTCATGTTGGTGTAAAACTATGATGTCTGTCAGAAGGTGTTAGCTTAGCCATTTCAAAACCACTCCTAAAGTCACTCCATTATTTGCAGTAACCTTCCAATGCACTCATGTATTTTTTTGGCCCAATGAGTCCCCCACCTTGTTTGGCTAATCGATGCCTCATTAAGTTAACTAATTAAGTTAATTAATTAAGTGAGCTGGTAGTGAAATTTAACAAACACATGGATTGGCTGGGGTACCCTTGAGGAAAGGTTTGGGATCTGAAGCAGTGTTCATCTAGCCGTCCAACAAGATAACAAATTATCGTTAATTTGCATATATTATAATGTTAGATTGTGTTTTTTGCTAAGCAAATATACACTTGTTACCCAGAAAAATAGCCTTAAACACTTCCTTTGACTGCCTAAGACTTTTGCACAGTACTGTATATATAGTGCTTTTTGACGGCTTTCGTTGCTTATTATGTTTTATCGAGTGTCATATAAAAAGTTTCACTTAAATCTTTTGAATTGTACTTTGGGTTCTTATTAACATGAGCAGTTTTCCTTATTCATGGATCAGTGGATTGCACTGTTGCCTTGCTATCAGGGTTGGGTGTTAGTATCCCGGCCCTGCTCCGTGTGTGTGTCGCGTTTGTCTGCTCTCTCTGGGTTGTGCAGGTTTCTTCCAGGTTTTTCGGTTCCTACATGCAGTTCAAAAACATGCAGATAATATCTCAGAAATAGAGATTGCTTTATGCTCTGTACTTCCTAGATTAGGCTCCTAGTGACCCTTTATGGGGAAAGCAGTTGATCAATGGATACATTTTTATTCTCATTTTTCTTCTTAAATTGCAGTCAGTTTTTCTGTTGTTGTTTACGATAAATGCTCATCATTGTCATAAACTTGAAAACAGACAGTCAAAACATTTTTACAAAAATGTTTATTTACAGTACCTCAACATGTTCAGTCAATTCACAATGTACACACTGAACCAATATTTTTTTTTCAGGTGGGGGGGGGATCATGCAATACATAAAGATACAGAATGACAGAGAATTATCTGTAATTGCTTGAGTTTATTTTTGTGCAGTCAAGACGTTTCCGCAGTACAGTGGTAACAAGTTGCTCTTTGTATCCCAGACAATAGTGGAGAGGTCCAAACAAGATGAGGTTTTGTAGAAGAGGACATTCTGTTGTGAATTAAGGTCTTCCTGAGCCTTGGCAGACAGCAGCGAATGAATTAATCCTGGAACATATTCTAGGGGTGGGCCTGCATTCAGAACCAAACTGGTGGCTAATGTAGGTGTCATACCACAGCAGACAAGGGGTCACATAGATCATATGAGATCAGGACAGGCCAGGGAGGGACACTTCTGAATTGATTTTCTGCTTTTACCAAGAAACTTTGGACAGCAGCATGAAACTAAATAAATACTTTATGAAATGTACTCCAGATCATGTTTAAAATCATCCACAGGCTGTTTGATAACTTTGTTGTGAATATCAAGGCCCCAGTTTAATGACATGTATTTATCATAGTCCCTTTACAAAGTGCTGGTATTTTTGCTTATATTCCAAAGAAATATCTGCATTGTGTCTGTCTGTGAGTCACATGAAATCTGATCACAGTGTGTCACGGTGATGCGGACACGATCCTGGTAATGGAGCGAGTGGACGTACACCCTGGATGGGGCATACAGACACGGGGCACAAATTTGCACTCTAGGTCAATTTTGGGACACCTGATGCACCCAAATAGTGGTGTGATGACACTGGGGACACTGAAGGAAACTCATGGACTTGTGCAGGGAACGTGCAAATTTCATGAATATTTTGTAGCTAGGAGTGGTGTGAGACAACAGCGCCACAGGGCGTGATCCAGCATTTCTGCACTTAAAATCCAAACTGTAGCAAATAGATTTTAATTCTTGGTACACATAAACTTTCCTTGTCTTTTTCAGCTACTTTTTTAAATGTGTTCATATATGTGAAGCAAGGTGACCCACTGCTCATTGGTCCCACTTGCCCAATTTGGGAATCATCGATATTGATTAAAAGTCAAGGAACATAATTCCTGTGTTCGGTGACTCAAACCCCGAGGGTTTATAGACCTGGAATTATTTCACACAGTGTTTTCTGGAACAGCCCCCCCCAGTGTCAAACAGACAAGTGTATGAAAATAGCATTTTACTTGCCAGTAACCAAATATTCCTGTTTACTTGGCTGTAATTTTTTTTCAAAACAATCTGCTTTTCATTTACATGGGAATTGTTGGTTCAGAGTTTCCTAAGTTGACTTCCAAGTGCGTTCGGCTTGCATGGCAGTCAGACAGATTAACTTTAGGGTGGCTGTGTCTAGGGTCACCCTACATTAATCACAAATTGTTTTCTTTCCATTTTTCTTCAGTCAGCTACATTTTTTTAAATTTATTTTTAAAAATATCTGGTCTTTAGAAACAACAGTTTACTTGGTAATCTAACATCACCTAAGCAAATAGGCCTGTAATATGTGTTCTGATATAGAAGTATGGCCTATTTACCCAGAAAATGGCAACGGTTTTCAGTTCTCAAAATTCACGTATGACAGAGATAACATTATCTTAAACATCAGTCACTGCTCTCTCCAATAAGAAAAAGATTAAAGATTGCATAAATTATTTTCACTCATGGAACAGAATGGTTTGTACTTAAAATGCCTGAAAGTTGTTGTATTGGACCATATGAATCCAGGGTGTCTACTAGGATTTGCACTGTTTACGGTTTCTGGGCTGTACTGTTGTATATTTATGGTGGGGCTTTCAAGTCAATACCCAAACAATGTTATTGCACTTCAGAAGACAAACAAACACATCTACAATATAATCTACAATGACATAAGTAACTTTAACTAATTATTATATATGCATACATATGTATAATACTCAGCTGAATTGGAAGAACAGTTTGGGGCAATGGCGTGTAGAAGCTGCAGGGAAATATGTCTTTTCTCACAAACTACTTAATTTTCTTGGTGTGCTGGATCTGTTTAGTCTGCAGGTAAGATCCGCTTTGTTAGGGGATGCTTGTGTTGGCAGAAGCTCAGTACGCACTGCCATCAGGCTAGAGGGAAACTTGGCTGGATGGCAGTCGGCACGGCTGTTCGTTTCGGAGAAGTTAAGGACAGGTCCCCTCCGCTTTACGGACATGCTGGTAACTTGCACCTTACCGTGTCCCCTGAAATTAGCATCTCGGCTTAGCTGGCACCCAGACACATTTTATCACTTCTCTGAGGTGACGTGTTTCCATTTTGACTTGGAGGATCCATGTGGTTTGTTTTTAAGGAAACTGTTTCTCTTCAAAGGAAAGTTCTAGCCAGGTGTGTTTTCCTAGAATAATTTCCTTTCATTTTATTATGCATTATTACTTGCTGTATTTTAATGATTAATAAGTAAAAAAAAAATTTAAAATTTTAAACTTCCAGATGGTGGTGAAATGTTAAGGAAACCAACTTTTCCAAGCCATTCCAGGATAATATATATATATATATAAAAAAAACTTATTTTAAAAATAATGGGTGGCCTGTCTGTGAAGTCTTTCTATAACTTGGCTGAGGAATTAAGAAACGTTCCCCTTGTTTTTCCAAGGAAGGTGACCGGGGATGACAGAGAATGTAAAGGTACTGATTATGCCTTCAGGAAAGAACATGCAGAGTTGTACTGAAGCAAAAGCACAGATTGCACATCACCGGGGCGATGTCTCCGCTGCCGCTTGCACCCTTGTCGTCTTTGTCATTTCCATTTGTGGGAGAAAGATCCAGAAAGAAATTCTGTGCAGAAAGGGGACAATCAATATAAACACAGCAGGGGCCTATTAACTGCATAGGTTGTCCTTTATGCAAGGACAATTCAGGAAAAAGTTTTAAATTTGTGCAAAACTAATTTTTAATCTGAATAAATATATTACTAATCACCATTATTAATACATGATAAGCAGTATAGAAGATAAATGGATTATTAATATGCAGTCACTTTAAATTTAAGTGACTTTATATTATATTGTATTATATTATATTATTAATTCCTTTATCTCTTCCAGTAATATATTATTTTACTCTATTGTGTGTTGCTTTGTTTTGAACAATCAAAGAAGGCTAGCTTTGTACCTGTATTACTGTGTGTGTGAGACAAATAAACTCTTGAACTTGAAATAAAAAATGTGTTTGTTTGTCATAAATAAACGAAATGGCATATGTGGAATTACACTAACTAACTACAGTAATGCAGAACTTTGTTTAAATAGGGCAACACTTACCTAAAAGTAAATCTATGATCTAGGTTGTGTTCGGGCTGAGGTTCTTCTCCTCCCAGATGTTCCACTGACTCTTTGGCCCTGTGTCCTGCTCTGTAGACCTGAAGGGAAGGCCACCACCCGGGCAGCCCCTCTGTTGACTTGCATTCCCGCCACCTGTCTCATGTCTCGGGCCATCTGAGACAGAGTTTGAGCAGGGTTGGTCTGCAAGCGTTGGAAGAGACTCTCCCGCGTCACTGTTCTCTCGGGACAACTGAAAGTCAGAGCCACCCCAAAATCAGTCTTCATCTCCCTCGAGAAGCCGTCAGAGGTACCGTCGAAGCAGCGGCCGATCGCTATCTCTTTGGCTACCCGAGGATTCTGGTCTGTGACGGTGTAGATGCCATAGTTGTGCCCCAGTGGGTCAACCGGGGCAAGCATGGTGAAGGTGTGGGTCTCGTTGTTCGCCAGTACTGGAGGATGCTTGGTGAGGTACTCCTGCAGGAGGCTGTTGATGCCAACTCGTCTGCAGTTACCCTGAGGGATGACTGTGATGAGAGACCTGTCCACGATGTCTTGGTCATAGAGCATCCCACTGCACTTAAACTCCAGGCAGGCAGAAGAGGTGTTGGGTAGGTTCATGTCCCTGGTGCTGCGGATGTCCCTGATGCCATAGAGCTGCCCCTTTGTCTGAGGGTGGGTGCCACCAAAATTTCGTGATCTCACCATAACCTCCGTGGGTCCGTTGATCTTGACCTTGATGTAGCAAGCACGAAACTCCTGAGGGTTTGGCCACCAAGAGAGGTAGTCACCAGTCCAGGTGGTGAGGTCGCTCTCCTGGAATGGCACCACATTGTACTCGTACTTGTCTTTCTCCACACGGAAAAATCGGAAGTGGTTCGCATCGACTGGTGCATTTTCACAAGCTATTAAACTCTGATAGGGATATATTGGTCCGTTGGTTTCTTCCACGTTGTTAGGATTAGGTTTAGCTAGGTTAATTTTGAAGGCAGTTTTCTTGAGAGCTGGATCCTCATGGTCTGAGCGCTGATAATCTATCTTGTCTAGGTATGGTTGAGATACTCCAATAATGTTGGGATTCATTTTTGGCGATGATGGAGCTGCCTCCAACTCCTCACCACCCATTATGGCTGTCACATAAGCTGTGTAGGCGTCAGGCCGTAATGCATCACAGAAGGCGGGCAAGCAGGCTCCACTGGGTCCAGTTATGACACTATCGAAGCGACCCCATGCGCGAGGGTTTGATGTGTAGCCAGGTTTCGGCTCCAGATTAATGAGGTTGATGACCACCCCTTCCAGCTGCTCGGTGTGCAGGAACTTGTCACTCATGTACGCTCGCACTTTGACATAGCATCGCCGGTCCTCGGGCACATCCAGGTTAAATAGGCGCCGTTCCCTGATTTCCATGTTTCCGATGAGAAAAGTGCGCTCTTCCCGCTTGTTTCTCCCATTTCCACCACCGACAACTCGAGAGTAGTTAAAGTTACTCTCTTCTTCCCAGACCCCAGTATCTGGGTTGAGAGACCATAACTTCATCTTGGGGATGTGCTCTGGCATTTTCACATGCTCCGTGTCCAATAGCACTTCTACCGCCCCGCTTCCTAGAACCTCCTGGTTAGTCTCATCTCGGAAATCCACAGAAAACATTCCGTAGGTCCTCAGAGGAAGCATGTCTCCTTCACCATCGATGAAGTTAAGGTCTCCAGGAGTGGCAGGAGCAGTAGTGATGTTTCTCGGATCAATAAACGTCACACTAGCCTTCACGGTACCCTCGTAAACCTCCCCACTGTTTTTGTGAAAAGAGTTCGGAGGAATCACTATCTGACCAATAGGGTCCTCACCATCAATCTCACCCAGGTAGATCGTATTTGTTTCCTTGGAGTTGATATTCACTGGTTCCTTCTTCCGCATCACCTTCACATCATGGTAGACAGTGCCGCCCTTCTTGTCAAAAACGAATACCTTGATCGTATCTATGAACTTCTGTGTTTTGTCCACAAAGTTCACGACCAGTCTCTCTGTATCAGGGGATACCTGAAGAGTGAAGCTCCCCTGGTACCCAGTGAAGCCCACCCGTTCCTTCCCGATGTAGATATGTCCAAAGCGCAAAGGTTCGCCGTTATCCGCTGCCACCACCCGGCCCCGAACCAGCACCTTAGGCTCCACGCACTTCTGGCACCCGCACTCTGTCACGGCCCGGATGGGAAGGGTGTAGCTGCCACAGTTGATCTCTCGGGTCTCCATGCGTTTGACTCCGCAGCAGAAGCCAGCACCGTCCTTGCAGCGCATGTCAAAATCCAGGGCTCCCGGGCACTTGCTGTGGGGACAGCGGCCGGCATTATAGAACCTGGACCTGGTCCCCGGCTGGACGCAGTCCACCGGCAACTTGATTAAGTGCCTTTCTGGTGCAGAAACGCAGGTCGGAGAATCTTTATCTGCAGGGCGAGAGAAATGACCAATGGAGTATACAATTGGTACTGTAATTATAGCTGAAAAAGTCATATTTAAGGGAATTTTAGATGCATATTCATTAAAACCGGTCCATCAGCAGAACTATTAGACATACTTAATTGATAAATTAAGAAACGTATTCCGTAATGTCAGATCTTCATAAAAAACACATATTCCAGGGGACAGATTGTATACCATCTGTAATAGGATATTTAACAGCACACTACTTCTTTTATTATGAATTTAATTAATGTCTTTTTCCCATATTAATTAAAGATGTGTTAAGTGCCCGTAAGGTAGAATAAAATTTGTAGGCGTTTAGGTTCGCGTCCCCGCGCTCTGAGACGACGTGAATCTGGTTTTATTCATGAGCGGGTTTTTCGCGCGGTAACAGCTCAGGGGCGCGCCGGCGCTGCTCGGGAAGTGGGCTGCTGATCGCTTTAGCACACAGTCCGGCCGCGTCGCTTCGTGGATCTACAGCCCGGGGAGATCGCACCGCCAGCCGGCGGCCCCTCACCGATGTGGAAACACACGCTTGTCTGACACGACAAAAAAAAAATATAGCCGCTGGATTTATCGACGATATTGCATTTCAATTCAGCGTGCGGTGCTTCGGAGGATTGGGATCCCGGCTCTGGTTTCGCCGGGGCTGATTTCTCCATGAATTACCTCTGTTTAGAATAGATTGATTTCTACCAAAATAAACATATATTTTTACTGCTTGTCATATTACACTGTTTGGAGACCTCTGCTTCTCGCCGGGTTATTCCTTAATACTCTTTTCATTAATACTGACATCCCATCCAGGGTATCCCCTGCCTGGTGCCCCCTTTGTTCCAGGATAGGCTCCAAGCTCACCGTGACTCTGTACTGGATAAACAGTTATAGAAGATGGATGGATTAAAACAGACACAATATGCTTAAGGATTGCCATCTTGGTATTTTTAACGCCCAGCTAGGATTATGGGATTTGTTCAGGGAAAAAGGCTTTGTGAAGGTATTTATATGCTGGCCTATCTGCCGTATCTCTGCTTGAAACAGCAAACTGAATAACCAATTGAACATGCTTTGGAAAACACATTGACATCTGTTTATTCCCGTTATAAAAACAGCGAAATAACCAAATTGATGGTGTGTTATTCTTTGCAGTCAATGGCTGCACCAAAGACAGTATATTCAGTTAGAGGCAGGATTCGCACTATTGTCATAAGACAGTAATGAAAGCGTCTTTGATCAGTGAGACTTAAGTTGAAAAATGAGCCCAGCTTAGCATGTGACTGTATTGTGTTCAGCTGTGTTTACATTACAAATGCACGGCAATAATTCACAGTGGGTGTCTGAAAGGTTGAATATATTTAACATTTTTCTGTGTTGACTGATCTGTGGGGTAGGCCCTCAGCTCTCTGTGTGTAGAGTTTGCATGTTGTCCCCGTGTCATGTGGGTCTCCTCCGGCTTGCCAAACACTTGTAGGCAGGGGAACTGGTGTCTTGGGATCACCTGTAGTGTGTGACTGTGACAGATTTGCTTACCATAAAAGGTATCCCCTGTTTTCTGTCCTGAGCTTTTTGGGAAAGACTCCAGGCCCTTCCACGTGACCCTGTACTGATAATTGGTTATGGATGGATGTACTAATGGATGATCTGATGACTTTAATGATTTCATAAGTTGTGATATTGCAAATATTTGCAGTGTTGGCACATCTCTTTCTCATTATGAACAGGTGTTACTTACATCTCTGTTCCCCAGCCCTACTGAGAATTATCTGCATAACTAGAAACAGGCACTACCGCAGGGTTTTTCTCATTCTGTGGTAAGTTACCATGCCGGGCTGCTTCAGGTCCAGGAGACTCTCACTACATCTCATCCATCCCAACGGTAAGAGTACCTACCGAAGACAGTGAGGAATGCAGGCGAGGACTTGACGCTGCCCGTGTCGCTGCTGGCCTTGCAGTAATACCGGCCGCTCTGCTCTGGCTTCAGGTCTCTCAGAACCAGGTCCTCCTCGTATTTGTACGAAGCTCGGTCCAGCAGTGTCCCATTGTGGTACCTGAACACAGAAGGGCCTGTGTGACCAACAGGAGCTGATGGCAGGAGTTAACAGTACGTTTACATGTCAGTGTATTTATTTAACAGCTGCTTTTGTCCAAAGCGATGTACCTGTGCATCAGATAATACATCAAACGCGTACAGCTGTCAAGGAGCCAACCTAGATGTTTCTAGGCTGAATTTCTAATGAGTGATCCGTTAGCATTGAAACGAGAGTTATACAATACAATAGAAAACAATGGGTAACACTGTACATTAACTGCACTTTCATAATGCCTTTATAATGCATTCGTCAAACATTCATTGCACCTTCATAATGCATTCATAGAACATTCATAAGCAGCATGTAACTGTACCTTATTATCCTAACACCTTAACAGCTTTGATATACATTTCTAGCAAACATTATATTTGTAGAATTGTGTAATGTTTCTTATTAACGTATATTTAAGCTGTTAAGGCATATTAGGATGTTAAGGTATACTTGCATGCTGTTTATGAATGTTCTATGAATATATAATGAATGCATTATGAAAGTGCAGTTAATACAAAGCGTTATTCAACTTTGTGAGAACCTAACAGAAAAGCTATTGAAACCAAACTCCCTGAGGACTAGGTTCCAGCCAGATAAGTGCAAAATGCAGGAGACCATAGCCAAGGGATGGCTGATGACAGAGTAGGTCAGTGGTTGGATAATCAAGTTGAGGTGTTCCCAACAGTATGGTGACCAGATAATCTATGTGAGGAGGACACTTTGAGCTCGGATAGGATTTGTAAACTACCATTTGAATTAAAAGGACCTGGCTTTCACTTAAGCGTCGAGTTCATGCTATGTGCTGATTGGTCAGTCTCCTACAATCATGCATGTGTCACTAACGTTAATGTGAAATAACTGGATGAGTCTTTCAATCAAGGAAACAAACCAATCAGAGGACAAGAACTGAACTATTTAACTAAGCAAAGGAGCCTTTCAGTTTTAAAGTAGCATGTAAAACCTGAAGAAGCTCAAAGTGTCCCTCCTGACATGGATTATCTGGCCACCCTACCCAGAAGAGGACAAGTAACACAGGTAATAAACATTTAAGAAGACAACAAAAATATTCTGAATAGCTGGGGCTGTTTTAGGGGGGCTTAAATATTCTTGCCCCCCCCCCCCCCCAAATAATTAGTTTAAATGGTGTATTCTCATTAATTTTCATTAAAATCAGACCCCCCTACACTGTCAGAAAAAAGGGTACATTTACCTACCTCTATGGAACAGTTGGCAGACTGTTGAGGGTAGGGCCCCAGTGACAAGTAGTTGTATCCTCAAAGGTACAAATTGTTCCTTTTTTTCTGACAGTGTAGTAAAGGCATAGCCCCCTTTTCATAAATCTCTAGTGACACTCCTGCTGCATAGATACTGAGTTTGAAATATGCTTGTCTGGACTGTGTGCAGAATACAGATGAGAATACAAGCATTATAGCATCACCAGTAGTATTTATTGGGTGCTGGAATTCCTGTGGCCTTGCAGCAGAACGTCACGCGCTGTCCCTCATAGCGGGCCTTATCCTCGGGGTGCTTCACGATGTACGGCTTCTCTGCGGCGTGCAAGACAGACGAGGGGAGACCTTATAACATGCCGGCGGCCGTTGTGAATGGCACCGTTGAGGCGCCAGTGGTCATAAAATTTAATCATGCATGCAGTTCAAATTACAGCTATGGCACATTACATAGCATGTTATATTGTTGTGGGATTACGTCGAAAATACTGGTCTTCTGTTTGCTGTGTTATTTTTTTGAACTACTCAAAAAACTGAAAAGCACCTTCCAGACTTTCAGTTTAGTAGTTTTATGAGCTGTGCCGTCAGTGATGACGTTGTGGATGGATTGCTACCCGGGACAGACCTGTCTTAAAGGGTCATTGCTCGTGGAAGTACCCAGAATTCCAGGTTCTGAACATAGGGTCGGGAGTTCGGGACTCGTCTTAGACCCACCTGAGGACCTGAGAACGGCCCTCACCCAGGATCTTCCAGTGCTGTTGCTGGAGGAGGGGACGGTGACAGGGGCAAACTTTTCCTTGATAACCATGACGAGAGTCCTTTCACCAGAACAAATGCCGTGGAGACTGAAGAGGCCTTTGGCGTCGGTGTGGACACGGACGGGCTTGGAAATGTCGGCCAGGGAGATCAGGGCCCCGGCCACAGGGGCCCCGGTGACGCTGAGGACCTCCCCGAGCAGCAGGTGGCCCTCGCACACGCAGCGGCTGCAGTCGTCACTGGGCCGGCCCTCAGGACACGCACGCTGACACAGCACTGCACATGCACAAATGCGCATGCGTTACACCTGCTCATTCTGCATACCCTCCACTAGAGGGAGCGAGACACTTACATAATGTTCTTAATATGATAGGTGTTACCTGGGCACTGGATCCTAGCACATTTCCGGACCTCGGCCGGGTGTCCCGTGCATTGCACTTTGTTGGACGACACGCAGGTCCTCCTTCTAACTCTACGGCCCCTGCCACAGGTGACTGAGCAGGCTGTCCAGGGTCCCCAGGTGCTCCATTTGGCTTCAGGGTCAACAGAGTTGAGAGGAATCAGAGTCAGGTTAACATCAGCAGGGAGTCTCCATGGAATATGCACTCAGAGCTCCAGTGTCATATGTAAGACACATCACTGTATACATTCTAACCATGCGGCCTCATTAACTATGATACTACTCAGCTGTAATATGGATTTCCAATATTGTACCTTTCCTTAGCCCCGTTCATTAACAGATGTGTGCTGGAGCTGCTGGATCATAGAGGACTGACAGAATGAATTACTTAGCAATACATCAGACCCGCATGGCTGCGTGACCCCTCAGAGACACCTCCCGTAACCACACCTGCACCGCTGGGGCTTTTGTCTAGCTGACTGCTGGCTAAAACGAAACTATAAGCGTAAGTGAGATGCGAAAACGAAACTGAAATTAAATCAAGAAACTCCCAATCTAGCTGAAATAAAATTTTTAAATGAGCAGAAACCCTTTTTGAGGCCCTTAGAAAAATTTGATTAACCCGGACATCATTTGTCATTTTCCCTCCCATTTTGACAAGCTGATCAGATGGGAGCCCCCTGGTGGCCACTGGGCCCTAAGCAGCCACCTAGTTTTAATTTGCTTATGCCTTGGGCCAGCCCTGATAATTGTGTCACGTTCGATATCATGTCTTTGATTGTGCCATTTCAGTTCGCTCTCTTTGGCGGGGCCCACCCTGGCACGGTGGAGTAGCGCACTCTTTCCTCTCGGTGTGGTGGCCCTCGCACATCGGGGCCAGCAGGAGGTGCTGTGGCCGCGTGCTGATACACTGGCGCTGTCGCACCCGGACCCCCACATCGCTGCAGGTCGTGGCCGAGCATGGACCCCACGGTGACCAGTCTGACCAGTAGGTCTGTACTGGATAGACAAACCGAAGAGAAATGTGAGATCATATTCACGGTGTCCCATTCCACCTCATTGTAAAGTATATCACTCTGCCTTCTGCGTGTCATTGCACAGGGAGGCCAGATGGCGTGATGGTTCACATCAGAACCTCAGATTTCCATGGCTGACAGTTTGATTCCTATCACCAGCTTCAGAGTGTGGAATTTGCATGTTTTCCCCAGTAGCGCCATCAAGGGGGGGGGGGGGGGGTTATAGCCACACTGATACAATCACTTGCCCCCAGGTGCCCCCCCAGCGAGCCACATAACCAAATGCTGCATAATATGCTTCTATATAATATTTTACATTAGGTGCTTTTCATTAAATATCAAATTAGTAACATTAATTGTTCAATCAGAACCCAAGGATACCAGTATGATATTCCTTAGCTCTCATATTATCATAGTTTTCAACTAGCCTATGTACTACAGTAGCATAATAGAATTTCTGAAATTCAATTATGGCTTTTGGCTTTTGTGCCACCCCAAGATTTTTAGTGGCCCTGTCTGGCCATGCGTATGAAAATTTTCTGGGGGTGCCACTGGTTCTCGCTCTGTCGTGTGGCTTTCTTCTTAAGACTCTCTGTGATTCAATATTTGGTGTTTCTAAATTCCTCATGGTATGTGGTTGTGTATTTCTGTCCCTCAACAGACTGGCATCCCATCCAGGATGTTCCCCCACATTAAACCCTGTGCTTCCTGGAACCTGGCCCCATGCTCACAGTGACCCAGTACTGGATATGCAGTCATGAAAGATCAATGGATGGATATAATTTTACACTTGGAAACTTGTACTGGTCTCACTGGTGCCATTAGGATCCAAGCTGGCTTTCCATAACTATGAAGATAGCCATTTTTCCAGAGTTTCTCCACATTTTTTCCGGGGTAATTAGGAAGAGAAGCTCAGAGGAGCCTGATGGAAGAGCTCACCTGGTGGGCACTGGAAGCGTACGTGGTAGTTGGAGCAGAGCCGGCCATATGGTTGTTCCTTGTTGATACACCAGAACCCTTTCTCCAGGCTGGAGTGGACCACCTCCCCGGTATCCGCAGCACGGACCCAGTCGGTGGTGCGAGCTTCCATGGCAACGGGACGAGCGCACACTCGCTCGCGGTAGTAGAAGCGGATGGCTTCCAATCGCTCGTAGTCCCCATTGCCCCCGGGGTGGTCGATATTGAACCAGGACGTCCACTCAGTCACGCCTGTGGGATTCACAGTGAAGAAAGAGGTGAGATGTGTGACACTGCAGATTGGCCGATGGGAAATCAGGAGCTGAAGGGATGGAGCGGTTTTCTACTCTAGCGGTTCCCAACCTTTTGATGCCCAACTTCAGGTACACAAGACGTATGGAAATACGGGACAGATCTCGTATTTTAATAGATCGATGCCGGACACAGCTTTTTATTTTTCAGTACGGAACGATCCTGTAATATACTGGATAGGTGGTCACTCTACCTGCAGCATCAAAGCTACAGTCGGACCAGTAGCCATAAATTTTCATGATAAGTCCGCCTCTGTACTGTAGATTTCGCCGCCCGGGGACTGAGGCAAATTTCGAGGGGGAGTTGTAACTTGTCATTTTACTAACTGGCTACATGCCTGATCAGTAACAAAATTTTTTTTTTTGGGGGGGGGGAGGGTTAAACCCGTTATTTTATTACTTGGCTACATGCCTGGTACTCGTCTATGGCTCGCGGATTGGGAACCCCATTCTAATCCTCCAGCCACACTGCTCATCCCATGGGTATCTGTTCAGCTTTCATCTGACACCTGTTTCCATATTCAGTCGTCAAGATGTGAGGAAATATCGCTGTCATACTGGGGAGTTAACACACTGTATATCTTTCATTGAATTATTAATTGCTGCGCTTAAAATATTTTTCAGAGTCATCAGTCATCAGGAGATGAACTATTTTAAAAGAGGTCTGAACCGATTTTTTTTCAATGTTTCAGACTATAACAAAATTTCTGTTTAACTGACATCACTTGGAAAATGATAACCTGACAGTGTTTTTCATGCTTCCTAGGCTTGAGAGTTCATCCTCGCCTGAGTTTGCTAGAAATGTTTAGAAGTATTTATTGAGTTATAAACTGCCGAGAAATCTGAGAAATTTAATGCAGGTGTTTTTGGTAGCGGCAGGACTTCCATGCTTATTTTTCCGACTCGTTTTATATTTTTATAAATCCTTGTGTTTTAAAAAGTGGAAACTTTTAAGGAAAATAAAAACTGATGGCAGCAGCGCCGCGATGCATGGGCGACGCATCGGGCTGCGAGGGAGCAGATGGGTTAGTTGTGTTTATACCGACCTGTGGTTTGTGGCTCGATGAGAGTGTTGTAGACCTGTCTCCTGCTCTTTTTATTGTGGTTCCACTTCCCGAAGTATGAGTTGCTCCACATGGAATCTGTGTCAAACGAGAAGGAATGCAATGAAGCCAGATTGCTTTACCTGCCCTCTGTCCATTAGCAGAAGCGACCGGCGGCGTCTGGCCAAAGTTTGGCTCCTTATTTATTGGAGACGCAGAATGTATCGAAAGGCATGTGTCGTGCAGAATACTACTATTTGGTTGCCAGTTGGTTTCCAAGATGTCTGTGAATATGCAAAGAGCACCTCACTCCTGGACTGGAACCTGTGCAAGACTCCTGATCTTAGCATGTGTCCCCATGGGTGTCTGCATTTTGGGGTCTTTTTTTTAGTCTATGTGCTACAGGAAGATAACCACTGCTCTACTTGGTCCCTTTTCCACAGTTCAGATCTAGAAATGTTAGATCATGTACTAAGCACTGTTTAGGTCTAGAGGTACATCTCCAAGGTTCAAACAACATTAATGTACCCGCAATGGTACAAAAATGTTCCCCAGAGTCCATTTCTGTATCTTAAAAAGTACATTTACCTACAGCTATAGGGAACAATTGATCAAGCCATTCAGGGTACAGCCCCAGTGACAAGCAAAGGTACAAATCGGTATTTTTTTTGACAGTGTAAGCACTGTTTAGGTCTAGAGATTTTGGATCGTGTACTAAGCACCGTTCAGGTCTAGAGGTGTTGGACAGTGTGTTAAGTACTGTTCAGGTCTGGTGGTTTTGGACCATGTGCTAAATACTGTCCAGTTTCATTAGGAGACATATGGAAAGTTATTTGTTCCAGTTTGTATGATTAGATCTGCCATTTGCGTTTCTCCCTAGCATTCTGAAGAGGTCGTTACTTCACAACACAAATATGTAGTGGAGCTTCTGTAAAGGTTGTCAGAGTAATCGGGAGAGAGGATGAATGCAAGCAAGTTATTTAGCAGTGGTCTCCTGGAAGAAACCTCCCCCCACCCATCTGTATGTCCATCCATCTGGGCATATGAGAGCTTTAACGTTCTGCTGAAAAATGGTGCAAAATCTCTAAACCTTGTCCTCATCGGTAAATACAGTGCTGTGATAAGGCAACCTGGAAACAGCTGAAAGGAATCTGCGCCTTTATAACTGGTGCGTCTAGGAGCGCGTCCAAGTCCTACTTCCTCTGTTTGATATAGCGCCACCGCGTGTGACGGGGAGTCATTACCAGTGGTATTTGCGATGTTAGCGGAGCAGGACCCGAAAGCTTCACATCTGTTTTTGCGAGCTCCCTCAAAGCATAACTCTCATTTCACTCCCTTTTCATAAAAAAACTATCGCCATATTTTATGTACCATTTACTCTTCGTAAAGTGGTCCGTATCCAAAAAACTTGTTTATTCCCTTTGGCAGAGAGCACTTAATGGTGTCCTCTTAAATAAAAAATGTACAAAACATAAAACTGCTCTGTTTATTTTAGCAGGATATAAAATTTTTGCAACACATTTCCTATGGACTTATTTTACTTATTTACTGTCGCACTTAATTAACTTTTATTAACTGGAACAACTTAGCTGTAATAATGTTTTTATGATTCGCATATTGCGACAGTCATACAGATCTTGGACGTTTAGGACTGTATCATTTTAGTGTAACCATTCCATAGTTTACATTTTAACTGATTATAATCTATATCTGTTCTTTTTGCAGTTTTATTAGGTGACAATCTTTACGATTACATTTAGAGCAAGAATTTGTATGATGTAATTTTATTTCGGGTTAGAAAACTCTATCAAGACACCATGCATTGTTATATAGTAGCGTAAAGGAGTGATATCTGTTTAAAAAGCCTGAAGTCAGAAATTCCCCGATAAATTCGCATGGCGGGTGACGTCATGCGCACGCGCCAACGGTCTCGTCCCGCGGGCCCTTGGTAAGTCTGCGTTTCATTCGGGGTCTGTTTGTAAAGTGGATTTAAACTGCTGAATGCAATAGGTAGCTCATCACGTTTAACACTCACGTTTTCATCACTGCTTGCTCATACGTACTTTTGCACATTTTGTCTGCAGTGTTCTGTGCACGTTACCGCGTGTAGAACGACATACATAAATTATTGAAAATGTGATGATTTCCGAGGTTTTGAAAGTGAAGAACTTGACCTCTGCATGACTTGAAAGGAGAAGACTAGTAGTAACTTCCTAGGCGAACAGGATCAGATACAGTGGACCAGTGCAGGCCAGCGCAACTTGCGTTAGTATGGAAATGAGTGACTGGCCTTTTCATAAAAATAGACCCGGTCAACGTTTGTCACGAAGGGGAAAAACATCAGAATTCAGCATCAGCCAGCACCCCCAGGTTGTATACATTGGCTCATGTCCTTATGGTCGTGTTTGACATTGTTGGCACACTTCTTTCCCCATTATTTTGGGATGCGCTATTTCAGATTGTTACGCTACAAATCTCATTGTATGGTAGCAGTGAGGCAGGGAAGGTAATTCAAAATACCAAGTGCTTTGCAATCCAAGTCTGTGCAAGGTGCCCCTACCAGAAGCTAATAAAAAGTGAAAAATGTTATTAACCTTCTTTAAAAAAAAAAAAATCAGATTCGGCATTTCCATCTGCCAGATGTGGATTGTCAGACATGTGCTTCTTTCATCCAGTATGGCTCATTTGTGCGAATGTTTCAGAATATTCCACTTCCTAACGAGAAAAATGTTTAAAACTTTTTTTTAAAATATGTAAGACCTTGAATAAACTACCGTTTCTTAGATTCACAGTGCAAATACAGTCATATTATTGCACTTAAGTGTTATAACAGATCGGTGTGTAGAAGTCTTAGTGAGTCTGATCTGAGTTTGAGTTAGATAACAAGACGAAGTTTGCATGTATTAAGAAATATTTAATTTGGATAAAGGCATGCCAGTGGGAGGGGTGTTGCCGGCGCTCCCGTGATGCAGAGTCACCCATCTGGAAGCAGTTGGACTCCGTTCGCTGTGAGTCTGGCCGCAAGCCCCCAGTTCGTTCCTTGTCCTCTGTGAAAGGTTCGTAGACGGATTGCTCTATCTGGCCCTCTCTGTGAGACTGGATTAGGAGCCATTGACTAAAATTTCCAGATACTTCTTTTATTGTATTAGAAGCATCTGTGCGCCATTACTGTAAACGCGATCCCATATGACAGTAACTAATGAGGCAAATCAGCTCTGGGGCTTTTCTGTGATTAAAAAGAAAATGAGCAGCTTGGTGTTTTCGAAGGAAATCTGTCTGTTGATGTATAAAAGGAGCTATTCTGCTGCCTCGCTAGGGGATCTGCTCCGAAGGCCACTGCGACTGAACACACACTGAACCCAGGCAGACATACAACTAGTAAAAAATTTGTCATTTGCCAAGGAGAGACAGAGAGATTGATCTGGTGTGTGTAACTTTGAAGGGATGTGTTGTCCATAGAGTGTTTTAATTCTCCGGCAGGTGACTCTGGATTACAGAGCCTCCTGGAAATAGTTTGCTTGTTGAGGCAGATTAAATGCCTGTGCAGTTGGAGCTCACCCGTCACCTGTGGCAGGCGATTTGTCCGCTCAGTCTGACTGCTGACTTTGGATTATAGCGCATCACAGGACACTGTCAGCGGTGTCTGGCTATTTAAAACGCGAGTTTGAGACTAGCGGCGTTCGCCACAAATGTTCCCTTTTGTGAGTCCGGAACATCCAAGAGCAGCTGTCTGCTCAAATTGGAAAACGGGTCATAAATCCGCAGCTGTAGAACCGGAGAAGGAGGGGCAATGAGAGCATCATTTCTCCTGTTGCTGCTGTGTTATTATCAGGCATATTTTTAAATACAGAATCGTACCTTGGTGATGATTCAGGCTATTTTGTACATATTTGGACCTGGACACCAAATTATATTAATTTCTTGAACTATCTATTGGTTGTCTTTTCTACATATTTGCTTGAGGAATTGCTCAGTTTTTCAGAAAATCTAGACTTTCTGTTATTGCTCATCAACTTAGTGGGAGCAGGATTTCGAACCACTAGGGCCGTTGAATCTTCTTATGGTCTATAAATTTTTAGTTTTTTCTTTCGCTTAAAAAAGAACTGGGACATGTTTCATGTTTCGTGTTTTGTTGAATGGGCACCACCATCATGGGTAATTCTTGAAGATAGTATTACACTATGGAGCAAACTGCAGCAATGTCCACAATGTCCCAGGATGCCTTGTGTGCTGTCAGACATGCTCTATTGGCTCTGGTTTGACTGTTGCCACACAAGTTGACAGCAGTCCTTAGCACCGACGATGGTGGGATCCCCAAACAGCTGGCATGCCTTTCTGAAGCCCCTGGTGAGTCACCCTTGGTGATAATGCACTGATTTTCCAACCAGGCGTCCTTCATTGTTATATTAGGATCCCTAACATTTGACCTGAACAATTGATAGTTGGATTTGTATAGCTAATAACCACAAGGCATTTTCATGTAGCTACATTTGTGGGGACTTCCCATTTACTCCCATTTTAATATAATCAACGCCAATACACCAGAACTCAGCCACACATGATAATTGATATTTGTTTTTACTTAAATGTTTTTTTTTTCAGGTTTTGCTTTCGCCCAAAAGAATAGCTATTTTTGTCCACATACAGTTAAAATAAATACACACTTTTATTTATTGCGTCAAGTGTACTTGTCTGATATTTGTGAGTGGATCTCCAGTCACTTAATATCCTGGTAGTACTGACCAATGACAATGCCAGAATACAGCGTTTTTAAAATGTTCATATTTTAATATAGTGACCTTTAAAGATCAGTTCATTTAGAGTTTGCTGTGGAATTTCGGTACTGTTGAGAGGGCTCCCTCAATTTTCTTTCTTAGTCTCCCTAACGATGTAACACCACAGTTGACATCATAAACACGAATTTCATGGAAAAATACCTTCGGTTATACATGTAGGTGTTAGAATTTGGCATCAGTCGTTAAAATGACACTTCAGCTGCTGAAACACAAGCCAATCATTGCAATCAGGCTCGCACAACTTACCTTGTGCCAAAGTGGCTGCCAACAGAAGAGGTAGACAGAGAGCCACCTTCCCTACGCCCCACATGGTGCCAGTCCTAGCGTCTTCCTGCAGTGCTTATCTTAGCTTCCTTTAGAGGGCTTTCCAGCTTGGCAGACTAGGATGAAACACTCCTAGGAGCACCAGATCAGGGCGTCTGTTATCTTGTGACACTGGTCAGTGTGAGTCCTCCTTAAGACAGCGGTTTAAAAGAAGGGCCAACTAGCTGACGGCCCAGTCCGGCCCCCTTCTGCCTGCCATTGGCCAGTGGATTCTGTCTGACACGCCCCCCCCGAAACCCCCCCCCCCCAGTTTGCGGTTTGCTTACCAACGGTGCGCGGTTTCATACGCTCAGCATGTTGCCCCTATGAGATCTATGCCAGCTGTGTGTTTTTTTCCCAAACCTGTGCTTATAGGTCACAGGGACCTGTGACTCTTTCGGTAGCTCAAAAAATGATTGATGCTGATGAAACTGCAATCAAAATGATGACATGCAATTATAAAAAAATTCAGAAGTGACGGGTCGTCTGACTCCACAGTCCATCTTTATAAGATAAATACTTATATCCCCCGTATTGCTGTTGTATTTTTGCCTGCAGTATGATGTATGCTGATATTTTATTGACAAGTTTATACATTTTTTCCAGCCTTTTCGAGTCAGAGAAAGATACCTTGGCTAGACTTCAGTTGACTGGCCTGTGTTTTATGCAGTCAGCTGAAAGTCCGTCATTTTTATTTACTTCAGTTTATTGCAGTATATGCTCGAGAATGCAGTGCTTTGTATATATCAGTAATAACCCTTATTATACTACATTACCAAAGACGCATACATAAATTATGAATGCAGATGAGATGTACATAAGTGTCTAATTGAAACTGATAACAGTATTTAGCACACTGCATCCTGTGGACACAGTGAGGTGTTATGTAAGTTTTTTCCGACTCCTGCCGGGCTCTGGGATGATGGCAATAGCAGATGTTAACCTTGCACTGAGATGTTGTAAGTTGTGCAATTGTTTACCAGACCAGGCTGCACTTTCTGTATGAAGTGTGGCCATTTGGCATGTTAGCGGGGGAAAGCGGTGCTGTCATGTAAAGCTGAGCACATCGATTACACCCGAAGAGGCTGGAAACGCAGAAGGAGCTGGCAAAGGTCTGGGGCACAAGATGTACTTGCTTTTGTTAGTGCTGCCTAATATCCAAAGTTTCATATGATGAAACTGTCAACATAATTTTAACATTGCTAAATATACGATATAATTTGCATTTCTATAACACCCCCTAAAGTGAATAGATTAAACTATATATACGTGTATGCAGGTATAAATTAATTTATGTCCTGTAACACACAAATGCATGCTTTGTTCATATTTAATTATATAAAGAATCATATTTAAATTCGATGCTTCGTAATCTCTTAATTGTTCCTTATAAATATGTAGAGATTATGTTTGGGGATTTTTATTGCCCCATGCTGTTTTCCATACACTGTAAGGAACAAGAATATGTTCTGGCGTAACTTGTGCTTTTGAACATTTTATTGATGAATTGTTTTGAAAATAGTTGATATGGATCTGTATATATTAACTGCATTTATACAGCTCTGGAAAAAATTAAGAGGTGGTCCCATGTAACAGCAAAATTTTCAGTTTCACTCATTTCTCAATTTATGAGTGCGTGTCTGTGAATAATATATATATTTTGCAAACTGCAGCCTGGTGCTTCACTGTTTCTCATTAATGAAGGCCTTCTTCCTTGCTTTATGGGTCTTCGGTCCTGTTTCTAGGAGCCTGTTATGAATTGTCCTAGCAGTGCACTGCACACCACTTAATGTTTCCCATTCCTTTTGAAGGTCACTTGAGGTCTCCTTCAGATTTAAGAGGCACTGCCGGATAAGTTGACGGTCATCTCTGGCATTAGAAAGTTGCTTCTGCCCTCTTCCTGGCTGGTTTTTGGTTACTCCAATTGTCTCCTACTTCACCTTGCTCTTTTGTACTGCCGCCTTAGAAACTGCAACCTGGAAGCAGCCTACCACAAAGTGTAGCCTTTGGGCAGCTGAACCAGGATTATACCAGAATTTAAAAATGCAGATTATTTAAAAAAAAAAAAACATGGAGTAGTCTCTTAATTTTTTCTGAAGCTGTATGACATGTGACATCGAATGAAATGTCAGATCTTTTGTGTAATGCGGCCATAAACCTCAAAATTAACTATGACAATTAGTAATCTGCAGATTTGTTAGACTGGTAACCAGGGAAAGTGATTCTTGCATCTTGCACAGCCTGCTCTTTTCATTAACAGGTTTGTAGACAATTCAAGGAGCATGTCCATCACACGTAATGAATGAGCTGTGAAAAGCTGTATTGACTATTCTGCATTTCTATTAATGTTCCTTGCTTTTACATAATGACTGAGAGCTTAAGACTCATAGTAAACTTAAGGCTTAATCCACAGTAGCAAGACTGGGCATAAAACCAATTCCTCTTATCTTCCTGCTGTTAAACATCTTTCCGATTTAATTCCAAGCATCGACGTTCCAGTTAAGGCTATGTAAAGTTCTTTTCTTTCTGGACATTTCTGCACATTCTCTTCCATCCCAAGTCACGTTTCTTGTGTACAGACATCAGCGTTCCGCCCGCTCAAATCCAAGCACCGTGACGAAAGCGAACAAGCTAATACTTCAAGTTATATAACTGGAAACATTTGCCCATGAAACATTGTTTCTTTATGAAATGACTTTTCACTTCCTCCTCCCTAAGAAAACAAAAGAGAGCCAACATTTCCTAAAGGGCCAATAATATCCGTCATATTTTCTGTGGACGGGATAAGAAAATTGATCCCCTCGTTGAGAATAGTGTGCCGCGCTGAGACGTTTATGTTCTGTGGATATAGGTTTCGCTGTGTCCTTCCACAGCTGCAGTGCCAGAGTCAGCGTCATCTAAAGGTTTGTGGAGCCTGTAGTGGCTTAGAAATCTATGCTGAGAAGGCAGATCCTCAACCAGGGTCGAATTTAATGCAGGTTGGAGCCCTACCTACAGCATAAAATGTTGCTGTAACAACCAGAAAAAAAAAAAAGTTCGGGGGATCAAAAACTCAAGCTTCTGGGCTCCAGCACAGGTTAACGCGAGAGTAAGTTCTATCTAGTTCTCACCGCTAAGCACCACTTTAGACTCAAACTTTGGCCTCTTCTACAGTTGCTTTTGTTACAGAATGATGGGGCACCTAGGAAAGCTACATCCTAAATACAGCTGCACTGTCTTCTGTTAGCTGATTCTGGTGAATTCAGTTCTTAGTTTATTCTGCTGTAAGGCCAGGAATATGACAGTGTGCTTTTTCAAAATTCAAATCCTTTATCTCTTTATAGAAATTCTGGAATTTTTTTCATTGTTCAGATAGAAACTGTATTTATTCATCAATGTTGATAAAAAATAGTCATTAACCAGTAGTCTTTAATGCACATTAGAACAAAATATGCATAAAAACATGTATTGTTTTATGCTTTCATTTCATTTCTTCTCAGTCTACTTTTGGGCTACAGTCATGATTGTTACCACCTAGATACATGGTCTAATTGCCAAAAAAAAGCCATTTACAGGTAAATTGGGCTAAGACAACACTCCATATTTAAAACCTTTTATTTATCCAAGACCCCTACAACTGCTCAAGAATGATTAAAGAAAAAAACCAAACACCTCAAACAAGAAAAAAATGTAGGATGGAGCACTTCACATGTAAAACGTGGCATGTACTAATATACTACTTTAAAACGTAGTAATTCATGACAATAAATAATTTATACTATGGTAAAATTAAACATCACATGAATTTTCAGCACCAAATTAGTAACAAAAAAAGTGCAATGACTAACCACACTCTTCTTAAACTGCTAATTTACGACGACTAAGACCACCCACGATGCAAAATTCTGAACAGCCCTGTTTTTGTTCTTTTTAGAAGCAAGAGGGTAACTGGAAAATACGTTCCAGACCCACGTAATATAGCTTGGCAATAGTAACAACAAACTATTAATAATTAATAGTAATAATATATCTATTAAATACAAAAAGGAACTTGTGAATATATATAATAATAATCTGTAAAAGACATGGGTAACATGTTGCTACAGTTCTATAAGGCAGTCTGTGCCGGGATATTCGGGCAGATTGAGCTCGTATTTCTTCTGTATGTCGTAGGGGAGAAAGCGTCCGACCAGGAAGTGCTTCCCAGGGAAACTGGCTGCACACCTCTTCGGCACCGTGAGGGAGATGAGGACCTCGGGATTTATCCCATCTGTGCTGGGCTCGTCCGCATTCCAGCCTTCGACAGAGAGGTGGTGGTCAGCAGAGAGCAAGTGTGTTGTGACATTGTACATAAAAAACGCACAACACTATATAATGTTCACAAGGTTGATTTATATTATATATATATTATATAATTTTGGTTATATTACACTATACATATAACATTAGGAGGAATGAAACAATTACTGTTTGATATAAGACTAGTTTTAAATTGTGTCTTAGCTTAGTTTCTTGCAGATAGACTGCTACTTGGTCTAGGTAACGTGAAATATTTTGTCTTGGATCAAGCATTATAGATTTACATGAATGTGTGTTTCCATCATCATGGTCTTAATTTTGGGATGCAGATCGACAGCAGCTGCCTGCCCAGATGTCCAGCACCCCTGACCCCTGGAGGCCGGTGTCTTACCTGACGGTACGTCCACGCTCACGATGGGGATCTTGATCTGTTTGAGGGTGGCCAGGATACTGCCGTAGGGCTCCTTTATGTCCGTGTGATCAGCTTGAGGCCCAAAGATGGCGTCAATGACCAAGTTATAGGCATCATTGATCAGCTGGACCTAAACCGGGATGGAAGTAATCGGTCTAAACTGAGAATGATTGCAGAATTCTGTGCATTCTGTGCATATATGATGCATTTTAATAACTTAAATTATTACATTTAATTTTAATCCTAAATTATATAGCTAAAAAGTCCTTTTTGCATACACACTAATCGGTGAAAATATCTTTTTTTTTTAAATGCCATCCTACGTCAGTGATTCTCAACCCCGAGGGCTGTGGCCTACTAGGGGGCCTCAGCAAGGACTGAGGGGGGCCGTGCAATTTATTCGAAAAATGAAAAGGAAAAAAAAAAAAAAAGGCATTGCTAAAGGTAGAGCTGGGCGGTAGCCTGTATCGAATTTTTTTTGATATATTGATATTTTTTCAAAATGAGATATAGGATGACCCAATACCATTTATATACTTTAATTGTGCATTAAAACTAGGGTTTAAAAATCTATTAAGATTTTTAATAGAAACCAAAAGTGTTCCTTACTGCTTGAGGGCTTTGGTCGAGATGTTACACAGAACCCCAGCTTTATCAAACAATTTAGTTTGTGGCGTCTATGAGAAGCTGATGGCGGGAAAGGCATGGAATGATTGTGACATTTATATAGCACTTTACAGATGTGATGGGGAGCCACTTCAACCACCAGCACTGCATAGCCCCCACCTGGATGATGCGATGGCAGCTATTCTGCGCTGGGACACTCACCACACAGTAGCTAAGGGGCAGGAGAGAATTCACCAGATAGATATAGGGGATGATCAAGAGGCCAGGTTTGAAAGGGCCACAGTGGGAAATTTTAGCCTGGCCATCAGGGTACCACCCCTACTCTTCTGAAAGATGTCCAGTGATCCTTTATGACCTCAGAGAGTCAGGACCACGGTTTTACATCTCATCCAGAGGACTGCACCATTTTTACAGCACAGTGTCCCCATCATTGTACTGGGCCATTGGGATCCACACAGACCACAGGATGGGCTAACCTGTTGGGCATGCCAACACCTCTTCCAGCAGCAACCCAGCTTTCCTACTTGGTCTCCCATCCAAGTACTGGCCAGGCCCAAACCTGCTTAACTTCAGTGGATTACTTAGTTTGAGCTGCAGGTGGTATGGCTGCTGACAAGGTCCTAACTAGGATTCTTAAAATACCAAGGTCAAGTGTTCAGCCCTTCCTAGGTGTGGCCCTTAATGGATCGTGGTTATCGGAGTTGCAGAAAAATTACTGAGGACTTGACCTCAGTGTCCTCAATGATATGGGCATGGCTACTAACATACTTGGTTAATTTCATTTGAAAAAATGTCATAATTTGTAATGTGTTTTATTTTGTTAAAAGCTAATATCTTTTCAGCAGACAGTTTGAGTCATGTTCAAATGAAAATTACATTGGCACTGTAACCAAGTTAAATTGTATGAATAAACACTGGCAATTGTCACCATTGCAGAATGCATACAAGAGAAACAGTATCATAACCTGTGTAAAGGTGCCCAAACACATTTTCCTGGACACAAGAGATCTCTGGATAAAAGGTTGAGAACCACTGTCTTAGGTAACAGTTTAATGTTCGTTAAGAAGAATTTAATCCCAGTGGTCGCTTTGTTCCTTGAGTCTGCGGCGGCCTTGCCCTCAGCCACACACCTCTGTAGGAAGGTAGGAGAGAAACGGGATGTCCATCTTTTCGCACTGTACCGTGAAGTCCTGATGCAGACTTTGAGGAGAGCGCTTGGGGTAGAAGATGGTGGGCTCGTATTCCTGCAAAGGGGACGGGGACAGGAGGGGACGTCAAGACCATTTAGCCAGGTCCTAGACTGTGGCATCAACATGCCTTTATTTAGAAGATCCTTTTATCCAAAGTGACGTACAAGTCAGTACCATTCATCTGTAATCCAAACCACTAACAATGCATAAGACAGCTACCTTCTAACTACTGCTAGACTTGTGTGTTTTTGTTTTCATTTTTCGCTAAGCAACGCTGTCGATAGGAGCTGCGTTTCTGTCTGTCTGAGTCCACGAATATCCAAATGCCTGCATCTGAACGGGAATGACTCTCCCCGCATTACCCATCCGGGCCCTTGGAACATTAAATAGTCTGAGCTTAGCCAAGTCCAACTGTCGGCAGGCGTCTTATCTCTGACTGGGTGCCACGCTGGTGCTCTGACTGGGATCTGTGGTTTAGCCCCAACCTGAAATAGAACAGTCTCGGTCACTTCATCATGGGCACCACGGGTAACCGGGCATCATAAGGGCCAGTCACCCCCAGCCATAATTAGGAGAACCTCATGGAATATATATGGCCACGAAATATTCGGTTTGAAATATTAGGCAGACTGAAATAGGACAAATTGATATCCATCTAAACCCTGCGGGTGATACTGTTATGTTCAGCGTTTGCCTTCCAATGCTGGTTATATATTATGAGAACAAATCCCTGGTGTTTATTAAAAAGCACAGTGTGAGCTCACAGTGAAAAGCAGAACGGATTAGTGTCCCGTACAGTACAGCCCTGACACCTCAGCTAAAGACAAACTGAAACGAGCGTTGGATTCATTTACGCCTAACCGCCGAAAGCTGTCATTTATTTATTTTGTGTGTTTTCTAGGGCACAGCTCTACGTCCAGCAACGCCATGTGGCTCCTATAGGGTGTGAGGGGTGGGGTCATTTGGGGGCGGATCGGAGTGTTTGATATCATGCTACAGTTGGTGATCTTGCTGAAAACGCACCCTCTCTGGAACCCTGGACTGTCATACACAGGGTGGCAGGGCGCAGGTTTTCCTCGCAAACCCAGCAGCTGCATGATGAACTCGTCCATAATCATATACTAATTAGAGTATTTGTTATTTTTGTATAGTAAGGAATTTGGCTGTGTTAGGCCTCCTGGCACAGTAAAAAATATGAGATGATCAAGATGTGCTTAGGGCATCCAGACACTTTTCCCTGCCCCCTCCTCGCCATGGTACGGTCTATAAAACATGCCCAAAATGATTTAATTGTCTGGCTTCATTGCGAGAGAGTGAACAGCTCCAGCTGTCTATTAGACAAGCTGAAAGGGCCTAGTTCTTAAATTAATTGTAGATGGAGGTTCCAGGTCTACTCAGACAAGGTTTGCTGTCCTTGTATCAAGAACTGCTCTTTTTTCCAGCCCTGTTCTTCTGCTGAGCTTGACTGGGTGACCCTACACCATCGCTCCTTTCACCTAACCAGCTGAATCACCAGAGATGCCATCCCCTTGCGCCCCGACCCGACCCACGTCTCCAGATGGTGCTCTACTCACAAATATGCGGAGGTGGCGGGCACACACAAGCCCCACGGAACCGTTCTGGTCGGGGCCGCAGACCACAAGGACTGTGGGCTGCTTCTTAGCCAGGGAGCTGAGCGGGAAAGCCTGCAGAGGGGGGAGGGAGGAAACAGAGACAGGGGGACTCAGGAAAGGTGTGAAGGAGAACAGAAGTGAAGATTACCTGCTGACCTGGCAGTTCCTCTCTGTACCTGCAGTGGTCCTCTGTCTATCGCCAAGCAACCAGCATCCACCTTTGTTGACTGAGCTATCCATACCAGGGGGGTAAGTGCAGGGGGAAATGACACTCTTTGTTTATTTACTTTTTTTAGAGCCCAAACTCTTTAAAATAACTCTGACAGCGTCGGAAAAATACCAGTACGCACGTCACAGGATGCAAACTTTAAATAACACTTTCCATCGCTCTTCTGAATCTAGGTCGCGTGGTCCACATTGTTTGCATTTTCCCGGCCAAGTCTGGAATCTCAGCTTTTCTGCTTCGGGGGCCTTTAGGTGGCCCGCTGACTGCCTGCTTAAAAATGCTTTCGTTACTGAGCAGTGCCACATGAGGGATACACGCTAAACAGGTGATGGCAACGGGGCTTTAGATCTTTAAATCGGAGGAGCAAGCAGGAATAGCCCGATGAGGCAAAAAGCTCATTAACTGGTAGTGGCCCGTTACGATAATGAGCACGTATGCAGTCTGCTTGGAGGTGCTCGGAACGGCCCGTCTGGAGATGGCTCACCTGCGTGAACGGGAGCTCATTAAGGTACTGTTTACTTCTCACACCTCATAACGCCGGCCTGGTCGGAGGCACCCGGAGGGATATCTTGGCAGGCTTTCCCAGAGCAAAGCGCCGATGTTGATCGAAACTAATTTTCCTTAATTAAAGCCAAGGTGAGACGTGCCCAAGGAACCATACAAATAAATGGTTGGCAGCCAGGCCCCGTCATTAGTCTTCCTGCACTCACGTCAGTCTTGACATTTCTCCACGCGCCGTTGCCCCATCCCTACCCCTGGACAGAATGTCGTCCTGGTGCCTGCATCTGCCAGCATTCGCCGTGTCCTACTGTGTACCGTCCAAGACCAGCGAGAGAACACGTCTTTCTTTGCTCAGAGAAAAGCGGAGGAAGAGCTTCTTTCCATAGGCAGTTCAGGTTTGTCCTTAATGAGGACAGTGTTTTGCACCTTCGAAAGAGCTGTCGACCAGTGATCCAGCCTACTCCTTACAGTGAACCTCTGTAAATACTTATTCTTGGACTGTACTACCTGCTGTTTTACTGCCAGTTGCACACGATGGCTATTCATGATTATTGTTCAGTCTGGAGCTAGGCAGCCACGGATTTCACTGCACATTGTACTGAACATAATTGTATATGTGACATTAAAAAACACTTTGAAACTTGTGATGACAGAGTTGCGTCTCTGAAGGCCTCGCTAATTAGCGATGCGTCCCCTAATCACATCCAGCCAGATATCCCGACATCCACAGTGTTGTCTTAATGAAGACAAAAAAACACCCAGCGGAGGACGTGTTCTTACTTTTTTCGGTGTCAAAAGAATTTGGCCATCTCGAATTTCATATTAAGTTAGACTCTAGTCTCCAACTTAGAACTAATTGTGCAGGCCTGAAATTAACTGGGGGTTTGGATTTTGCAGGGGGGGGGGTTAATCCTTATGTGGTCCATTAGTCCCCATCTTCCAGCTGGTAACCGCAGCTCTCAAATAGAATAATCTCTGACCCTTCGGGTTGGCAACACAAATAAATTCACAGTTGAAATCAGTAGTTCTGAAAATTATAATTGAAATAATACATGTCCCTCGGCTAAATGTAGTAGGAAAATATAAGATCTTCTGCCAGAACAAGTCAGGAAACATACATCATTTGTCTAGGAATGTCCACAGCAGAAACACAAAGGTTAAACAAACGTTCAGGTTGGTCATATGAGAGCGTTTGAGACGACTCTCCGACAACGATCTCTGGGCCGACCCATACCAGACAAAACCAGTGACCACATCAGTCTGGCTGGGCCCATTTCAAGCTCCACATGTAGGGCTGATGTAAGGCTTCTCCCTGCCAGACGGAATTCAATCATCTAACCGAGTTGCTCCCTGCTGCTCGCTACCAACGATGCCTCAGGCTCCACAGATCCGGCGAGACGCCGGGTCCTCAATGAGCTGATGGAGAAGCCACACACCGTGAATACCACATGTGCCCATCTCTGAGCATCTGGACATGAATCTGGACATTTCAGAGGCTGGGGGGGGGGGGGGGTGAAAGGGCACACGCACCTTGGCAATGGCGATGGCACAAGCGTGACCCCAGATCTCAATCAGCTGCTGCTGTCCAAACCGATAGTCCGATAAGAGCTCCGTCTCAAGGCCAGCCACCTCATCCTTACTGCAAAAGAAACAAGTTATGTCTTAAACACATTGAAGCGTGATACCGGATCTGTCACACGCTTAAAGAAACCAGACTGGCAATGCGAGTAACTGAGGAGGGACACTATATATATTTAGATGGACAAGTGGATACATATGATGGTTTGGCCTGTATTACACTTTATCTTATGGATGCAGGTCAACTCCAGGGCATCCTATAGGCAATAAAAGCTTACTGCATCATCTACAGTCCATCCCCACACTGATCCGCAGATATACTATAGTAAACACACCCAGGATCCTGCAGGTAGAGAGACACGGGCCTGGCAAAGGCCTAGTCGTTGGCTGGAGGCCGCATATATTCCGAGGGCATTGTCCTGGCTGATTCTCATTCTCCGAATGGCAACCTGCTCACTCACTGTTCTTAAAGAGGAAATGCTAGAGACAGGATGTCACTATTTTACAGGCTCCTGGAATGCAGTGCAATGTGGATATCAGGATGGAACAAGGAGGTATTTCCCAGTAAATACTAGAAGTAACTTGTCTCAGAATAATCTTTGTCCCCCTTGTGAAACCTTATCTGAAGTTATGAGACTACGTAACTTAGTGAGGGCCAGCTGTCAAAATGCTCTGTACGGCGTTAATCGTGATGCTAGGGACCCCTTGTGGATCATCTAAGCATTACTACTTCCTTCAGCCAGGATTATAATAGGCAATAGGTAAAATAAATTTAATTGTATCTTTGTAAAAATATAAAATGATGTTATCAGATTTAGTTTGCAAGATATACTTGGCCTCAATACATCACTTATATAAAAATGATGTTTAATTTCACAGTCTGGTTTTCTAGCCCTCTGTCCGGACAAATTTTCATGGGTGTCATCATTTTTAGAGTTATGCCAGTGCCCCCCTACTCACAAAATGAGGGCAGCATGCAAACTCCACGCACACAGAGCAGAGCAGCAACACCCCAACCCGTCCTGGCATTTTTATCAATGAATCTGATGAATGAATGAAACCTCCTGTTACCACAGTGAGCAATATTTCAGAATGTCTGTCCGTTACACTGCGTAACTAACAGGATAAAGTCCATTTCCTGCATTCTACCTAATGCAGCAGTAGGCAGTCTTATCCAGAAATGTTTTTGTATGCGGGTTTTTGCTACAAACCCTAACTAGATTAATAATTAGAGGACTGATTGGCTGAATAGTTCATCCTCCTGGGTTGGAACAGCTGATGTAAAGATCATCCTAAAGACCAGCATACACACTGGCCTACTGAGGATGACATTGCTTACCCCTGACCTAATGCATCGATACACATTAGAAAAACTGCATTGTGGTACTTTCACCACCAGGTGGAGGTATTTGGCTTGACAAAAGTGAAGGGTGCGCGATCAGTTTCAGCAGCAAAACCCTTTTAACCATAAGCGCCAGGGGGTCGTGTGGATGAATACCTACTGAAATGAGCTACAGTAACAACCCATAGACCTGATATCCCTCAGCTTGAGATCCCATGATTCACCCACAAGGTTTATCTCTGCCTACAGGCCACAAATTACCCCGTTTGACCATAATGAGGTCCTCAAATGAGGCCGTTTCCCCTGACAGACTGACTTGTACAATATATGAGCCTAATTGCAGAAATACAATGTTGCATGATATCCAAACACAAATGTCACCATATATAAATTATCATCCATAATAATTACATTCTAAATAAGTATTTGGGTTTATCATCTCAATGTCTGAAGGTTATTGTACTATATTCATCTGGTATACTGACACCTAAATTATAAAAGAATGAAACTGAAAATTAGTGGGTACCTTTAATACTTTCCAAGATAAATCAAAATGAAAAATTCTTCTACAAGGAAAAAGAGGAAATACGACCTCCTTCCTATTCCTTATTTACAGGCAAGTAAACAGGTTCTAATTATGGCTCACCATGGAAACCGACTTCAGTTGGCCACTTATTTAATGCATCGAGCACCTGGTATTCTTTTTGCCACTCGTGCGAGTCTGAGGTCGAATCGTTCAACGTCTGAAGGATCATTTACACTCTGCTAAAGTCAAGCACCCTTTATGTCACTTATTTGCTGGGGGGGGGGGAATGAAATCACAAAGCAGATCTGTATAAGTGGCTTAGAAAATGGAAATCTGTGGATAGAAAATGTGTCAGGGCTGGGGGGGGGGATCTTGGTGTGAAAGTAATTTGAAACCTTTGTACGCAGCATTTCTCCCTTATCACTCTCTGATGAAGCTCCAGTGAAAATGACTGGATCTGTCACATGCTTCAAGGAACCAGAGTGGCAATGCGATTAACTGAGGAGGGACACCATAGAAATAGTGCAGACAGAACATTTCCACCTTAACCAATATATGCCCTGGGAATGTAATCACACAAATAAAACACAGCATTATTATTACAGCAAAGCTTTCAATTACTTAATAAATTCAGATTGTGACTATAAAATTTTGCTTTACAGAAAACCCACAGACTCCTATAATCCAAGCTAGCAAATATACTATATGTACCACCAACAAATTGCTGTATTGTAAACTATATGGATTGATCTTGGCATTAACCATATAAATTTCTTAACTATATTATTTAAGGTGTTTTTAAAGCATATACACACATTTATAAGACTGCGTTTTAAGTCTGCAATGCATTACAATAACCCAGATTAAAGGTGATGGTTACCATATATATCCTGGATATATGGGACTCATATTGCTCTCTGGGAACCAGGTGTGCAGATGTTACTGCCAGCTAATGATGCTCCTACAGATATACCAGGAGTCTGTCTTCAGCTCTTTCTCCAATAAACAACTGTGATTTTTGCCGGGATCTGGACACATTTATTCCACCAATGGCCATACAGTGATTTGTATGGTATGGGGTATTTTTCCCACTTACTGAGTTCAAACAACCACTTGCAGACCCCATGACGAAAAGCTGATATGACGTTATCTTCTAATCTTCTTACACAGCGCAACTTGCACATAGAGTCACTTAAGGACACCAGAGGATGAATGTTCTTCAAGCAGAAAGTGAATTAAAGTGAATTGAGGTAAATGAGGACAGAGCTGCCGGAGATCAATGAGTAAGGATTTTTAATTTTTTTTTTTAGTTCAAATGGTAGCATGTTGCATGTTACTGTCAACAAGGTAGTTAGTATAGTTAGTTATATTACTAATTGGGGTCATGCAAATTTATGATTGTTTGGATACATCAATTAAATTTACCCCCTACACGCTTCAAATCGTCTAGCTGGTTCACATACCCGCTTTTGGTTCGATTTTAATGACGACAATCTATTTTAAGAACAGAGATGAATCTCTGTAATAGCAAAATATACTGGCAGCAAAGAGCTTTCTTGGAACACGTATTAGTTAAAATTACTTTGAGTCCCAATAAATTACAGAAAATTAGCTTAGCAGTAATTTGCTTATCGCTTTTCACTGCGGGGGCTTATCCTGCAAGCTGAACCAAATCATTTGCTTGATCGGTTTTTCTTCATTAAGGGCCTATGAAAATTTCTGAAATTAAAAAGTCCCATCGATCACGCAAATGCGATCATCATAATAAAGGTCACGTCTCATTGGAATCACTGTCATCCTGTGCATTTCCTGCAACCGGTGCCGTTTTGCGATCGCGGTCCTAATGTATTCAATCCGTTCACAGAGCCCGTCCATGGTGAAGGAAACAGCGACTGCTTATTCTTGTGTCTCTTTAGTTGGAAGTAGGACTGGAACGTAGAGAAGTCCGAGAAAGAACGGCGGGCGCCGGGAACCATGGCAACGGAGAGAGTCGGGAGAGCCGCTATGCCTGCATATTTGAGGGAGGAGGGGAGCAGATTAGAGAGGTGCCATTCTTCGGAGCCCCGTTAAAACGCTCCTGGGACAGACGCGACAAACGCCAAACGGAACACTCTGCCAGTGGGCTCGGAACCGGCAAAGCGGAATATCGTGGGAATAACAGACAGCAAGCAAACTCTTACTTCACCAAACTCATTCATGGCAGGAGAAATGACCTACTGCTAAAATGTCTTTAATTGTCGCCCCTCCCCCATCACAGCCCCAACTCCCTTGTACTTCTGGCTTTGCACTATTGTCTGCTACAATGCATGTACCTTGTACAAACCATATTTATCATTCCACATACATCCAGATCTCAATTTACATATTAATTTTTATACTTATATTTACGTTACCAAAGTGTTGTCCTGTGTCTTGTTACCCTGTGTCTGTCTGCAGGAAAAATGCAAATAAGCATCTCTTGGTCAAATGACAATAAACCTTTTGAATCCTTTGAATGAACCCACCCAATTCAATTCTCAACATAATGAAACTGCACCTCGCATTGTCGGGCCGGATCGTACCAGACTATTGGTGCTTAAGAAGTCAAATATTAATTTTAACTGGTTGATTATCAGATCATTTCTTGTTTCTCTAAAAGGGAAGCTACTTCTTTGAAGAGGTCATCCGCCCATCCAACCATTGTTCATAACCACTTATTCAGAGGGGTGCTCCATGAAGCAGGATTTCTTGCTTAGCTGGATACCTTGTTGGATTTAAGGTAGTCTGGGCTAAATGGACTTCATCTTCGTTCACTTACATTTAGATCATACTACCTTAAATTTGACAAGTTATCTACATAAGCAAGAAATCCTGCTTTGTGGGACACCCCCCAGACAAGATCAAGGTGAGCCTGGAGTCTACCTCAGGAAGCACAGGGACAAGACAAGGGACACCCAGGGTGACACATGACAGTTCCTTAGCAACAGTCAACAGCAAGACACTGCACGTTATTACAAGACTGACTCACATCCTTCCTTAAGCTGGTGGATTTGCATCATCCAGGTTAGCTTCACTGACATGTATTTAGGCAGGGGTACAAGCCATTTCTAATGATCACATGGTTCTGAGACACCTGTAAGGGCTGCCACAACTGGTCCAGCTCCACCCAGCGCAGATCTGTGCTGCAGAAATGCAGGGTCAGCCTTTTACACAAATATTCTCCCAGACTTGAAACCTGAGAAGCTATTTTCAAATGTTAAATGCTTGTCACAAAGACGAACAATCCATTTTAAGCTATTTGTGGAAGCAGGATTTGCATTTTATTATAAATCTTTGTGTATATTTTCAAAGCCCTAAAACAGCAAAAAAAAAAAAAACCTATCTACAAAAAATATACAGCCACACAGAAAGGTTTATCTGTTTCAAATTATTCCATTTATTTTTAACAAGCGATAGGCTTTGTAATCAACAGGCTATTAAAACTGGGACCACCCAAATAGTCGAGGGAGACTTTGTCAACCTTTTATATTCAAAGGAATTCCATGCTTTGCCTAGCCAATGAAAACTGTATCCTTTCTTGCTATAATGCAGATACTCGATATCATGCATAAAACTGTAAAGAGGCAGCTTTTCTCAGATGCACGGCTTCCAGACAAACTGGCATCTCTCACTGGCCTCTTACCAGCTCTGCAATGGAGAGAAGATTCGAGTGCGATGGAGGGAAGAGAGACGATTTAATTAAACTACAGCATCAGAGCCAAATGACAAGACACACTCACGACAGCTGGGGACGAGTCATACGCTGTGTTTATAGTTTTCTGCTTGGTTGGCAAGTTTCAGTCAGCTGAGCAGCGAGCGCACCATGCCAGCACCACAGCACGGGTAGAAGGCACACCTTTATCCCCACTGACATCTCACATGATAATTCATGTGGAAGACATTTATGTCATGATTTATTTTCTGACTCATTTCTCTTCTAACACTAGATGATTCTTGTGTTGCTGCAAGAATCACTAAGCGTTTGAAGAGTATAAAGAATACCAACATCCAATGATTCATTCATTCTTTTCAGTTCACTCGGGCTGTATAAAGATGCAGCCAAGAAAACTCTTCACCGACTGGACCTGCCAAACTGACCAAGTATATGTCTCTGCAGGCTGGAGTAGTGACTGGCAGAGTGGTCATGTCACTGTTGGGCCCTTAAGCGAGGCCCCTAAACCCTGACTTTCCAAGGGCTGCTGGGTGGCAGCGGACCCTGCTCTCTGAGCCAAAGGTCTCCCCCACCTGCACTTCACTTTGAACAAAGGCACCAGTAAAATAAATTAACCCCATGACCCCCTGTGTTCTGTTCAGTAACCTAGCAGGAGTGCAATTTATGGAAGCCAGCCCAATGGCTCATATCATGCAGAGTCAAGGGTGTCGGAGAGGCAGGGAAATCCTAGCAGATTCCGGGGCCTCAGTACTTGACAGAGGCTCTTGAAAACATAAATGACACAGTACCAGTGAAAAGTTTGAACACACCTACCCATAGGAAGATTAATTTGTACTATTCTCTACATTTTAGAATCATTATATAGACATCAAAACTATAAAATAACATGCATTGATATACTTACCAAAAAAGTTGGGGGGGGGGGGGCAGCTCAGAAGGTCGCAGGTTCAAATCCCATGGTTGGCAGAGTGATTCCACCATTGGGTTCTTGAGCAAGGCCCTTAACCTCAATTGCTTCAGGGACTGGCTAACCTTACTTTCTCTTATATGCCAGCTTCATGGGGTGGCCTCCTGGGATGGTTTTCCAGCTGTCCTGAAGGAGGTCCCACATATATGCTGAGCTCTCATTAGTCGCTTTTCCTTCACTCTCGGGTCAAACTCCTCCTAAACCATTTCTATTGTGTTTAAGTCAGGTGGCCAGATATCTGTCTATCACTCTCCTTGGTAGGTAGTTTGGTGTGTCCAAACTTTTGACTGGTACTATATGGTAAATTGGAATTAGGGTGGGAACAGTGTCCCAGAATTTTGGGGTACGTTCTGGTGCTAAGCACTGATGGAAATTCTCCTTCATGTCAAACCACCTGCTTCAAGGGGGTTATAGACCAGCCTCTTATGCAGTGTTTTATGTGTATGCATACACACACTGATTCATACGCTGCTAGGGTCTTCAAAGGGCTTAGAGTAACTCAAATTGGCCAGAGGCAGTTACTACGCTGTGACTCTGGTTTTATGGAAGGTGCTCAGACATGATGCCCAGCTTCCCATTTGAGAGCCCGGTCAGCCTGCACACTTCAGGGTAGCATCTACATAACAATGGGAGGGCATCAATGGAGTAGGGCAACGTAACCGAGTCAGAGCACAGAGCCTGGGTACAGAGCAGCCTCCCACCAACGCTTCTATAATTAATGTGGGGCGGCACAGTGCGAGGGGGCCACATCCATAAGCCTGCCAGGGCTCTGGCTGTGTCTTCCCCTCCTCCCCCGACAGCTGCTTGTAGGGATGGGTGCCGAGCAGCCAGGGAACCACCAGCACTAAGAATCCATGCGAACAAAATGGCAGACATCCTGCAGATCTGACAAATGTCCAGGTAAGAGTCTGCGCTTGGAAAAGCACTCAGGAGGGAACATACGGACGTCACGCGATCATTACCAGGCCCGTCATGGACAGCTGGCATATGTGGGAGGCGATGCTTTTGGCCGTAGATCATTAATGACAGGTAACTATTTCCTGTAGATTCTTCTCTCAGCTAACAGGCTACCGTCACCAGCGATATGGACTAGCTCTTGCATCATTATCCCTCAGCTGCACAGGAAGGTTAACACTTAAGGTAGACATCTTCCTAGTGAGTATAAAACCCAACTTAAAAACCTGCAAAATCTAATTTGATTTTTCCCCAGTCTAATATAGCATGTGGATGTCTCCTAGTGTCTGTCATTTGCAAATATATGGCCTGTACGACATCACATTTACAGCCATAAGTAGCTTCAGGGTGCTGTTTAGTCATTGAAAAGGGTTCATCAGCAGGGGGTCTACTGTGAAAATACCAAGCTCACAACCTAACCAGTGCTCAGAGCTGACAAGCTGTACGTTTGAGACGTATGTGGAACACGAGCTCGCAGGTGCCGTCTCCAGGATTCGGTTGAGTTCCTGCTGTTGGAACGTGGATGAAGTGTGCCCAGCCACATTCACCAGTCTCTTAGATCAGGGTGACATATGGTGTCTAACTCCCCCACCTCATGTCCCCACCCCCTCCCGGTGCTGAACAGGCCTCCAGCACAGACCTCCCATAATACATCTCGTGTGAGAAAGCCAATGTTATTTCAGGCTGTGCTGAAACGTGTGGCCAAGGCAAAATGCTGAGAGTCCTCAGCGAGAGAAATCAACTCAGTTATCAGCTAAATCAAACAGAATTCTGCAGGAGGTAAACTCTCTGATCCATCACTTGCAGCTTCGCCTGGTCAAATCACTCATCTTCTATTCTAATATCTGTCATGCCGGCCAGTGCCCATGATTGAAAACAATAATAATAATAATGGATTGCATTGATATTGTTCTTTTTTCAAAATCAAAGCGCTTTGCAGGGTTATTGAGGAAAAATCAAATTGGCATCTACATGTGGCAGCCACTCGGCACACATCAGCCTTTTGGATGACGAGGTGAAGAGGCTTTTAGTGGCCTTGGATACGGCCAAGATACACGTGCCGACACCCTACTCGTCCAAGATGTCTGACGGGCGCATTGAGACAGGACCTTGAGTTAAGGACAGGTGTCCATCAAGGCACCGGGTGGCTCTTGCAGCACCTCCAAATCTTCACAAAAACTTGGGGGGGGGGGTTCCATATTCTTTCAAATGCAATCCGAAAGTGCAAACATGGGGGTCATAAAAAAAAGGCCTGGCATTCAAATATATAGTGTATTCTTGTAAATTAGCCAGCTCCTCCCCCAAGCCCCCAAAGTTCCACGGGATTTAATTAAGTCCAATTAGGATTCCCTGGACCAGCAGACACGGCTGAGTGATGACATCCCCAAGCTCTATGCGTTTGTATCGTACTGCCAGTTGTTTCACAAACGATAAATGTAGAGCAGCTATATCGAATGGGTCTGACTGCATGACAGTGTTCCAGTGTCTGAAGGAGAAAATGACCATCTGTGAGGCCTTAGAGGGCTGTAACAGTGGACAAGGAACACCTGGAACATAGGAAATTTACAAATGAGAGGAGGCCATTCAACCCATCAAGCTCGTTTGCAGAGAAGTCAACTAATAGCTTAACGCTGTTAAAATCTTATGTGGATTTAAAGGAACCCAAGGTTTTAGTTTGTACTACACTAACAGGAAGACTATTCCATACTCTAACTACACGCTGTGTAAAGAAGTGCTTTCTCAAATCCAGTTTAAAATGTTATCCGGCTAATTTCCACCTACAACCACTTTTTACACAGTTTTTGTATTTGAACTAATATTGACGTAACTATTTGGTTGAACAACATCCAGACCTGTTAGAATCTTATATACCTGAATCATGTTCTCCCTTAGTCTCCTTTGCTGGAGGCTGAACAGATTCAGCTCAGCTCACCTCTCCTCATAAGACCAGGAATCATTCTTGTAGCCCCACGTCAAACCCTCTCTAAGGCAGCAATGTCCTTTTGTATGTCCTCTGTCTCACACTCTAGCATCTGTATTTAATCGCCTCCTTCGAAGTGGATTCTAGGCCATGGTTAAAATTGGGTGAAATGAAGGCATTTCCATTAGGAACAATTTAAAATTCTCATTGTTGCCGTCAGAAACAATTTGAAAATTCTTGTTAAATCCACAGTAAATCCATTCACATATTTATCTGGACTAAAATGCGAAGAGTCCCCCCCCAGAAATCATCAGGGGCTGAGCACTGATTACATCTGTGTAATTTAACAAAATCAAACGAATGTGAGACTCCGGGCATCACAGACCCACTGCGAGCAGCCTGATTACCTCAGAGCCTCATTAAGCGCTGCGCATCATCAGGCTGACAGCACAGAGCTACTGACTCAAATTACTGGTTTGGGGCTTTTCTTTTGAAACCCCTATATTATTTCTAAAAAAAAAAAAAAAACTCCACTTAATGCATTAAGTAAACATAAGTGTAAATGCAGCGCTCTTTACTGGTACCATTTAATTATACACACTAATAAACGCTACACACAAACACACATTCTCTGCAGCTGATTTATTATTGACTGAAATTGTTGCTGATGGTTTAACGCTAAATTACGGGGTGGGTGGAATTCCAGCGATGCAATCACACGTTTTAATCTCCAGCAACCATTCCATGAGTGAGTTGCCCGTGAATGACAGGGAAAATATTACCACCATGCAGCTCAGAGCCAGCACTAACTAATATATACAATTAGAAGAGAATCCGCCACCTGTCCACAGCCAGCCTGTATGGAGCTTGTCAGGATGACAAGATATGCAATTCACTGGGGGTAAAAAAAAAAATTGAAGAAAAAAGTATGGTGTGTTTCCCACAAAGGGACAGGCGGATGGGGATGTAGCGCTGTGCCCTCAGAGAAGTTTACATGCCTGGTACCTCCTATAATCAGTCGGTTGCATTGTGTAACGTCTACGGGACCTGCAGACCATGGCCTCCACTCACAGTGTCCCTGCTCCTCTCTCAATGTGTCACATTCGCCATTGGGTATTCTTAATTAGATTTCACCATCGATGCGATTCAGCACGTACGCATCGTCGTCCGCATTAAGAACAGCTGCAAGGCTCCTGTGGTGACTCAAAGGCACAAAAACACACGAGAGTCTAGTGATAGCAGCCTCACCCATAGCCGCACTGATGTATGTACACAGCAATTGCGCTTATCATACAGATTTCCCAGTCCTAATTGCCTTTTGCATTGAGAGGAAAATAGTGGACTTTTAGCTGGGCTCTGAACATTACTGGTCATTATATTTATAGAGCAAACTCACAGAGACACCAGGTGTAAAAGGGAATCAACTCATTACAAACCCACACTTAAATCGGCGAAAGAGTAAGCAGAAACAGGTTCCGATTTCACAGAGTTTCCGATGAGAATAACGTCAATGTTATCTTTGGATATAACGTTTACCTCCTCTAACATTTCTAAAATCCTATGCATGCATAAAGCTCCCATGACCCTAGGAGTCACAGACTTGACAGAGCAACTGAAGGCGATTCAGACAGCACAGGAAGTGGGTAGCCGAGGAGATAGTCTCCACAGTGGGTTGCCGCCACGCTGATGCGCCATCCGCCACTGCGATTTGATTTCAGTGTGTGTGCATTTGGCTCGGATCCCTAGGTCTTACTGTTGCCATGGTAATTGGAAAGTGCAAAAGGGCTAGATTTGCAGAACTCCTGACCAGACTCTTCCCCCAGCTCCACCACATAGTCCATGATCATTCGAGCAGTGCCCAGCTTCATATCTTCATGCGTGCACCTTCATACCTTGACCAGTTTGAGTGTACCCGGTCACCCACTGGAGAAGACACCATCTTTCCTACATTCAGTAGTGGATCCCTGGATTCTTTATCAAGGGGTCAGCAAAGATGGAGGAGAGTCAGTGATTACGGTTTCTTTATGGTTAGCAGAGATAGAAAGTACAAATCCAGACCAAGGTTTTGTTTCAACCGACCAGTTGAGTACCATGTGACTGTGACTCTTTATACTCAACTGGTTGGCTGAAACAAAATCTTGGTCTGGATTTGTACTTCCTGAACCTAAACTTTCCACCTCTGATGATTAGAGTAACCAATATGAGAAAAATAAAAGAGGCTTTTTCTACAACATCCAAGTTTGTACAGTGTACCTATAACGCAATTAAGCCTACCCCTGTTCAAGAACTATTGCCAGGTCACGTGGACACCTATCCACATAACACCAGCTACTTGATAACTGAAGGGAATGCTGTGTGTATAATTTTGACTGCAGTGGCCACCTCTGTAATGGGCGGACAACAAATCAACATTTTAAGATCCACAGCTTAGCCAGACGGCAGGAACATGACAGACTGATACCAACTAGCAATTCTTCGGCATACCAGGACTGCCGATAACCACCGCAGCACCTCCAATTGACTAGGGACTGGTCTGTGGTTCCCGGCACGGTGTTGTGTGCAGCTGGTTTTACGGTAGCTGCTAAACAGGGGTGTGCCCATCCTGCTGTCAGAGGTTTCAGGCAATCTGTGCGGCATTGACTAGAATCGATAGGTGCCCA
Source organism: Mormyrus iriodes (assembly GCA_011763525.2). Lineage (NCBI taxonomy): Eukaryota > Metazoa > Chordata > Actinopteri > Osteoglossiformes > Mormyridae > Mormyrus > Mormyrus iriodes. The sequence goes on from JAAGVU020000032.1 coordinate 6,305,836, forward strand.
GATGGCTGAGAAAAAATGGGACACCGTTGCAGAATGCCTTACTTCAAAAAAATCGACTGTTGATTTAAAAGTTTACATGCAGAGTAAGGGTTCCAGCTACTTGTGTATGATGAATACTGAACACTCAGTAGTCAGTAAATCATGTAACAGGATTTGTGCGTCCAAACATTAAAAGGACTAAGACACTTGATCTAAAGCTATCTAGCAAGTACAGTGTTGCGCTTGCTACTCAAAGGTCGTAGGTGCAAATCCCAGGAAAACAAATTGTAACCCCTCCCTCTAGTGCAGGGGTAGGCAACCCTGATCCTGGAGTGCCGGTATATGTCAGGTTTTCCATCTTACCTGATGAATTACTATCTGCCTCAGATCAGGGGTGATTCATCAGTGACCAGGTAGGATGGAAGAGCTGCTGGATACCAGCACTCCAGTATCAGGGTTGCTTACCCCTGTTCTAATGTAAACGTCTGATGTGTGGTTGTTGATGCCAGACATGGGGGTTCCAGTATCTCAAATACAACCACCTTCCTAGGATTTCCACACATCAGTGTCTAGAGTTTATAGTCAATGGTGTGATAAAGAAAACACATCCAGTCAATGGCATAACTGTGGCTGCAAAGACCTAGTTATTGCAAGAGGTCAGAGCTGACAGGAAGACCACATGTACCAAAAACAACAGTGCAGTGCAACAGTGGCGGGCAAGAAGGTTTCTCTGAATGCACAGCTTGTCTACCCATGAAGAAATTCTGGAGGCAGAGGCTGGATCTAACCAGCATTAGCTAGGTGTACCTAATATAGGGTATATAAGTATGATAAGGTCACACAAAGAAACCAGATAAACATTAACATTTAAATGCTAATCTTAAGAGTTTTGGGACTGTGCAACAGAAAACGACAATCTGACCTTAAGAAGACTCGGCGGTAGCGCCTCACATGGGTGTCGACCGGCCAGCTGACAGATCAGAGCAGAACTGTCAAAGTCCATTTAAATGACACTACGAAAAAGACACTGTTCCACCAACTAGCTGTGCACCTTGTCCTCCTCCGCCTCTGGCTGTCACCGCACCTCGCTTATTAGTGAGACAACCGCCAACCGTGCCAAAAGCACAAAGGACAGGGTCACCAGCTCCACTGGCGAGAGTGAAATCTGGCAGGCAGATCTCTCCCTGTGCCACAGATGCGTTTCCAACCATGCCAGAATGCAGAGACGTCGAGCTCAGTGGGCTTTGTTCAGAAGATACTTCAATGGCTTCAGTCATCAACAGTGTCAAATCACCAGTGAGTCAGTCCTGTGAAATCTACATATTTCTGTTTCCATTCCTAATTAGAGAATGCCGTGCTACATGCAGAGTGATGAAGTCTGACAGACTATCTGGCAACAAAGCAAAAAACGGATATTTATGGTTTTTGGAGGGCATTACCTGACAGCCACGGCCAAACTACTCTGCCGTCATGTGGGTAGAGGTTAGACTCACAAATATCCTGCATAATCACATGAATATCGCAGTGTAGGTGCTAAGTAATGTGGCACTCTTTTAGCTAGTGACACGTGAAGCACCAGACAAAATGACACTAATAAATCCGGTGGATTATCAAGTCATTTGTGAACAAAATACCCCAAAAAAATGGAGTTCTGCTCAATGCTACTTCTAATCTATGATTCTGCCATTCCATGCAAGATGAGAAGCTAAATCCTCACCCTTGGGGCACGTGTTTCTGTGCACTGGAACGGTCTAACAAGATCCATCACTGCTCTGAAACCCAACAAACAATTAATCAGCATGAAGGGATGCAAATAAGTGTTCTACTGCTGGCATGCTAGAGCCGATTACATGACTGCACATAGGGGGCCGTGTGACAGCCTGAATCACTTTACAGGCCAGTACTGGGTATGGATTAATTTTAAATGTTGCTCACAAGATAATAGGATGTATTTACAGCAGGGATTTTCTACCTGCATCCCACGAACCCCTATGGTTCTGAAGAGCATTTGCAAGGGACCACAATAGGAAGCTCTCCCCAGAGAAAGTAGTATTAAAGGCCCCTTCCCCACCCCCTGGAGGTCCCCATTTTAAGAAAGGTTGAAAATCCCTGCTGGGTGAAAATATGGGATCTGGGAATGCTTGCAATAATGTTTGAAGCATCAGTTTGTTTATCCATCCATCCATACGTCCTACATTCAGTATTGAGTTGCATTGAACACAGTAAGGGCGATTTACACACACCAGTTCATCACCATCAGTCTTTGGAAACCAGAGTACTCAACAAAAACCTGCACAGACCAAGGGACAGAATGCAAATTCCACACAAACAGATCCAGGGGCAAGATTTGAACCCTTAACCCTGATAGAGAGAGTCAGAGTTCTATGTAGAGAGTTATAATTGTATTGTGAATGTATTTCGGGAAAATGTTGACAGCTATTGACAATTTACCTGAAATTATTAGCATCTGTTGTGAAGGATTAGTACAAGAAAGACAAAATATTTTTTCATTGGTTGTGCTCCCTCAATGTGACATTTACCGAGATTCCAGAAACGTACTTTTCCATTGCTATACATCATGGCATATTAAGATTACAGCATGAGTCAGCATTATTAATGATTAAATATGAAACTGGAATTTCAGGATGGAGAGGATTCTTGCATGCAGCCCTTCACCCATTTGCATAGCACCAAGATATGGAGAGGACTGTGTCACATGACAAAACTCACCCTAAGCTTTAAATAAACCTAACCTTTGACTAGTCCATTGATGTATGACAAAAAAAAAAACATGAGGCAGGAAAGAATAGTCTCTAGACAGCCTAAACTCTAATGGGACTAGTGGATTGAGACTGCAACCCCCAGTACGATTCAACCTATGAGATTACTGAAAGGTCACTGACCCATAAGATAACCCATACAACAATAACTGGGGGGAACAACAAGCCATCCATCAGTTTTCAATAATCTCTCATCCTGCAGGGTCAAGATGAGCTTGGAGTCCATTCAAGGAAGCACAGGGACGCTTCTTAGTTTAGCCACTACCCACATATTTCGCAGGAGGCATTTTCATTAGCCTGAACAGAGAACCTAAAGCCTCGTGCAAGCAGAAGGTGGAGGCCACTCACAGACTATCCCTTCAAACCAAATTACAGGCATCTCCTCGCTTGCTTTCCAAGCGTATCGGATTCAGAGAGGCTCCAGAAAAGCCTGAGACTTCATAACGTGAGAAAGGATGAGAATAAGCTACCGTGGCTTGGTGAGCACATCGCTGTGCGTTTCCAGCCACCCTAGAGACACACTGCTCTTCCTCTCGGGCAAATGCGCATTTTTGAATTATTGCCGTCCCAGTTTATCATCTGAGTTGGGGAGAGAAAGAGAGAGAGAGCATCCATCAGACTCTGGAGCAGAACCACAGCTCATCTCAGATTGATTACAAAATAAAATAATCATTCTTCTATGTAGTAGTAGCTTAATGGAATGATCTTCATGGTAAATTCTGCGAAAACTCAGAATTACCACATAGCTGAAATACAGATTTACACCAGAAAACAACTCCTTTATACAGTAAGCCGTTAGCGACAGCTACAGGAATATGAATGCAAATGAGGTTCACTTTTCTCATAGCTACTGCTTGGTAGATGCTGATCTCTAACACCAACTCTTCTTCTCTTCTTCCAGACACATCATGGTTTATGTGCTCATTCCCTCCCATGCACTAAACATCTAACGCAAAAATCAATGACTGAGCACAGAGAGAACACAGCATAAGGAAACGCTGCGTGATTCTGCAGTGCTTGCAGGTTATTCACACCCACAGGCTAAATATCGAAAAACGTGGCCCGGGGAGTGTGTGTTTTTTTTTAGCGTAGGAAGGAAACCGAGCCTGCTGCAGGGGCCATGTGAAGCACTCTGAGCTGGGTCAGCTCTGGGCTCAGAAGGTACACCTGTGCCCCTCATGCAGATTCAGCCACATGTTCAATCAGTGAGGGTAACCTGCAGGCTCAGGTTCCACACCCATCCATATCCTGATGCAGCCATCACATTATTACTGTGTTACTACCGCCGAAATCCTTCCTTTCAGGTTTTTAGAAGAATCATAGACCAGGCATAAATCTGTCTTATAGGGCAAAGTCACTTAATATGTTATATTGTGGCAGAAATAAACAGCGCCAGGTCCAGAACAAAATCACTAAGGGTGCATCTGAAATTAGTGAGGGGACACGATTCCCACAACCACATTGCAGTCATGGACTGGTTGGCTTCCACCTAAGGGTGCATGTTATTATTCTGAGGGTGCTATGCACCCTTAGGCACCCTTATAAACCCACTGTGTGGAAACAAATACTGGGGACTTATTATTAACTAGCAGATGACTGGATGTTCAGTCACAGAGACTGACTGAGAAGAGTTAATACCAGCATAAGGCCATCTGTGCTACGCAGACATCACACGACACATCTGCTACGTATAAATCAAGCGGGCCGGCTCTTATTCAGAAAACACTGAGAGGTATGTGACGAGCGTCCAGCAGCAGCCTGAAAATGCATACCGTCTCCAGATCAAAAGCTCAGTCTTGCGGAAGCTGCCCGTAGCGCACGGTGAGCTAACACTAACAGGCCGTGAAGCCTACCCTTTAATTACAGCCGACTGTCTACTGAAGGCATCCACCTCGGCCGGCCCATCAAACGCCTCCTGTCTGCCCACATCGTGACCATCCGTCAAAAATATAAGGAATTAGCTGGCAGCTGCTATTTTCATAATTCAGTTGACTCAGTGAGGCTTTGTGGCTTCCCATCCCCCGTCTCTCACTTCAGGCAGCCAATCGAGAGCTTCCGTATTTAATATGATAGGTGTAGCCATTACAGCCAGAGGGCAACACATTGGCCAATACCACATCAGCCCAGTGGCTGGTGCTCCGGAGCATCTGCCGTGTCTATTGCCACTGGAGCTGCAAACTCTAAATAAAGGCAGCAGACAGAGGGGAAAACACGCTTTTTTTAGTGGACCAGTTAAGGGAAGAAATAACAAAGGACAGGTGCTTCAGTGGGCAGGAAATAAAGAGAGGGATGGTAGTGAGGGATACCTATCCAGGGGGGTGTTTCCCAAAACCATAGTTGCTAACGTAGTTCGAACTATGGTTTTGGGAAACGCACCCCAGGTGAGGGAGAGAGGGGGAGAGGGAGAGAGAGAGACTAGAAAATCTCCCACATGCATCCAAGAAGTATAAATGGTGTCTGTAGGATCTCATATGTGGCACATGATCTGGAACATTCTCCTTCCCTGCCATTCCTTTCTGTCACATACAGTCCATGTAACAGAGAGAGAGAGACACTGATTAAAACACACGGATGGTGACTGAACATGAAAGACATTTCTGTGATGGTAATCTGGCAAATCTCCTACACGTGGAATAAAATAAAAAATATATAAACACAGACACACAGCATTGAGAGCACCTTTGAGGTTATTCTCAGCGTGTTCACTTCACGCTTAAGTAAATTATTCAGCTAACCTTATATTAGCCTGCATTAAGATTTTAGGACACGGGCTTCCCTCCCCCATCAAAGATCAGCCAGGCCTGCAGCCCCGTGAAGACTCCATCACCCCGAAACGCCCGGTGCTCAGCCCAGAGAGGCACGCCATGTGCGTGCTTAGCACAGTAAAGAACCGGTCCCACAGTAGGGGCCACGGAAAAGAAGAACTATTTCAATTTAACTGCCTAGGGAGAGGTGTAAAAGTACAGTTCACTTAATGCGACGCAAAGGAGGCAAACGACGGTGGGGAGACCGAGGGTAGGCTTCTCCGGGATGAAGGAGCTGGGCTTTTAGCTGGAACCCGATCCCAGAAACAAAGGCCCTGAAAGAGAGTGAGCTCAGCCCGCTTGGCTCTGTGGGTGTCTGCCAGCGAAATGCCCCCAGAGCTTTGGTGGTATTGTACCTTTCTCCAAAGTGCTTTACACAAATACAATGCAGAAAATACAAGAACACACTTATATTCATGCATGTTTACTTGTTTGTATAAATGACAGACACTAACTGATAAGGCAAGCTAAACTTTCTAGCTCTCAGCTAAGCTTTCCCAGAACCACATATGGTTAAATAAATATATTGTAAATATATTATCAGTCATTAAAAAAAGGAATTATAGGTGAGACGATGGATGGATGGATGATTTGCCACACTGGTTCATGACACGGTATTGGAGAACCTAAACAGTATCTCTACAATGTTCTAAGCATTAAACAAACTCAAATAGCACCTTGGGAACCATGTAGCTCTGTGAAAAGAGGAAGACCCTCTGTTTTGATGTGCCTTGTTATGTTCGCGGTGCCGTCACAGATAAAGACATCCCGCGGATAAACGGATCCCACCCACATAAAAATGCATGGCTGGCTCTCCTCACTCCTGCGTTCAGGACAGATCTGGGAAACATGCACGCTGAGGAGAACCACTCTGCCCACCCTCAGGGCTTCGCACACAGTCAGGGGTCGTCGTACAGCATCTCCAGCCATCCACCCCACTGTTAATACCATGTGAACACTGACATCTTCTGAGATTATAACTCAGAGGTATCACTCAAACTTTATGCCCTTGTGCAACATTTTGCCAAGTGTTAACTGTGTCTCCCATCAAAACTGAACCATATACATATATATACACATACATACATACATACACACACGCGCGCACACACACACACACACACACAAAACGCAATTTTATACAATTCAAGAAATTGTCATTGCCAATACATTACCTGGTAATGATTGCCCAGTAACAATAACGTCCCTTTCCCTCCTTCTGCACTGTCCTTCCTTACCTGAGGTACCGAAGGGGTTCATTGGGCTCAGAGTCTGGATCATTGGAGCTGTGGTTCATCGTGCTGGTCGGTAACGGCTAAGGATAGCTCTGAGCAAAGGTTTTTAGGCAAGGCAGAGAATAGCGAGCTCCCGTGTTATGCTCTTCCTGCGTTTTACACTCAAAGCTCTGCTTTCTCTCGCGCCCTCTCTGCCCGTCTGTGCTGGCTTGCTCTCAAGTAGAAGTACCTCTGTGTGTGTGTGCGTGTGAGTGTGTGCGTATGAGCTTTTCACAGCCAGCAAAGCTAACCAATTAAGAATCAGGAGGATCTGGTGCGAGCGAGCTGATTGGCCAAGAGCACCATGCGCAGTTTGGTCCACAGCAGCCTGCAGGAGAGGGAAAACATGAAGAAACTGGAGAGTGGCTTGCTGGCACTGAGAAGCCAATAGTAATAGTAATTTATTATTATTAAAAATTATAATACTACTCCTTATCCCAATGCTAAACTCCTAACAACATTTGAAAACAATGGCAAAAGACTGATAAACCTTTTTTTAAATCATGTGTAAATCAATAATTTATGTACTTGGTCAAATGGAGGTATCCAACCAAATGATAAAAGGTACATTTGCTAAACATTACGTTCACTACATACTAGCTCTCAATAAAAAATGCAAACCCTAAATAAAACTAGCAGGTGTTATGGTAACATATATTGGGAAAATCCTCATGTTTATTAATGCTGTGATGCACTGAAAGTAGAATCTCATTCCATGCAATAGTACTGGGTGCATTACTCACATGCACAATTAATGATCAGGTACTCCCCTATTTATCAACAGTAATTCGTCTCAAGCTGAAATTTGGGCTGTCAGATGGGATACATCTTCCAATAAGAGCAGGTCCAACAGAGGGCAGCCATACACACTACAGAAATTTGGGAGTCAGTAAGTCAGCTGAACAGAGAAGCACTGGATACAGGAGTCCAAAGACATCTTCACTATAGGGATGACCTAAACACAATGCCCCCACCCAAATAAAATTAAACAAACATTTTAAAATAATTTCATTTTTATACTGCGTATTTACATATAAATGAGAGATGTGTGAGCACGGTCTCGTCTCTTAACGGAAATGTACCCATCGTTGCCTGCCACCATGTGGTCACTCGATGTAATGCCAATGCTGCCTTATTTTTTTAAAAAAAGTTTTTTGAGGTAACTGCAAAAGAATTTGCTCCACTGACAACTTTACAGAAGCTCATTTTTGCTAGAGATGAAAAAAGTATTTTATCTCAATGGAATGATAATTATGGTACATCGGCTTAAAACAGGATAAAACCAAAGAGTGAAGCAGATTCTTGAGGACATTTTTATATGACTAAGCATTAACACTCTCTTCTTCATCCTTAATTTGCCACCATTTAAAACAAAATTATTTACACACCATATTAAAGGTATTCACTCTCGTGGCAAAAAATGTGTTGAAATTATAATGTTACCTAATAAGAAGACATCTAAAACTATTACTCTGTATTATTCAACTTCTGTAAATTGTATATTTTGTTTAGCATATTCCCATAACCCAACAACCCTGAACAGGGTGAGCAGTTCAAAGATGGATGGATGGATATTCCATAACGTAGCAGGTTATAACTGGTGGCCTCAGTAATGGCAGTAAGAATCTCCCTAATTACAATGAGAAGTTCCTCAGAATACACTGGATTTACAAGTTTTCTGTTCTCCAAACAGTTACTGCTATTTTGCTGGATGGCTAGAAGAACACTGCTTTAGTTCCCAAACTACTCCTCGGGGGCATGGTAGCCATTCCATGTATTCATTAAATTTCACCACCAGTTCAATAAATTAATTGAATTAATTAAAGAACTCAATGAGGTATTGATTAGCCAAACATTGCATGCTAGTGGTTGAGTCACAAAATGCATCGGTGTACTGAACGATTGCTGCAAATACTGGAATGACTTTAGGAGAGGTTTTCAAATGGCGGACAAATTTTGACAGACATATGATTGTTTTACACCAGCACTGAAACTTTCTTTCGACTGCCCAAGACGTTTGCATAGTACTGTATATAAGTCACAATTCATAGGCTAATTTTTAATTAGACAACGAACATATATCAGGTTCAGAAATAGCGTTTTACTAATTTTGTGTACAGAACATTTCTCCTCCTGCATCGTGTATTAGGCACACAAAAATATTCACGATAAATTTAAAAATGTATTAAAAAAACATGTTGCTGATGAACCATGACCTTCCTTCATAAAATGTCAGGCCATGTCATAACTGGCATTTTGAGTGAAAAAACGTGTTTTATGTGCAAGCAATGTTACTTTAAGGTACCCACGCGATTTAAATTGCCCATACTAAGAGTAAATTGTAATTTAAAAATAAACTCATTGCTCATTTAAATTAATGGCACAAAACGTGAGAAAGCTGGTGAGGAGGGTGAAAGGAAACGCGCAAAATCTGCACGGTGTTGCCTAGCAACACAGGGGCGATGATTTTCTAAGATCGAGCAGTGCAACAACTAACAACCGGATAACTGATGTTAGTGCCACAATCACAACAGAACAGCTTAATTACCTTCTGAAATACAGTTCATACAATGAATCTTAAAAATACGTCTATTTCGCAATGTTAAACACCCCAGTTGATGTTTATTTTGATATCCGGGTCTAACAACATCCTATCATACGTGCATGTCAATTTAAGGTCTAATTGTAGGTATTAACGCAACTAAATTGAGCTCTTTTGGGCGGTAGCCTGGGGAGGGAAACTCGTCTAAAATATTAATCGTTACATCAGGTCCAGCATATTTGCTATATAATTACAACGGTCACGCAATTGTAAACCGACAAAGATTTATGAGAAACAGGCTGCTGATCGGAGACATCACTCGGGAAGAAAGGTCCTCCGATGTAAAATTCGCCTCTTTGCACAAGCTCACAGTTCGGGATGCTGGCCGGGTAGCCGAAGACTTGAGCATGCCAAGATCGTACAAGTCTATGGGTCAATGGAGATCAAAAGCTAAGTAACCAGTGTCCTGTTTCTGAAAACTCCGGCGTTGACCAAATATACAGCATGTCCAAGAACCAGGATCAAGCTCCACCCAGTGGCGGATCCTGGCAAGGGCAGTATGGTTAATTTCCCATAGCGGCATCTTCTGAGGGACTTTTACCCATAGCTTTGGGTAGTGAAACTTGCCTAGGACGCCAAATGGGCTTCGACCGCTACTGTCTCTCCCCCTAGTCTATGTTATAATCAGTGGCGGAACAACTGTACACTGGACCCTTGGGCAAAAATGGACCATAGTCCCCCCTCCATTCCAAATTCACACCGAGGGCCTGCCTAAGCCAGTGGCAGATGAAATTTAAGTGACCTTCAAATATCGTACCCATCATGCAGAATACACCGCATAACATCAGCGCACTAACCTTAACGAAAGTTTTGCATACATGTGATATATGCAGTAGGAGAAGAACCCTCGAGGGGGCGGGCCCTGGGGCAGATGCCCCGCCTACCAGTCCGCCCGCGGGCAAAATGTACCGCTCAGCGTGCACAACCTGGTTAAAAACTGGGGACTCAGACATCCCACCTTATGCACATCAAAGGGACAGCTCACCCCAAAACTGAAAAAGATGTTTTAGAGGGGCTTTAGTGCTACCTATCCACCTAGGCTGTTCTGCTGGGAGTTGCATAATTTTGGAGATATCGGCCGTATAAATGTCGTGCTTCAGGCGAATATAATGGAACTGAATGGCATTCTTTCTGTGATGATTAAAGCGCCAAAAAATACATTTGAATATTCCAACAGCAGTGTCTCTTACCATAAATCATAACCCGCAGTGGGTTGCACCAGCTAAGCGTAAGTTCGATCGTGGCCTACGATGGACATAAACTGCCCCTATGTTCGAGTTTACGCACTACTAAAAAGTAATCGGTTGCACCACACAAATAGTTTCAACGTAGCACTAAGTTATAACGTAAATTTTAAGCTACCTTAAAACTGGGTGTAAGGTCCATCGTAACAAAGTGTGTTTAAAAGTGGTGAAAATGGCACAAATGTATATAACCTAACAAGCCTTTTTTTGTTTTTAACATGTAATAGTACAGCGTTATCTGAGATCATTTTAATTTGTTACCTTTTCCGCGGTCAACCTGAGCTAACGTTAGCTGGAGCTACAGAAATACGCCGCATTAGTTCATTCAGTATTTCATATAGCAGAATGACTGTCAAGCACCTACAATAAGTGTCTAACTGTACCACAAATGTAATAAACATACTAGTGGTGTAACAGACCCTGGTTAATCCGTACGGATCTCTCCCCGTATGTGAACCGCGAATTAACTGCAAAGCTTACACGGTCTCAGTGTGAAAGTTTTATTGCCACTGTCACTTTTTTAAACTTCAAATAATTTTACAACAAGAATCCCTGACTTATGTGTGGGACACGGGGGAATTTTAGATTTTCTGTGCGAAAGCAATAACAAAAAAAAAAACTGCACGAATGCAAGGGCATGACAGCCATGACGTTTTTAGCACAATCTGCTTCGCGTGTCTAATTATAACTTTTGCTTTTCCGGGATAATTTATGTTGTGATCTTGAGAAAACAAGTTTGGCTATGTTGAGATCACGAAGAAAAAAAGTTGTGATCTCGACATGACAGAAAAGGATAATAGTGTGTGTCCCCAAAGGACTTCCGTCCGATGCAGAACTGCAGTGAAAAGACAAAGCAGTTTGTGTTCACGTATACGGGAATGTTAAAAGTTCCTCGCCTTGAGTTCTCTTTCAGTTCTTTAAGTAATAAATGGAAAGCAAAGGTGTTTGTCTTGATTTTTTCGCTGATCCAATCGTGACTTAAATACCGTGATAACCAAACCGCGAGTTTTGTGATCCGTCGCGTCCCGAAACCAAACTCAGCAAGCTACCCAGCAAACACACTTCTTACATCGCACGGTACACGGGGCATTACGGGTTTCATCGCAACAATTTAAGCAGTTCTCACAAATGCATAGAAAACGAATCGGTAGCCATGCATAACCCAACCTCGACAAATGTGGAACAGCGAGTTGGTTCCGGTAATATCAGACAGTGATATTGCTGGTCGTACAGTGAAAACGTCATTCTGTGCGACAATTTTTTTTTTCATTTAGTAGCTACTAACTACGATGTAACTTAGGTAGCAGTGGTGGAACCGACAAAGAAGGAGGCGCTATTTTCAAAGCAAGACTTAAGGTATACTTTACACCTGATTTTACAATCGAATTTATGCTAAGCTGGTGCAACCCACTCGCAGGTGTGGCGGAGTTGCAGCAGTAAAATCTCAGCTACCTCTTGTCAGATTGTTTCACGGCCGCTGCAAAGCGGAGCGGCAGGATTCCCGGCAGGTCGCGCATCATTCGCGGGTGTCCGGGAGCTGCTGTGAGTTCGCGGGAGTGGCGGGGTGTCTGCCTTTTCGGAAGCGAGTCCCGGGTTACGTTCAAGCTGCGGACACTTTTCGAGGGGGCACTCAAGACCTCAAAAGGGCGGCACTTTCCGTCGAGCTGGCAGAAGGGGCGGCTGTTCAGGGAAAATCCCGTGCATGACGGCAGTCCCGTGACTACCCGCCATACAGCCAAAAAGCCGTGATGCGTGCGGATGACACCGCGAGAAAAAGCGCGCGCCTCCGCCGTTAACCTTCCGAGGCGGTTCCGCTGTCCGAAAGTAGCCGTGATCGATATGCTGTCCCAAAACCTCAGTTAAACCTGATGTAGTAGGAAAATATGCATATTGTGTCATTCGAGTAAACCATTTTATATATCCTGGATTTATGAGGAATCGTAGAAAGTAAATGAAGCAAAATGATTTAAGGTCAAAGTGAGGACAACGACGGGTTAGGCCACGAAATGGCGCATATCTATGGCTAACCTCACATTATTGGGTGAGTCCGTCAAACCCGGAAATCTTAAGTATTTGGATTGCAGTTTAACTGTGGTGATATTTAAGCTATGCTTTGCAATAGTGACGGGCGACTGCATTTTCATTCGCTTTTAATATGAAGTGCTTCCACACAATTGATGATTTTCGCTCTTTATTTAGACCTTCATTTCCTAAGTGATCTTTCCGCTATATTGCCGAACAATCAAGAAGGAAAATTTTAATCGATGCTTCTTCGTAATCAAGTTTACTCGAGTAATCGTGACACCTCTATGTACTATGAGGTCTTATCAACGAAATATTACACTTCTGCCCTAAGCTGACATGTGACAAGTTAACCAATCAGACAAACGACTAGACCGGCTGTCCCCCTCCCCCCCGTCTGAGTTGGGTTGTCTCGTGTTATGGCTTCATACAATGGCAGAAATCAAGTACAGCAATGAAAATATAGACGAACATTGAAAGAAAACAAAGGGGTTAAAATTAGTTTATTACTTCAATAGACCAGGGGGGGAAAAACAAATTGAAACATTACTTAATCCTTAAGGAGGAGGGTGCAAAGCAGTGTGCAATGCTGGCACCCCAAAGAAATGGAATGGTGTGAGACGGTGGCAGGCAACACCCCGCAGGGGAGGGGGGGGGGGGGGTTACAGAGGGCTGCGACAATGGTGGAGATTGACAAACCTCATCTGTGGTCTCAAATTGTGGCAGCAATGCAAGCGAGAGAGGGGGGCAGGGGCAAATTTCCACACAGCTTAAGGAGAATGTACAAAAGAAAGAATGGAACTGAAGTAAAACATAACATGTAAGAGTGACCAACTGACCAGAGAAACCCCTAACACACCATCCCATCAACAATTAAGCGCACTGCCAGACAAAATCAACACTTTTAAAAGTTGGACATTTTTTTCCCTTTTTCTTTTTTTTGTTTTTTTTTTTGTTTGTTTTTTAAATAAAGCAGGAACACAAATCCAAATCGAAAACGAAGCTGCATGCGAACGAAATGTGCAACTTCAAAAATCTAAGCTTCGTTTAACTTTTGTTTATGCTTAAGATGAAAGCAAGTGAATTCAAAAGTCTGTGCGAACAACCACATTCGCAGGTGAACCACGGGGAAGAGTGCAAGCGGTTCCATGACACATGCCCACGCACTGCCAAAGCGATGCCCTGCATCTCAAGGAGCCCCCTCCACCCACCCGCCCGCCTATGGCTATATATTAACACCAACGGTCAGTGCTGGCTAGGAAACCACTTGTGGATAATGCACTGGAGCAGGAATGCCATGTGCAGAACATCAGTCTGAGACGACTTGCCAGGGTCCCCAGAGCTACATTCCAAATAGTGTCCATTAGTTTTTTGTTCAAGTGTAACGGGAACAGAGGAGCCACTGGACAAGTACCACAGCAAAAAAAAAAAAAAAAATCCTTAAATGAGACCGGAAATTCAGTCGTCATGTTCAACGCACAACACCCTCAATCACCTGATACGGAGCGGGGGTTAAAAAAAATAGGTTGTCACCCCTCCCCTATTCAGCTTTAGTATCCAATCACGCAGCTGAAGAAAAGCAAAACATTATCTTGTATGGATTATGTTTCAGAGACTGCCCTCCTGTTGTCTCTAAGGGTTATCCTAATCTAGATACAAAAATAAAAATTCACTGGGAAACAAAGCAAATGTAAAATAGCCCCATCAACTGGTGGAAATTCTGTAATAAAACCTGACATTGCAGTGTTCCAAGACAGCAAAGGAAAGAACAAAACTTACTATTTCACAGATGGGGGTGGGAGACTGTAACTCAGTCATGGACAATAATCTCAGAAAATAAACAAGAATCCTCCCCAGCTCTGCGTGACGTAAATTTAACATGAGGCAGCACATTTGTTGATAGACTTTTTTCCCCTCCATTTAATATACATTTGTTTTTGCAAAGCTGAAGCAGTCTAGCATTCTGTTGAGTCCACTAAAACCCAGCCCAAATCCCCGGCTTCCTGTTTGCATTCCTGCCACCAGAGGCCGCTCTATTGCCCAAGAGGATCCTGGTCTGTCCGTCTGGCTGGGCGACGCGTGACCCAAAGCGAGTCCTTCCCTCCATGTGCTATTACTGCTTGGCTGGCTGATTAAGCTCCCAAAGGATGGCAGGGGAAGCGGTGACGTCACCAAAAAATGCCTGCAGATGGTCACGGCTGACAAAGGGGAATTTCACGAGGTCCTTTTCCTCAAATCAATTTGACTATAACATCCCAATAGTCCGATAGTAAGTAAGCATCACCGTCCCATACAGTTTTGCAACATTCCACTTGGAGACTGGTGTCATGAAGGGGTAGGTACAGGGGAAGGAGGCCAAGAAGGGAAGAAGCCTGAATTTATTGGTCGATAGTTTGCTGTCCCAGGCTTGTATCCAGGAGTTGTCGATTGTTATGTTGGTAATGATGATAGCTACTATTATTTTCATTAATAATAAGGAGCATTAGCATTATTTCCACGCGTTTGCTGTCTGGGAGATCGAGCGGGAGGGGATCATGTCCAGGAGATACTCGCGGTGACGGTCCACAGCGGAAGAGCTCTTGTGCACTTGTGAGAGGCTGGGGTTGACGTAGGCCATAGTCACTCCTGCAGAAGAACAACAGTCTCTAAGTGCCTCTGTGGCCAAAACACGCACACGTGGTAAACGGCACAGGAAACCAATGACGTGATAAGCTGAAACACCACAAAGAAATAGGGCAGGCAGATGTGAACCCAAATACACCGAGTGGTCATGTGTGCAGGAACAGAATACCAGCCTTGGTTAGAAAGCTGAAGAATCTGTTCTGTAGACTCAGATGGAGCAAACAAAATGGGGGACTATAGCCAATGCTACGGAGTGAGGAGCCTTAAACACAGGAAACCGAAGTGGTCTTTGATACAGGAGGCTGACAAATATGTGTCGTCATGAACTCAAGTCAGACGAGCTATTCCCTGAAGACTAATAAATCCAGAGCACACCAAAGTACAGAGGCAGGGTTTTGGAGATTAAAGTAGAGGAGAGCCCTCAATGTGGTTTAAAGTAGCCCTAGATAAAGGAGGCTAATAAATACAATACAAAAATCAGTGAAAGTACAGGTTTTGTTGGTGTGATGTTTACATATCAAATACACAGCTGCCTCTTAGTTTGCATTCCATATAACATAGTATACTTTTAGTGCTCAAAAAAAAATAAAAAAAATGGTAATGCGGGAAAAAAAACATTATTCCATTTTACTGACTATGATATCCCAAAACAGGGGTAGGCACTTTTATCTGCAATGGGCCAGTGTGTGCAGGTTTTGGGGGTAACCTTTAGGTCAGCTGTTAAAACCCAGGTGTGAGGACTCCTCAGCCAATCAGTCCTCTAATTAGTAATCTGTTAGGGAGTTGCAGTGAAAACCCGCATAACCAATGGCCCTTTCTGGATAAAACTGCCCACCCCTGCCCTAAAAGGAGGATTTAATTTTTGCACTCTAATACACTATATGGCCAAAAGTATGTGGACACCAGCATTTCCAATATCTCATTCCAAAACCAAGGGTATTTATTTGAAGTTGGTCAGCCCACTGTTGCTACATTAGCCTCTACTCTTCTGGGAAGACCTTCCTTTAGATGATGTAATACTGCTGGTGGGATTTGGTGCCATTCAGGTTGGGTATTGATGATGATCAGGTCCCTTTATGAAATTTGTGTGACCCACCACTGCACAACTGAACTTGCTCCCAGATCTTTTAACCTTCACAAATCACTTCCCTTGCAGTTCACCAGGGTAGCTCTAACAGAGGAAAAATGTGACAAAATGATCATCATAGGATGCCATCTTTTCGACAAGTGGAAAGTTACTAACCTCTTCTGTACTACCACCCACTCTGCTGCAGATGATTGCCACAGGAGACTGGGTGTCTGTGTGCTGAATTATACCCGTGTTAGCAATGGGTGTGGCTTGATTTGGCAATTCCTTAAAGTAACCAGGGTGTCGTCGTACTTATGGCCATATAGCGCATGTTTATGAGATAAGCTATTTGGGAACCAGGGGCTATTAGGCTGGATTCAGTGCTCCTCAAATGGCTGTGAGTTCAGAAACAGAAAGCAGGGATACGGACATAGCCGTGTGTCTGCCAGGCGGAGGATAGA
Source organism: Mormyrus iriodes (assembly GCA_011763525.2). NCBI lineage: Eukaryota > Metazoa > Chordata > Actinopteri > Osteoglossiformes > Mormyridae > Mormyrus > Mormyrus iriodes. Next base: position 6,322,693 of record JAAGVU020000032.1, read on the forward strand.
ATCTACCTGAGCTCATGGTGCTCCGCTTCCTCCAGGCGTCGGCGTTACGGCTGCTGCTGACCTTTGCCCCTGCGTGCACAGCATGCTTACCTGGTCTGCTGACCAGCGCGGCAGCGGTGACGGCGCTTTGGAGCTGCGCGGTCTGCGAGATGGAGTGGGCCGCCGCTCGCGCCCCCATGGGCTGGGCATTCCGGGAGAGCTGGCCGAGGCTCTGCCGAGGGATGACGGCACGTGTGAAATACCGTGGGGCCGCCATGTTTACCTTCATTTGCTCAGTGTCACTCATAAGCTGCATCTATCCACCATTTCCTACAGCACCCGATTTGTTAACCATAAGAGATTTCAAAGGCAGAAAATAACCTAAAGATATTCCAAAGCAAATATAAACACACAAATTGACCACCCACACACGGAATACCCGTGTCATTCTGCACCGCCCACATGCGATACACTCCCAACCAGTGAAAGAAAGTGATACCAGCCAAAAACGCCAGCCTAGGGACATTCACAAATGACTATAAACCATAAAGTTCCCTTATGACTTTTCTAGCCTTAAGTAACTCCACCTAAACATCATCATTTACACATTTACTTTTTAATTCATTAGGACCCACAGGCTTATAAATCTGCAGAAATTCAGAAAACACTCCGAACACAAACATGCTGTTGGCCTAATGATTGTAGAGCTCTCCTAAGCTTGCGTCAGTTCACCTGTCGGTTTTATAAATCATTAGCACGTTTCCGGAAATTGAGAGCTAAAACTTAAAAGTATCACGCAAGCACACCAAAAAAAAACACATCTAAGGGTTACTGTGTACATAAAGAGGCAGAAAAGCTTGGCCTTATCACATTACGGGAGCACATAGTGGACTCAGAAAACAATCGTTAGTGCTGATACACTGAAAGGTATGAGGGGGCCTTTTGAACACAGCCGTATATGATGAAGCGGGAAGGAGGCGTATGGGAGCATGATGAGGAGTCACCTGTTTGACAGTGGAATGATGGCGGGCAACGGTGCCCCCCCGACTGGACTGCGACTGCAGGGGGGAGGGCCGGCCCTGCTTCAGCTGCTGGGACACCAAGGTCTGCTGTTCTACTTTGATGGCGGCTGACACTGGGGAGGTCTTGGTGGCGGGGAGGCTCTGCTGCATGATGCGCTGCTCAATCTCCTGTTCCTGCTGCAGTGCCTTGACAAAGGCTGCCTTCAGCCGATTGGTGTGCTCCGCCTTCAACACCTTCTTCTGGTTGGACGTCGTGCACTGCTCACACATAACGGTGCCGCTCTTGTCTTGCCTCCAGCGGGACGTGAAGTCAGTCTTACACTGAGCACAGGTGAAGGGCTCCTTGGTAGTGGGAACCACGGATGGTACAGGAGATGCCTGCTGCTTCCCTGCTTGAAAGAACACAGATCGTGAGCTGTCAATCTCACATACCTAAAGCAACACGGAGACACTTATCACCACACTGCCATTAGGGGGAGCCCGCCTACGCACCCTTGGCAAGTGTGTCCAGAAGGTTCTGTACCACCTCTTCCAGGCCCACCAGGTAGATGAATTCGTTGTTAGCGGCTGATGGCAGGAAGTTGAGGTCGGGTGTGGGTGGCTTGGGCGGCGGGATGTCTAGCAGGGTCTTCTCCAGCTGCTTGCGCAGGGCAAGCTTGGCGGCTGCCTGTCGGCTGGCGGGAGAGTCATTCACGCCAACCGCTGTCACGCTGTTGGCCAGGCCAGACTGTGACGTCACTGAGGAGCCTTTCAGGTTGGTTGGGGAGGCCTGTGATCAGATAAAACGTTCTAGAACACACTTACCACATGTTGTCTCATTGGCAGCTCACTATGCATCTCAACAGTAATTTACTGTCATTTACTTTGACAGAAGTTTGCCCGGCCAGACCATTGGTCAGAGAGCAACGGACAGAGCCGGCCCCGCCAGAACACAATAACTCAGCAATTCCTGCCAAAGCAGAGTCAGCGATTTTCCCAGAACCTCGATAACTATGCATATTTATCAGCTGTCAGAAATTTTCCTTCTGATGCATGCCATTTTAATCCTACCTCATTCATAATTGACAATTTACTAGACAGGAAGGAAGCTTAAACATTTGGCTTTACACACACACACACACAGCTCCCCAGCATTTCACACACTGCAAAAATAGTGTGACATTTACACGGTACACTTACCAC
>JAAGVU020000032.1:6332691-6349699 GCA_011763525.2 Mormyrus iriodes
GCCCCGGGGACCTGGTCCCCCCCCCCCCCCCCATTGGGACACACTTCAGAAGGCGATTATTACCACTGTAATTTAACCATGTTGTGTCCAAACCATTTTGGGACTATATTTTGTGTTTAGCATTGTCATGTGCAAGAAGTCCTGTAGGTAATTGTTTTGGAAAATATATATATACAATGTTAGCAAAACAAAAAAAGTATAATTTAGGTAATGTGGTCTCTGACAAGGATTTCAGGTTCATTGAAATGGAGGCATGGTGATTAATTGCTGTTTGAGGTCTTCGAAAATTACTGGGACCCCGTTAACACCTAATGGTTATAACCAGGAGCACCTGAACTAACACCAGTCTTTAAAAGTTAAGTGTTCTTTTTACATATAAGCTGACTTTAGAAATAAGTGTTTTTGGGGGACTTTTTCGGTCTTTCTGGCTATTTCAAATTGATAATGTCATTTACTTATCATTCTGTGTGTATTCTGCATGGGACGTTTATGCTTGGAGATAACAGTACCATACAAAAAGGCTAGTGTCTGGTAAATAGTTTTTCATCCAAAGAATATATACAGATAGGAAACTGTGTATGTTTTAGGATTTTAAAACTGTTGGATCTGGGATACCATGCAAAATATCACCCGGTGGAATTTAAATTTAAATAAAAAAAATTGCCTGTTTCAGATAATCCGTATTCCTACTACCTTGGTAACATCTACCTCCGTCTGGTCACATGATCCTGACAGTCTTGCCTCACCGACCACCACGACTCACACCCTGGTCTCTCTCTGCCCAGTTTTCGTTCTTGATTAATTTTCCCCTGACCTTGAGGTTGTGGGGGGTGGGGTGGAGGGCAGTCAATTTATCAGCACACAGCTCAGCTTGGACAGCGCTTACATCATCTGCCCGCATGCACAGTGATTATTTCACGCCATCTTCCTCTTGTGCGTCCCCCTCCTTTGCAGGAAATGCGCGATAATCAGCCATCGGTTGACTTAAGCTAAATGAGTCCAGTGAATCCTGGAACCCGTTTTACGCTCGATTGTCGAAATCAGCCATGGCTGAGCAGCTGAGCTGGGTAAAACCAATTTTTTTTTTTAACCCCTACGGAGGCGCTGTGCGGAGGCACAGCTGAAACGTTGACACCATCGCAAATCGTGCGCTCCTTTTCACCGTCAGGCAGAAAACGGGGCCCGAAATAGCAGAGAGCCCGGCCCTCCCCCCCCACCCCCCATCCTCATCTGGACATGCTGTTAAGGTGCTGTCTTTACCTTGTCAGGATCCGACAAACGAAACGTAGGAAACATCCCATCTGCGGGGTTACAGAGCGAGAAGTGGCACAATTAGAGCTGTCAGCAAACAGCCGGGCCCAGTGCGGCTCCGGGTGTCGGTGGCTGTTCCGGGCGGCCTGGATGCCGGCTTGACATTCGCCCCGGCGACTGGCCAGAGTGCTGCAGATTGCTCCATGCAAAGAAAATAGGATTTTGCCCCCCTTCTATGCAAGTTAGCAGCGGGGACTTCACACTCCTGAATTCTTGCTTTCTGATGGGATGCCATCAAGTAATTAATGCACTAGTTGGGATATATCACCTCGGCAGCAAATAGGAAGCTTCCTTACGGAGCCCGCTCTCTCTTCCTGGCCTTGCGGTGTCTCTTCCAGCCCGCTCCAGTTGCTCCTGGCCCTCCCTTCGTCAGTGGCAGATGGTCGTCGAAGTGAAGCCCTCCACCCATCATGGGCGTCCGCCGTTAACATTCCTGCGATAATAGACATGTGCTTTGGGGCCAGAACTTGTGCCTCGTCAGTTTAGTTGCTTCCCGTGCTCCTTAATACGCCAATCTTAATCAGCCGAGGCCCAGGCATCAGAAGGCTTTGTGCCTAATAAAATGCGATTTATTTAAAAAAAATCGTCGTTTACGGAAAACACGTATCTTGATTAGGGAAGGCAGAAGATGAGCACTCTCCCATTTAGACATTTTCAGACCCCCCCCACCCCCCCTCACAAACAGCTGCATGCCTGATCAGCGTTACATGTGTACTGAAGGCCACCTCTCAGCCACCCCCCCTCCCCCCGAGCCCCGGGAGAGAATAATGGGAAATTTGAGCATGCTATGAGATTAAAGCTGGGAATCAATGGCGTGCAAGCAATCATAATTTCAGGAAAACATTCTTTCATCTCCCCCCCACCCCCAGTGCTAACAGGGATTCATGTCACAACATCTATGTTGCTTTTATCACGCTGCGATAATTCCGCAGAAATGAGAATGTTTGTACTCTGTTTCTGCTATCACAGTGAATTTATGTTGTTGCTATCTCCTAGATTGGCTTTTACTGTTTTTTTTTTTTTTTTGTTCTTTTATTCTCCCTCCTCTTCTCCCTCCCCAAATCCATTAAGGGATGCAGAAACACAAATAGCCCTATCCACATATCCACTCTCTTGGTTAGCTTTAATCAGTGGGAACTACATTGTGGTCCTTGACCTCGACGGCGCGCCGCGCATGGAATAGTTTAAATCAAAACAAAAAAAAAAAGATTGCTAGTGGGATGGATGAAGTTATCACTTCAGGAATGTATTTAATTTCTGGGCGTTTAATGACAGGGACGATTCTCTTAACCTTTTGCTGTGGGACGGATCGTTCTCCTGAAAAAAAAAAACAGAAGCGGGCAAACAGATGCAGGGTCCTTGTTACAACCCATTTTTTAATCTTGTGCAAAGGTTATATGTTTTAAAATCTAAAAATGATTTGCTCTAATCAGGCATAACGAAAAAAACATTTTGAAATGAGACATACAGGCAGTTCCTGAGTTAAGAACGCCCGACTCATGGACAAATTAGGAACGGACTGCCGTGAAACCTGTTATATTTAAAATTGGGTTTAAATACAATGGTTTGTAATAACGAACGCATGCACTGCATTTTCATGTTTGTGAAAACCTTGCACGGCTTCTGCGGTTTGTCAGCTAGAGGTAAAGTACAGTAGCGTATTTATTTAGTTTATTATTACTGTATAATTATAATTATTATGTACTGTATTATTATTTTTCCTGACTTACCTCCAAATTCAGCTTAAAGATGGACTTAGGGAATGGATCTTGTTCCAAACCTGGGGACTGCCTGAATAGGTAATTTTCTAAAATGTATTTCTTTGTATTCAAGCCAATCGAATGGAGGTCATCTCACAGCACTTGATCAGTTTGGGTCCACCTTTGCACATGCACCAACGAGTACAGGGGGATGGGAGTGATGTAAACCTGTAGCCTCCCAGGTACAGCCGTCTGTCAAGACTCTGGAGTGAGACCAGAACGCCCATCCTGGGCCGGATTGGGTTCTGGTTCCTTTTGTTCTTGTCCAGGTTAATAGAAATTGAGGAGATGGCCAACGAAAAGGAAAAAAAAAAACGGTGTAATTTTCTGCCATTTAAGCCTGCCGAAATGGCACTCTTCAGGAAGCAATGAAAAGTATGAAAGTGTAATAGGCATTTTGAAAGCGGGAGTTTATGGAGTTGCTTGAGGGATTCTAAGATTTAGGCATGCATCGAATCGGGAATGAGATAATCAACATTGTGAAATTGAAACTTGTCTGCCTCTCCTGCCGCTGTGCGCCCTGTTACACACCAATGATTTGTAACACTCATCTTCACGGAGCGAGGCAACCTTCAAGATTATCCGCCACTGTCAATAGTAATTGCCAGAGTATTTTATTACCTGCACACACACACACACACACACACACACACACACACACACACACACGTTTGTATTCATATCTTTGTGGGGAACGTCCATTCATTTCTGTGGGAAAAACCCTAATCCCAACTATGACAACCTTAACCCCTACCCAGCCCCAATCTTAACACACGCGCACACACACACACACACTACATACATGCAGGTGCAAAAAAAATGTAATAAAAAAAAACTTAAACTTAAAGACGTTATCACATTTCAGGGCAGCAGCAGAAAGGAATCTAGTTTGTTTTCAAGAAATGACAACAGAATTAATTACTTAGAAGAAGAAGGATATGCTTCTGTTAATGAAGGGCAGCATTTGCCTGACCTGCTCTATAGCTCCACAACCATGAAATCTATAAGCGGCGATTCTGATTATCTGAATAATCAGAATCATTATTTGTTTGATTATCTATTTATTTGGGAAAAAGTTCTTCAGTGCCGATTTGGCCCAGTTCCCCCCGGCGACGCTGCTTGTATTGCCGCGTTATTCTCCACATCGCGCAGTCCTCCACCGTAGCCCGAAGGAAAGGGTGCCGTGCACTACTGATCTGAGCTGTTGGTTTTAGTACAGCTGCATTACCTGCCCATAGAGGGAAGCTTAAATACTTAATCAGAATAATGGCAGCAGTGGCTAACATTGTCTGTGATATTAGATTAAGTGTGTATGGGGGGTGGTGGTGGGGGGGGTTATCGGTTGTTGGCTGGTAATTGACGCTCTGCTGGGCCACCATGCCAAAGCCCCCTTGCCACCCCCCCATCCCTGAGCGCGGTTAGCGCTTGTAAAGTGAGCAGCCCTCCGCATCATTCAGGGGCTCCGCCTGATCGAAGGCCTGGCTCAATAGCGCTAAACCGGCTAACATTTGAAAGATTTGTCTTACAAAACCTTGAAAACTGCTCTGAACGTCCATACATTGATTTTTGTTGCCCGGGAGCCTCGTGGGCTTTGATGTAAAGGCAGGCTCGGCGCAAAAGGTGAAGAGACCCCCCCCCCCCCCCTCCGCCACAGGAAAGGAGAGTGCAAGAGGATTTCAGTTAATAGCTGGGCCAAAATAATTAGCGGCCTGCTAACTGAGGGGGCCTGGTGACTTCCTGAGCCTAGCCAGCCTTACGCCCCCTCCAATTGGACAGCCAATGAGGCTGCCCCCACCCCAACCCCCCTACCCCCCTACCAAAGCCACTTGCCCTTTTCAACGATTTAATTCTTTAATGTTTTATCATTTTCATTAAGGTTTGGACTGGATATTAACATAGCTGCAAAACAAATTGATGTATTATTCTGATTATCTGGTCGGCGATAAGGCAGTAGGACTTAATGAAACTAAAGAAAAACGAACTTTTTAAAATTGGTAATGAAACGTGTAGCCTTTGAACTTTCTGCTTTCAAGATGGTGACCTATAAGATAAGGATCATTATTCTGATTTTAATAAGAAAATATTTCATTTATCTTTTGAATAAAGAAGTAAAAGGGAGCAGAATGGATGGAATTGGATATTCTCTCGATTTAATTTCTAGCTATCTTCTAGACAGATGGCAGAATTACTTTATTTAGTGCTGTATTATAGTGTTACGTCATCTGAGTAGGTGTGCATAGTATGAACGGTACAGAATTACAGAATATTAAGACCAACAGCCATTCCGTTTCCCTGACGGTGGTGCCAGAGACACTGTCCGTTAAGTTACGATACATGTTGGGAAAAGTGTTACCGGTGGTTTTAAGGAGATTAACGCTGGGTTAGAAAGGGAAAAGGGGTGGAATCATGCTGCTGTTGGTGTAACAGGCAGTTTTCATTTCAGAGTCCCCTTGCAAATATATCACCTCCCCCCACCCCTTTTTCCATGCCCCCCCTCACATTTTTGATGTGATACGGAAGTGTTAAATCAAAGCAAATTCTAATTACATATCTTGAGTCCGGCAGCTATGTAGGCATTGTTTTCAAGGCTCAGATGCCGGCATGCAAAGCGAGGCCCCCCCCCCCCCCCCCTCCGGCAGAGTGGGCAGCCTGGCAGCTGCCAGCACGTGCCACCTGCCACACGCTGTCCATTAGCATAATCACCCCCCCCCCACCCCCCTGCAGATAGAAGTAATGGTTTCACACACCTTCGTGTAATTGCTGCTGCCATAATATATGCCAAATTATTCTGTCGTGTGATTAGGCGCTTCAAGTGGGGCCTGGTGTTCAGTTTACACACAAGTACCTTTGATCCTGGGGCCTTGAAATGTACTGCCACAAGGGCCTTTATCCATTCTGTCTGCTTTTAGAGGCCCACAATAACTCTAATGTGACTGTTACCCATGCAAATTAAAAATGGATCAATCGGCCTTGTGCACAATTGAGCTGTGTTTATTTCTTTATTGTCAGTGTTTACTCCGTGAGGCTTCCGTGTGTGTGCGCTTACTGCACGTGAATATTTATGCATGCAAATATGCATATTGTATATACCGATGGACGGCGCCCATTCGTTCTTCGGTGGGAGCGCCGATAATTGAGAGGACAAGAGCTTTCTGGTAAAGAACACTTCAGCCGTGCCTTGCAGCTTCACCTCTGCAGCTCCGCGACATCGCGTCATTGACGTTCAACTGCTGAGTATTTAGCATATTTAAAGGGTTTATTTGTGTAAAATGGCAGGAGTGAGTAGAAATAGACTCTTATTACCGTAATGCTTTACATAATTAGGCTGCTACTGTCTCCCTCAGAGGGACCTATGTGGCGGGAGATTGAATAGGCAGTGACTGGAGTAGTCAGGGGCTTCTTGGTCAAAGGCAGGCAGGAAGAGGCGGGCAGTTGCTGTGATTGACAGATGCCCTGGCCACTGTGAAGAGAGGGTGGCCCTAATTGGCTGCACCCCTGGCAGTAGCAGATGCTTACTGGGAACTTTATTGCTGTGGATCTGCAATGTGTAGAGCAGCACTCTACATGCAATACAAAAATGCCATCTTTTCCTGAAGGAAAAGCACATTTTGTTCACGTCTTGTTGCTATATGGATGTATGCAGGGTGTAAAGTGTTACTTTTTTTTAATTAACCCTTTGGCTCAGTTGCTCCGGACTCGTCCCTTGTATTTTACGTCTTGCGGCACTTATACCGAATGCCACTGTCTCTTCCTTCTTCCGTCCATCTCAAGAGGTGGATGATAAATTCGAAACAATACCACCTAATGGGTGTGAATGGGAAGGGGGACATTCTACCTCTTTAAAGTAGCTATGTCTTCGGGCCCCATTGATTAAAGGTTAACTGATATGCTCTAGTTGGCAGTCCCGCTACGGCTTCCAGTAGGCAAGATAGACAGTTCGGGGTCCCGCATGATCAGTATTACAGATTTCATCCATCAATGGGATCCAAAACAAAAGGTGTCTGTTACCTGATTAGGCCATTCGGGAGATCTCACCCCCTCTGTACTTGTGGATACCAGGCTTGGGTTGAAAGTCGATCGGCCACAAGCGCGGCAACACGTAATTATGGACTCGAACGGGACCGCATCCTGGCCTATACCGGAGAGAAAGGTTAATCTCCATGTGTCTGCTTATTGAGGGAGCTTTCCTGTTTTATATATTTATTTCCTCAAACCTCCTGCTGACCGCCAGATTGGCCATGCATCTTTGGCACGCGAGCCGAAGCCCGGTGCGTACCGATGCCGGTCCAAATGACCGAATCGATGCGAGGACAACCACCACCGTTTAAGGGTATCAATAAACGTTCCTTTATTCTCTCCTAAATGGATAAGTGTCGCAGTTAGAAAGTCCAATGGATCTCTTAATTGAAAGCTAATTTTAAATCGATGAAGGGGGTCATTTAAATATTGATCTCCCCTTTCTGCTCAAATTGTTAACATTTACTCCCTACCCATTTTTCCCCTTTTTTGTAACAACTTTGCTTGGATTCAATCAATATCCACCAATCAGTGTGTCATATACAAAAAAAAAACAAGGCCAATTACTGACATACTTGCCAATAAGTGTGTCATTGTCCCTGTAAAAATACATGAAATAAAGGAATAAAGCACACTATTTCCGTGAGCAAAGACATATGACAAAGTGCATTTACTGACATACTACAAGTGACAATTTCACTAAAGTTAACTACTGTGTGTAGCTCTCAGTTATGTAATGTGCATTTCCTGCCCTGTTTCATGTATCACAAAAAATAAAATAAATGTGAAAAGTGAACATTTTTAATTAAATTTTTATCAAAATTGGTGGCTCAGTAGGTCACACCGTGACATCATACCTCTAGGGCTGGGGGTTTGAAGCCCGCCTCTGCACCATACATGTTCTTCCCACGTTACACAAGTTTCCAAACGCAATTCAATGATACGCAGGTAGACTATTTGCTTATTTTTATATTGTCTGCAGTGTGTACATGTTTGTGCCCTGCAATGGGCCATCCAGTGTGTTCCCCTGCTTTGTGCCTTGGGTTGCCTGGCATATGCTCCCATAACCCTGATAATTAGTATGATTCTGTAATGTTTCCCACATGGAGCCCAGCCCCTCCCTGTCAGCACAATGGTTTTTGCTTAAAGCTCACGCCTGCCTGGACATCCCTGTCAGGGTCTTTCTCCAGAGGGATTTTGGCCTAAACAGAGTTGTATATATGGTGGTGTCATCTGAACTAGAAGCAGAAAGGATGGCTGGGCGTTTTGCGGGATTTCGGAGATTGGGCCACTAAATTAAGTAATTATAGGAAGGATAAGGCCGCAAGGAGGCATCAGGCCTCATCTTGTTGTTTTCCTCGCTCTTTATTATTATTATTAATATTATTATTACATTATTATTATTTCTCTTCAATTGCCAAAAATTTTAATAGAAATCAACCAGATGTTTTTATCAGCAAATCTCAATACTTTCAAAGATGCTTAAATCCTCCCTAAAGTACGATTTCGGATCTCGATCATGCAAAACAATGACAAGCTTAATTCTTTGCTAATGTCGTCATGTTTGTACAGACAAAAAAATTAAGCTCCGTTATTACAGTGACACGTTGACAATAGAAACAGGATTGCAATTATATTCCATTTTCAAACAAAAGCTGTGCATTGCAACATTGTTTTTTTTTTACCCTTTTAACTTTTCAAAGTGAAAATTATTGTGTCTGGTTTTTCAAATAGAGATTGTTGGGGTTGACAGTGGGGCAGTTCAAACAAAATGCAGTGCTTCTGACTGTCCCTGTCCCTATTTTTGTCCCGATTCTGGTATCGGTGTGCCGGCGGCAGCTCCGGTGGCTCTGTACGTAGCCAGTCCTCACATGTGGAGCCCATGTTCCCGGCAGAAGCTTCTAGATGTGACAGATAGATCTTATTTGTCTGATAGAGTTGACCAGGGAAATGGAGCTGGGGCTGCTTACTTCATTAGGTGGTCTCATTGATTGAGCCGCGCTGAAGTGATGCGGCAGAGTCCTCCGATAACTGCTGGTAATAGAACGAAATGAATTCTTATCACAGAGATTGGGGAGGCTATTAACCCTGGCCTCCAGTGCTTTTTGGGAGTCAGAGACAGGAAGAGGCACAGTGAGCAGGGTGGGGGGGGATCAAGGTGAGGGTGAGGGGGAGGGGGTGGAGAGCCGGCTTCCGGCTGGGCTCGGGTCACGTCAGAGGTTGCCGTGTGAAATTTCCACCCCGGCTAGCTCCCGTGCGGATGAAACGGTAACGGGGGCAGCTGTTTATAATCAGTACAGAGTAAATACTGTAGGGAAAATAATAACATTACAGGGAAAAAATTGCCGGATGAAAGAGGGTTGAAATCCCTTTAAATTATTTTCAAATACGCAATAAGATCCTACAGTCATGCTTGCTGACGGTGTTGTTTCGCTCTGAATGACCCGGGTCACTGAAATCTGAAATGTCCAATATGCAAACTTTGAAAGCTACGGGTCTTATGGATTTGTATTGGGTGAACTTTGAAGGTCCCTTAAATGGTTACATTTCTTGTAAAGAGTCACAGAATAGAAACATCCTCTCAGATTGGGAGTTAAAGCAAATTGGCTAATTTTCTGTTCCGAAAACCAATGAAAGTACTTTTTTAAGTGTTTTGGATATTTGTATGGCAATCTGGTGTCGATTTAAGGAGCCGAAATTTACCTGAAAGTTCATGAATAATGGCTTAAAATGTCAATCTATAAGCATGGTACCTGACAAGAAAGTGAACACTGAGGGCACGCAGAGTAACCGAGGCATGTTGGAACATATTAGAGTGCTTGAATTTGGCGAAAAAATTATTTATATGAAGATAATTGGAAATATTTTTTCTTTCCCATGAAATGAATGCATGTGTTGCTGTGTGATGTTCTCTTGTACATCAACGCTTTGGTAGAGTACAAATTGAGTTTTGCTTGGAAAATAACTAGGGGGTTTGGATCCAGAGTGTGCTCTGAGGATGGGATCTGACTTCTGCATCAGACCAGAGCGACTGCATCACAGCTGTTATCATTTTCCGGCAGATCGGACAAGTGATTCGGGTGGCCGAAACCTTTTGTGATCTCATTTCAAATACAAACCCCGGATTGCACAGATAAACCGAAAAATACATCGTGGTCTCAATATTCCTCTTCCCGTTTTAACAGGAGACCAGTGTGCAGTTTGTAATTTGTTTTGATTCTCCTTAAAATCAGTCTGAGCTTATTCTAGTGATTCAGAAGCCTCTAGTGATTCAGAAGCCTAAACTTAGAACAAAAATGTTTATATCATTGCCCACCTGCAATAATATTTTTACTGCAGACTCTGCGTACATATTTGTGCTATTAAAAAAACACATAAGGTTTTAGTCTAGACTGACAGTAAGGTAACTGTTTCGTTTATGTGACTGCAAACGCCGTCCCTCACGATAAACATATTACACATTTATGATGTACGGTCTGGAGCTGGACAAAGACTCCGCTGAAACCGTTCTATACACAAAATCGTCTCTTTTTTTGCAGTCGGCCTGTCAGACCGGCCGGTGCAGGGAGAATCTGGAGGGTCTTACTGCTGCTGAATCGTGATCGCTCGTCTCCTTAAAGTCAAGTTTGTTGTCTTTAAAATCCAAGCTCAAGTACTCCTCACTGTCGATGTAAAATCAGAGCTGTCTATTCAAAACATTGACTATATTCTGGCTGTAACGGACATGCTTGGATTAAGACGCTAGCATCTCTGCGAAGGTGATGCCTGGGCGATTCACAGCTGCCTGGGGGGAGCCTGAGGACCACCCTGTTTAGCAGGCATCTCTGCTGATGCCCATAGGGTTTGAAAGGCGCATCATACTGATGCCTCTTCCCAGTGATGTTTACTGGTCATACCCTTGTAAGTGATGCCTGAAGGAGGAACGTATCTCTATGTGTTCATTCATATTTGGAGATGTGAATTAAACAGTTGCTGTATTCTTTGAGTTTGTTTATCCTCAGATCCCTGGAAATGTTTTCTGGGATAATACCCGCTATGGAAGGCAAGATAATGCAGGGTAATGATAAACTAGAAATCCTCGCTGAAACCGGGGTCTCGTGTCGTCGATTTCGCGTCCTCACCACTCCCAGGCTGAGTCGTGTGAAAACAGGCCTGGTGTCAGCGGGTTGATGCTTAGTATTTTAGACATGGTGCATTAACGGCATCTGTTTAAGATCTAAATGCTTGTTAAATACGCTGAAATTTGGGAAAAAGGAAAGGGAGGGGGGTTGCATGCCGACTCAACAAGTCGACAAAGGTTATTACCCTGAAAGTATTACTACTGGTCCTTAACTAAGTGGAGAGTGGGATAAGGTTTCAAAGATTCCGTCTAATCGGACGGAGAAATGAAAAACAGTGGTGGGAATGACTTTCAAATCAGGCGGCCAAGCGACCCCTTTTTCTGGGAAAGACCCGAGGACCCTGGAAGCCGGGAAGAGTGCCTGTTTCACACCTAAGCACGAGGCCAGTTTTTTCGTCCAGCGTGACACCAGCTAGAAGCTCTGATCTAATCCTTGATATTAAAACTTCGTCTACACCCCGTAATGGTGTGGCTAATGATAGCGACCACGGTTCTTACACTGCGTGTAGCTTGTATCTCTCTGGAGGTATATACCCTCGATTAAAAGTGTTGATAACACTGTATCCCTAAAAAACACAGAGAAACGACTGAGACTTGCGCTTTGCTGGGTTAATGAAGTAGTGCTTTCCTAGTGACGGGAGCTTTAGCACACTCGAGATATCCCTATCCTTTTGTCCATTACTCAGCTAATATATTTCCAGTGTAATATGCAATTGGTTAGTCTTTTACTGTGCAGATAATGACCAGTCTGGTGTGATATTGTCCCCATGGGGAATATATAAAAAAACTTATGTGAGCTCCGTCATTAGCCAGTTGCTAAAGTGTAAGTCTGCTCTTTAAAAGTTACTGGCTGGCATATATAATTTGCTCTTCTGGTCATAACAACTTGTAGGTGTTTTTCAAGGCAGAACCCAAGCCCAAGTCAGACACAAATTGTGCCATAAAAATCAAACGTGCTGTCATTTGTTTTCTCCTGCGTTTGATTCTCCTTTTGCCACGTTTTTTAATGGACTTCATTTTAGACTTTGCATGTGATTAAAACTTGCCCATCAGCTTATGTAACTCTGGGGGGATTGGGCAATAAAGCCCCCATTCTTTCGCCAGTCTGCTTTAACGTTATGACCATCACACATCAAAGGCAGCCTCACTGGGCTGAGAAAATCACATAAGGGAGACAGGTTGACCTCCAAGGGTTATTTGTTTGCGGTTTTCATGGAGGCCTGTAAATGGAAGCCCAGCCCCCCCCCCCAGACATACACACACACACACACACACTGCCCATGCTCCTGTTTGCGATTAAGCTGACGGGTAGTGTCCCTCCCCATTGCCAAAACCCTCCCGCCTTTGCGTTCAGATCGCTGGAACCGTGGCCGGGGTCAGGCTGAGGGCAGACACTGCGGTGATGTATAGGAAAGCACGTCTGGGAATTTCCCTCACTCTTGAAACACATACCAGGAGAAGCAGCAGATCACCCTAGAAAACGACTGATGAGACCCAGATGATAGCTGCTTCTTTTACAACCTTCATAATTTGCCTTTCTTCTATGGGCAGACCCCCAAGGTGGGGACACTGGGGCCTTACACTGGCACTTCATTTCAGCCATGGGGAATGGGACAGTAAATTTTGCTCTGGGAAATGCCTGGCCAAGTCTTCAGAGATGAGCAGGGAAGGAGAGAAATAGACAAATGTGAAGCTGTGAGGGTGGTAGGGGGGAGGGTGTGATGGCACTGCTATGAGGTGCCCTTTGCCCTCAATTCTGACAGGACAGACAGGCATCGTCGGTGAGCTGATTGGCTCCTGCCGTGTTCAATCAGATCGGCCAATTGCAGGCTGCCTCTGTACACATCCCCACCCCGCCCTTGCTGCCCATTGGGATACCTGCTTCTTATCTCCTCTCATTAACTGTTAGGTTAGAACTGGGCCGTAGACGTCCCCCTCCCCCGTCCATCCATCCATTATTCAAAACAATTTGTTATAATTGGGATTCGAGAAAAATTCTGCAAAGACATCAGAGGAAAGAATTAAATGTAACTTGTTTTTTTTTTTTTCTTTGTATTGCAATCATGACCTTGTGGGTGTGAGTGATACAGAAGCCACTGATTTTTTTTTTCCGGAAACGAGCGGTTCGATATGCAGAGCTCGCACGTCTTTGTGTGAATGACAACAAACGCAAATACCACTGTCCCGTTTGTATGCCTTCAAGGGCGTCGCCACACGCATGCATGTGCACGCATGTGGACACACATGCGCTACCTTTTGTCGCAGAGTGAATTGCAAGTATACCTCTTTCGCAAAAGGGCCAAAAATACCTTTTTTTCCCCTTACCCTGCACACAGCTGCTAGGAGTGACAGGGGGATATTTCATCCTGTTGTCAGAATATTATTAATAAAACATCAGGACTTGAGTGCAGCACAATTTCTCCTTTCAATCACTCCCAGCATCTGCCATGAAAATTTCATGCTGTATATAATTTCCACTTAATGCATTGCACTTAAAATGTCTGCGTGAGGGCTGCTCGTGGAATTTGAAAGGGTTAATTATATAAGGTTCTGAGAATCTGGCCTCATGCTTACCAAACAATGACTTGAGTGATTGTATGCAAATGTGCCTTTGACCTTTTTGCCACCTCATGGTCAATTTATATGGTTATTAAAGCTCTGGAAAACTGATGAGCACACTGCTTGGGAACACCCCCCCCCCATTTCATTTCCTTGCAGGTCTGGAAGAAAAAAATATCATTTTTAGTTTATTTTTTTATTTTCCGCCGTGATGGAAGTGGCGTGTTTTCTGGCGGGAGCTGGTTATCTGGCGTTGCTCAGACCGCTGAAAATTCATTAAAACGTGACATCAGCGCAGTGAGAGACAAATGATCTCAGGATGAAAGGGAACAGTGGGCCTTTCAGGGATTAGCACCGTGCTGCTGTGGCCTAGCAGCTAACAGCATAAACAGATTAATCCACTAGCTAAAATACACAGAATTATTAAACGCGGGGTTAGCCGGCACAAAGATCACCGTGTAATCTGTCTGGTACTAACATCCCAAGGAGGTGTGTGCCATTCTGGTGCTGAGAGAGAGAACTCACAGTTGGTCTCCATATAAGCACCCCCAACCTCAGTCATGGGGGGAGGACTGTTATTTAATTTTTTTTACCGCTCTGGATGAGATGAAGAAGCAAATAGCATTTTTCATCCTGAGCGGTAAAACCGGAGGTCAGCCCCTGCCCTTCAGCAGCCTAGACTGATCCGACAGAATGACCGGGCGCGGTCTGGTGGGATGGAGCCGGCCATCTCTTGACCACGTCTCGTGTTGCTACATTTGCAGAGGAGCCGGTCGAGGACTCAGAGGCGCCCCCTAGGTCCGTTGCTCCGGCCGTGGCCGATGACAGAGACGCCGGCGAGAGAGACGGCAAGGAAAGCAAGAAGGCCGAAAAGGAACCCAGTAAGAGCATAGAGCCTGGCCTTTAATTTTCTGCACCCCCCTCCTCTACGCGTGCACCCCCCCACTCTGTCTTCTGCACTCTTTCATCTTAAACTGCCTGCCCATTCTGGTTGGTAATGGCTGCCTGTGTGTTTTGCATGCAAGTCCGTACTGGTATCCTCCCATTGACCCTGTCCTAATCATAACCATCTGACAGCGTGGACGTGAATAATTCAGAGAACGTTACGGAATGACCAGCACTATTTTTTTTTTATTCAAAAAGCACTTTTGTGTGCCTGTGGTTTTTTTTAAGCTCCTTTTCCTTTAATCCTTGCAGTACTTGTGATTCTCCTCATGACGTTCCTGTGTACATGCAGAATTAGCAACTGCTCGTCTACGTTTTCATTGTTATTTTTATAACGGCAACCCTCAGAGCCTTTGTAGCGCCTGGTGTTGTGCTGTCTCCTTTCTATCATTTATCTTAAAGACCTAAGGCAGCTATTCTCTCAGAGAACATTCTTCCCAAAGCCATAAGGCTGATGATCTGCATATATTTGTAAATGCTAACGGGGGCAACGTTTCACTAACAGCGGGCCCGTGTGCAGCCTGGAAGCGAGCCTTCAGCTAGCATCTGGTACAGATACTTCAGGCCCCGTTGTATTTGATTTGGCAAGTAGGAATCTGTACAAACTTTTATGTATGAGATGGAAATCCATGGCCAAAATGAATATTACATCGGTTCTTTTTACTGCGGCCTGTACCTGGCTACATGTGGGGATCAATGAAGCAGAAGAATTGCTGAAACAGGTTGGAACCTATTAGCTTAGCTAGTCATCTGTCTTTTAACCATATCTCCAATGCCAGGCTGTCAACGCATTTGCCCCCCCGAAATATAAAGCGCCATTAACACTAAGGCGGAGGTGCAAATCCCAGTCGTAGTCAAATGCTGTTTTTTTTTACTTATATCTTCTTCTTAGATATACCTTTGCCAGAAAATCCCCGATTTTACGCGCTTTAGGTGTTTGCTTTTTTTTTGTACAAAATGCAGCGTTTTTTTGTTACAACGAATACGTGTGGAAAGGTGTTGTTGGAGCTCAGCGTTTTGTTCGAGTCTCAGATCTGTGGTTGTAAAGGATGTCATAAATTGTTGAGTATGACACGCAGATGCTGCCTTGTCATGTAGGATTTGTTTCAACTCCTCGAGGGTCACGGAGGGAAGAACTCAGTCAGTCAGAAAGGCAAGATTATGCCATGCGTAATACTAGCGACACTCGGCTCCTCTGTGAGGGAGTCCGTTTTCAGAATGAGGGGAGTTTTCTTTGGAAATCAGGACTCTCTTACCTCATTTACATTGTCATTTTAATCTAGTGTCACTTCAGATTAATTCTAATCCAAATAGCGTTTCCCATGCAAATGTATTAATCTGGATAAACTACAGATTACTTTGTGCTTCTCAGGGATGTAACATGTCAGCATGGTAGCTTAGGGAAGCGTTTTAATAGCACAGTGAACACAAACAAAAATGAAATTTATCTGTCATAACCACTAAGAAAATTACTGGATGCCTTGACCAAAATACCCGGGAAATAAGCCATTGTTCACAAAACTAATTTTCTTTTTTGAATGTCTTTTACAATTTAAATAATACAGATAAGTGAAATGAAATGTTGTGCTTGAAAGCTAGATCAAATATTTAATATTTAAAATTTACAGCTCTTCACTGAAACTTTTCTTGCACATGTCCATAAATTAACTGGATGAGGAGTTACATTTGCTCAAATTCCTTCTCGAATGATATTTATATATTTTTAATAGTTGTTTAGATATATTTAGAGAATATAGGTGTAAGCCCACAGCCATGAAATGCACTCTGAACTTAAAAAATGCACATTCTCACTCATTTGTCATAATGTAATATATAGTGGTCTGTGGCTCTGGGCTTTTTGCAGTTTGGGTTTGAGAATGTTGAATTCACATGGTGCTGAACTGCTGGAGGACACAGAAATGCGTAACCCAAACCAGCGTCTATCTAAATCAACAGAAACTCAGCTTGTCTTTCAGAGCAATGGATTATTTCAGCTCTGTGCCTACCAATGTCAGGACTGACATCTGGTAAAGTGGACCTGGTATCACCAAGCTAGTCTCCTTTTGATTCATGCTACTTAATAAATGATGGCTAAAAATTGTTATGGTGATATTTATTTCAGGCTGTAGAGTGCTTCATATTTTCTACAGCTTATTTTATGTATAGATTATTTAGATTTATTTCCATATATATATATATATATATATATATATATATATATATATATATATATATATATATATATATAAATATATATATATTAATATATGTTTAAAAAAAAACTGTGGCATATTCT
>JAAGVU020000032.1:6351003-6382868 GCA_011763525.2 Mormyrus iriodes
CGGGGTGAGGGGGGGAGGGGGCGGGCCCGGGTGGGACGATGTGGCCCGGCGATGAGACTGGTGCACCAGGAAAATTAGGTTTTCTGTTTGTCATCAAGTGTATGTGACGTGCCTGCCCACCCCCTGGGACATCAAAGCCAGGAGAAAGGACTATCTCGCCATTTTAGGCTGAAGAAAATCCTCAAATGCTTTTGGAAATTTGTATTGTGGCCTTGTCTAAGGCGTGTGAGTTTTATATTTTGCCCCCCCCCACCCCACTCCCCGCACACACACATTCACCCTTGTGTCACAATCCTAGACAGGCTAATATTTCAGACTTAAAAAAAAAAAAGCACCCCCATATAACAAAATCGAGATATATGAGCATAGACTAAATAATGGTCTGTTTCCAGAGTAAAGAACAAAATAACATGGACAGAGGGTCTTTCAATTGCTTTGCAATTTTGTTCTTCCTCCATGGTGCCAGTCTCTCCCGGGTAAGATGGGAATCTCGCTGGTGGCGGCCCGATCGGAATAAAATGTCCCGTCGGCTTCGGGAATGGATATGCCGCATAAGCTCAGCGGACCGATGCACGGCCTCTGTCGAAAGCATGCGGGTCATGAAAAATGTATCACTCACTGCACCGTCACTAAATACAACTAGGGGGGCTGATTTCCAGAGCTGAGCTCATCTGTAAGGATGGTAAGACTGCTGTCTCCCAGTGCAGGGCATGGATATTTGGGATAATTCTCGTCAAAAGGTCCTTCGGCAGTGGGCCGTCTGTGTCTCCAAATGAACTGTAGTCATATTACCAAAATATTCAGTGTTAGTCTTGGGGAGATCGCGTAATGCATGTGCAATTCTGCAAGCCCTTTTGATTTTTTTCAAGGTAAAGGGCAAGAGTTTTTATGAATAAATTTCATTTCAACTACAGAACTGCTCTATAAATAAACTTTTTGGATAATGTTTATGTAGTCATTTTTAATTGTAGTAGACACACTAATCGCATTTCAGTATTCAGCATTATGAAGTAGTTTAAATGTGGGTGATGGATTGATTCAGAGGGCAGCACAGTTGCCTGACACCTCCAGGATTTAATCTCTGCCTCTGCTGTGTGTGTTCCCTGGTGTCGAGTGGATCTTCTCCCCCAGTCCATATGCGTACAGTTAGGCAAACTTTAGGAACCCCAAATAGCCCCTGGAGTGGCATCCCATCCAGGGAGCCTTCTGCCCTTCTGCCTGGGACTGGCTCCACCCCCCCAAACTTGGAAGATCATTCAGCGTTTGAAAAGTAGTTTAATTTTAGATAAATAATACCCATATAATTACGTTTTACAAAATTTTATAGAGCTATATTGTGAAATAGATTTTTTATATATTTCGAAGACTGACATTTAAAGTTATATACTTAGGACTTTACTTGAAAACCTCTAGTTAGGGATTTCAATTGATTCATCTTTAAATGTAACATACGGTTACCTGGAGCTGAGGATAACTAATAGGATAACTATTACTTTGATCAAGTTCAGTCAGATTAGCTATCAGTAAATTGTGGAGATTTTAAATGACTTTACATTTTTGAGACTATATAAGTACCTCTGCCATTTTCCCTCCTTTTTCTTATACCTTCAGTTGTCATTCGTTCATACGCATCTTAATTAACAGTTAATTAATACCGTTTGATATATAAATGTTGTTCCTTAAGGGAATCCTGCCTGAATCGTCTTTGTGTAACACTTTTATTTTTCTCATTTTGAAACTGTTTAAAGAAAACAGAAAGGGTTTTGCAGACTGTTTAAGTTTCACCCCATATTCCTCACAGGGATTAATGCGCTGGATAAAGAGGCTGCAGGTACAGCTGCGATAGGGAAGAGGTCTCTGTCGCAGGAAAAGGAGAATGACATTTTGTCGAAGAGGCCGAAATCGGCGGAAGACAAGGCGGTCAGTAGCGAGCAGGTAAACCTCATGAGCCCCATTATGAGCCGGAGAAGCTTGGACTGGCGTGTGGCTCTGTGGCCGTGATCGAAAGGTCGCCAGTTCAAATTCTGCCATTGGGTCTTTGGGCAAGGCCCATAACCTTAGTTACTCCTGGGACGCTTTGGACAAACGTGCCTGCTAAATGAGTGAAACGGAAGGAAAGGGGTAACTGGGGACCCGCAAAAGGGAGGGGCTTCAGTGCAGCCCCGCCCATTTCAGCAGAATACCTGGGTTCACTTCCACCCTCACCGTCTCTCCATATCTTATGTGATTTTAAATTAAATTATGACGTATTAGCTGGTCTTGTAGGACTTTGAGTGATGCGGGTCTTAGTAATTTCTGAAATGGATTACATTAAGAGAGGTGGTGGGTAGCAGCATGTAAAAGTGCTCCTTCTGATGAGGGTCAGGCTGGGACTGAAAAGGGGACACACCTTTGTCATTTGTAATCTTCTGATTAGAATTTCCAGCCAATCACGTTTGGCCAATAAAATTGCACACGGTGAACACTTAGGCGAATTAGATTAAATCAGCTTTCTCTTTATTTACATTTTGTGGGGTCATATTTGTTAAGTATGAAATATATTCAGTTAAAAGAATAAGAAAATATATATACTGCTTTGCCTAAGTTCCTCTCTCAGATGGTTTCTGGAGCTGTAAACACGTATGTGTTTATGTTTTCCTTGGTTTAACAGATTCTGTTGTTTTTTTTAACCAGGTTCAGCAGTGCCCATACTGTAATTACAGTAGCAAAGATGCCAATCGCATCCAGATGCACGTCATTTCCCAGCATTCCATGCAGCCCGTCATCTGCTGCCCCCTCTGCCAAGACCTGCTCAGCAACAAGATCCACCTTCAGCTTCATCTCACTCACCTTCACAGCGTGGCTCCGGACTGCGTGGAGAAGCTGCTCATGACCGTACGGACAACTTGCTTTTACTGGCCATTTTCAGCAACCTTAGTAAAAAAATAAAATTGGTCATGGCTGTCACCCTTGCTGAGGTCCAGAGTACTGTGGCCAACTTGGACAAAGCCTGGCTGTGTTAAATGTTTCCCCGGCATTCTGAGCTTCCCCAGGGGATTTGGTCTTGAACATGAAAGTTTTCCTCTATTGGGAAAGCCAACACCACTCTTAAAAATAAACTTTTGAACTTTCAAGAGGAATTTTTATTTGTATATTTTGAAGTGCACTAAATGTTTGCCCAGTTTCATATAGCATGTTGAGTAATTGTATGTTTATGTGCATAAAAGGCGAGAAAAATTTAAGAATTTCCTATAATTCTGCTAAGGTTTTTAGTGATACAGCATTCATATTTAATCATGCTTTTTATATTTTTTGTTGCCAGGTTTCAGGACCAGATGTTATGATGCCTAATAACATGCTGTTACCTACAACCATACAAGATAAAGTCCCATCTCTTATGGACACTTCCACTGCTTTACCAGAGGCCTTGGGAAAGTCCCAGAGTAAGAACATACCTCTTGCATTTTAGACAGTTTTGTGCCTGATTTTTTAAACAGTTGTCACAAGCTTATCTTTGACCAGATGATAATAAGATGGTTAATTATTGTTGACTAATCCTTTGTATTAGAGTTACAGACTTCTTTTAGAAGTGACTTTTCACCAAGATTCTCATCAATGATCAATCTAACGGATATTTTCCACAATTTTCACAGATTAATTTGGATACTGTGGAAACTATCTAACTAATGTAGCCCTTACTCAGTGCGGGGTTGAAATCATCTCGTAAATATAAATATGATGAAGTGTTACTTCAAGTGTATAAGGTAGCCTGCTTCACTTCCTTTCAGGTGACAGTTCCAGCGATGACAAGAATAGAACCTTGCAGGATAAGGGTGAACAGGAGCTTTCAAACGAGGAGCTAAAGCCACCAAAGGAAGCTTCTGAGGCGCCTGACTGGAAGAAGAGCAACAGCCAGGACCTAAAGGGCGGGGACCCGCTGCAGGAGCACCTGAGCGAGCTTCAGAAACGCCAGCCGCTCTCCGTGTCTGATCGCCATGTCTACAAGTTCCGCTGCAACCACTGCAGCCTGGCTTTCAAGACTATGCAGAAGCTTCAGATCCATTCCCAGTACCACGCCATCCGGGCTGCCACTATGTGCAACCTGTGCCAGCGTAGCTTCCGGACGTTTCTGGCCCTCAGGAAGCACCTGGAGACAGGGCACCCGGAGCTGAGCGAAGTGGAAGTGCAGCAGCTCTGCAGCACCCTACCAGTCAACGGGGACCTGTGTTTGGAGAACGATGCCCGGCCACTCGAAGATGCTCAGATGTTTTCGCAGGAGTTGGACAAAGACGACGAGCTGGACCCAGAAGGGAAAGCCAGCCCGACGGGCAGTGACAGCAGCTCTTTGCTGGATGAGTTGGGCTCGGAGCCAAAGCGGACTTTGCCATTCCGAAAAGGGCCCAATTTCACCATGGAAAAGTTTTTAGACCCTTCCCGTCCATATAAGTGCACAGTGTGTAAGGAGTCCTTCACCCAGAAGAACATCCTGTTAGTCCATTACAATTCTGTCTCACACTTACACAAGCTGAAGAAAGTTCTACAGGAGGCGTCGAGTCCGGTTCCCCAGGAGACCAACAACAATGTTGATAACAAACCATATAAATGCAATATTTGTAATGTTGCTTACAGCCAAAGCTCAACGCTGGAGATCCACATGCGATCTGTGCTCCACCAGACAAAAGCCAGAACTGCCAAAATGGAAACCAGCAGCACTGTAGTGAGTGGAAACAGTGGGGCGACATCCTCTAACAGTCCTGTTAGTCAAGGAAGCGTAGACTCTACAGGCTTAACAGTGTCAGCTAACAAAGAAAGCAGTGTAGAAGCCAAAGAAATCAACAAAAAGCATGGTACCGATCATATTTCCGTTCAGCCCACCCAGCCGCCGGCCCAGTCACCAGCGCAACTTCAGATGCAGTTGCAGCACGAGTTCCAGCAGCAGGCCGCTTTCTTTCAGCCGCAGTTCCTGAATCCAGCCTTCTTTCCTCACTTTCCAATGACCCCCGAGGCCCTGCTGCAGTTCCAGCAGCCCCAGTTCCTCTTCCCTTTCTACATCCCCGGCACAGAGTTCAGCCTCAGCCCCGAGCTGGCACTGCATTCCGCTGCTTTCGGGATGCCCGGGATGGCAGGATCCTTCCTGGAGGACCTGAAACAGCAGATGCA
This sequence comes from Mormyrus iriodes, assembly GCA_011763525.2. Lineage (NCBI taxonomy): Eukaryota > Metazoa > Chordata > Actinopteri > Osteoglossiformes > Mormyridae > Mormyrus > Mormyrus iriodes. The sequence goes on from JAAGVU020000032.1 coordinate 6,356,143, forward strand.
GCAGCAGCACCAGCTGGGCCAGCAGCACCTTCAGCTAGCCCAACAACAGCAGACCTCTCAGATGCAGCAGCAGAAAATACCACAGCAGACAAGCAAGCCCAAGACCGAGCAGAACAGCACGTCAGTTGCTGAGCTTCAGATGTCCAGGGAATCGGAGGATATCCAGGAGAAATCAGAAAACAAATCTAAACAGGAGACTTCAAGGGATGGTGAAAGCTCAAAGGACAGTAAAGATTTCAAAAAACAAAAGCTTTCAGAGCCCCTCTTCCCTCCACCTCGTATTGTCTCAGGTGCAAGAGGCAATGCTGCTAAAGCTTTACTGGAGAACTTTGGCTTTGAGCTGGTCATTCAATACAACGAAAACAGGCAGAAAAATCAGAAGAAGAGCCGCACTGTTGAAGAGGAGGCCCATGATAAGCTTGAGTGTGGGATGTGTGGAAAACTGTTCTCCAACATGCTCATTCTCAAGAGTCACCAGGAGCATGTTCACGGGCAGTTCTTTCCCTACGGAGAGCTGGAGAAATTTGCCCAGCAGTACAGAGAGGCATATGACAAACTGTATCCCATAAACCCACCATCTCCAGAGACTCCTCCACCACCTCCACCCCCACCACCACCTCCACCCCTTCCATCACCATCACAACCAACTGCCACCTCTGTTGGAAAGACTCAGACACCCAACAATGCCCCTTTGCAGACCACACAGCCTCCAGCACTGCCACCACCTCCACCCCCACCACCACCTCCACCTCCATCTACTGCTCCTCCTCAAGTCCAGCTACCTGTGTCCTTGGACCTGCCTCTCTTCCCACCACTTATGATGCAGTCAGTACAACACCCAGGCCTCCCTCCTCAACTTGCCCTGCAGCTGCCCACGATGGATTCCCTTTCATCAGATCTTACGCAGCTCTGTCAACAACAGCTGGGTTTGGATCCGAACTTCCTCCGACAGTCACAGTTTAAGCGCCCTCGCACCCGGATCACAGATGATCAGCTGAAGATCCTTCGTGCAAACTTTGATATCAACAACTCGCCCACCGAAGAGCAGATTCAAGAAATGGCTGACAAGTCTGGCCTCCCGCAGAAAGTTATTAAGCACTGGTTCCGGAACACCCTTTTTAAAGAGAGGCAGCGCTGCAAAGATTCCCCTTACAACTTCAGCATTCCTCCCATTACCACATTAGAAGACATTAGGATGGAATCCCAGTTTGGCATACCCGAGTACTACAAGACCGATGGTGGCATGAATAAGCGGTCATCTAGGACTCGATTCACAGACTACCAGTTAAGGGTCCTTCAAGACTTTTTTGATACTAATGCTTACCCTAAAGATGATGAGATAGAGCAGCTCTCCACTGTGCTGAACCTGCCAACTCGAGTAATTGTCGTGTGGTTTCAGAATGCACGCCAGAAGGCTCGTAAAACTTACGAGAATCAGGCAGATGCAAAGGACGGTGACAAAAAGGAACTTACCAATGAGCGCTATATTAGGACCAGTAACATGCAGTACCAGTGTAAGAAATGCAGTGTTGTTTTCCCCCGCATCTTTGACCTCATTACACACCAGAAGAAGCAGTGTTACAAAGATGAAGATGATGATATAATTGATGAGAACCAGGCTGAGGAATATTTAGATGCCATTGACCAATGCAGTCAGAAAAATTTTGGGTACCTAGATTTATCCAAAGTCCCATTTGGAACAGCTACAAGTTCTGGGTCAAGTTCTCCTTTAATGCCTTCACCTCGACCTGACATGGGGAAAACCTCACCTAAACATGAATTAACCAGTGAAAAACCAAAGCAACCAGATGCTGTTTCCTTGCAAGTGATAAAATCTTTATCAGACTCAAGACCATCTAAGGCATCAACTCCTCAACCACCACAACACAAAACTCCCCAGCTCCAAATGGTTAGGCCACACTCTCAGCCTCAGTCGGCTGCCATCCCATCAAGTCCTTTGTCTATTGCCCTTTCTTCTTTGACAAATAGCCTACCTCCTCAGATGTTGCAGTATCAGTGTGACCAGTGCAAAATTGCCTTCCCTACTGTCGATCTCTGGCAAGAGCACCAGCACATGCATTTTCTAGCGGCCCAAAATCAGTTCCTCCACTCACAGTTCCTAGAAAGACCCCTAGACATGCCCTACATGATCTTTGATCCAAACAACCCCCTTATGACCGGGCAGCTGCTGTCAGGAGCTCTCTCTCAGATGCCAGCACAGAGCAGTTCAACGCTACCTAACCCAATAGTTTCTGGTACCACTTCCCTGAAGCGAAAATTTGATGAAAAAGAAGAGAACAGTGCTAATGAGAAAGATGGTGGCAACAGCGGTGAAGACCAGCACAGGGACAAACGCCTGAGGACGACCATCACACCTGAGCAACTTGAGATACTGTATGACAAATACCTACTCGATTCTAACCCGACTCGGAAAATGTTAGACCACATTGCTCATGAAGTCGGTCTAAAGAAGAGAGTGGTACAGGTCTGGTTTCAGAATACTCGTGCGAGAGAAAGGAAAGGACAGTTTCGAGCTATTGGACCTGCCCAGTCACATAAAAAATGCCCTTTTTGCAGGGCACTTTTCAAGGCTAAGTCCGCTCTGGATAGTCACATTCGCTCCAGGCATTGGCATGAGGCAAAACAGGCCGGATTTAGTTTGCCTCCAAGCCCTGTGATGACACAAGAGGATGGACGTGAAAGCCCAAACAAATACAGTTACTTTGAATATCCACAACTGCCTACCAAGTCAGAAACAAGTGAGTATGAGGTGCCTGCTGCATCTTCTACACCAGTAAAACCTTCTGAATCACCGGTAAAAAACTTCTTAAACCCTTCATCCTTAAAAGCAGAAAGCAGTGATGAAATTGAAGGGTTTAATATGAATTCTGCTGAGGTTTCCTTTGATGTAACAAAGACAGATTTTGATGAGACCTCATCAATTAACACAGCTATCAGTGATGCTACGACTGGCGATGAGGGGAATAACGAAGTCGATAGTGTAAGTGGCAGTGCAGGTGACAAGCTAGGAGAAGTGAAAATGAATCCCGCGTCAAACTCTGAAGCCTGTGAAGATCGTTTTCCATTTAACTTAGTCAGCCAGTCTTTGAGTTATACTGGTAAAGACGGAGAACAATATTTCAGCATGCGAGACGACAACCAAGATGACAATGCAGATCAAAGCGAGACCTCAAGCTTGGCAGATCCAAGCTCGCCCAGCCCCTTTAGTGGCGGTAACCCCTTCAAATCTGGAAAAGGTGGTGGGGAGAGGCCTGGTCATAAACGCTTTAGGACCCAGATGAGCAACCTGCAGCTGAAGGTGCTTAAAGCATGCTTCAGTGACTACCGTACGCCAACAATGCAGGAGTGCGAGATGCTGGGCAATGAAATAGGACTCCCAAAACGGGTTGTGCAGGTTTGGTTCCAAAATGCCCGGGCAAAAGAGAAGAAATTCAAAATAAACATTGGGAAACCATTCATGATAAGCCAGGGCTCGCCAGAAGGGCCACGGACTGAGTGTACCTTGTGTGCAGTAAAGTATACTGCCAGACTGTCTATCAGAGATCATATTTTCTCTAAACAGCACATTGCAAAGGTGCAAGAAACACTGGGCAGCCAGGTGGACAGAGAAAAAGATTACCTTGCTCCTACCACTGTTCGCCAGTTGATGGCACAACAAGAAATTGACCGTATGAAGAAGGCAACAGATGTTCTTAGCTTGCCGGCCCAACAGCAGGCTGTGGTTGACAACAATGCACTTCATGGCCTTAGCCTGCCAACCGGTTACCCAGGAATCCCCGGCCTCCCGCCCGTACTACTTCCTGGTGTAAATGGTCCTTCATCCCTTCCCGTTTTTCCACCTAACACACCTGGTGAGTTAGTATGATAAAAAAAAATAATAATAAAAAATCCTGCCTAGAACGATTAATTAACTTGCTGTACACGTGACTGTTGCCCATTACACACTTTGCAGTTCTTTCAGTGAAGCATGGGATCGTAATTGAGTGGACTTATAATGCATGCATCCTTCAAAACAGTTGGAAAGCATAGAGTTTTAATATTTATGTGGATTTTCTCTGTTTTATGTTGTTCCCTTCATGGCATTGGTGGTATTTTCTAAAGCACATGTGACAATTTTGATCCATAACAAAAGAAAAGGGATAAATATATGACCTCACTAAAATGCACATAATAAGTGTGTGACAGCTATAATGAAGGTACATTTTTCAATATTATTTGTACCACTGTATTTCAGCTTTAGCGTCTCCTGGTGCTGGCATGCTTGGCTTCCCCACTCCAGCCACCCCGTCTCCCGCCATGTCTCTGAGCAGTGCCCCAACCAAGAGTATGCTGGCGACCCCACCTCCTCCTCCACCTCCTCCTCCTCACGTTCCTTCAGTTCCTTTGGCAAACCATCAGGCTGAGCAGCACAGCAAAGAACCAGAGAAAGAGAAGAAGCCGGAGAAGCCCAAAAAAGTCAAGGACAGAGATGCTGAGACGTCCCACCCCGAGACTCCTGCTACGAAGAAAAGTGAGCAAGCTTCGACGGTGCTTTCGGCAAAGGGAAAAGGTGGAAGTGAAGCTCCATTAGACCCTGCACAGCTCCAGACGCTTCAAAATGCCGTTGCTGGCGACCCCAGCGCCTTCTTGGGGGGACAGTTCCTGCCTTACTTCATTCCTGGGTTCGCATCCTGCTTCTCACCCCAGCTTCCTGGCGGAGTGCAAGGGGGATACTTCCCACCTCTGTGTGGGATGGAGGGCCTTTTTCCGTACGGCCCCGCCGTGCCGCAAGCCATCGCCGGCCTCTCCCCCTCCACCATCCTGCAGCAGTACCAACAGTATCAGCAGTCCCTCCAGGACTCTCTGCAGAAACAGAAACAGCAAGAGCAGCAGCAGCAGAAAGCATCTCCCGTGAAGTCACTGAGTGCACAGAATGACGCTCACAGACCAAAAGAGGCTACGGAAAATAAGGAAGATAAAGGCTCTTCAACAGAAAGCACAAAAGAAGAACCACAACCAGATACCAAAAGTACAAACTTTCCAGATGCGTTTATTGTCCCATCCATCAAGCATGAGTTTATATGTAGAAAGTGCCAGATGATATTTGCTGACGAAGACTCAGCAGCACGTCATCAGAAGTCCTTCTGTTACTTCGGTCAACCTCTTACTGACCCGCAAGAGACAGTGCTTCGTAAGGCAGTAAGCAAATATAATTGTCTAGCTTGTGATATGGCTATTAGTGGGAACGAAGCACTTAGCCAACACCTTCAGTCAAGCTTGCACAAAGAGAAAACAATCAAACAAGCAATGAGAAATGCCAAAGAGCATGCTAGATTATTACCTCACTCAGTCTGCTCCCCTAGTCCTAACACCACATCTACCTCGCAGTCTGCAGCTTCTTCTAATAACACCTATCCTCATCTTTCTTGCTTGTCCATGAAGTCCTGGCCCAATGTTCTTTTCCAGGCCTCAGCCAGGAAAGCTGCTTCTTCCGCCTCTGCATCTCCTTCCCCTCTACCCTTGCCTTCAACGGTTACCTCAACTTCCTGCAGCACCTCAGGGGTCCCAACCTCACTACCCGAAAGTTGTTCAGACGAATCCGACAGTGAGTTAAGCCAGAAACTGGACGACTTAGATAATTCGTTGGAAGTCAAGGCTAAGCCCACCTCTGGCCTAGATGGTAATTTCAATAGTATCAGAATGGATATGTTCAGTGTGTAGGAGTGAAAACAGGATCCCTTTGCTAAAGAAAAAAAAACTTAAGACTTTAACTGCAGTTCCAAAGTTTCTAACCCAAAAAAAAAATACAGTACCAAATGATTGACTCAGGATTATTTTTCCCATATTGATATGCTGGCAAGATATTGATTGATTTTTGTTATGGACAGAACTGTTGCATATGCTTGACTGAGCTTATATTGTGTACAAAAACATGGAGTAGGAAAAAAAAAATCCCACAAGTTCTTTCAGAGCTTGTTTCAAGCCAAAAACTCTCACGATAGCAAATTGCACCTCAGCTGGATTAATTTCCAAATGCTAGCATGTACTGTATGGGAGGATGATCCAGAAACATTCAAAGAGAATTTCTCTTAGTTTAGTTAGGTGTGATTCAGTAGCTTTAAATTCTCAGGTCAGAACATAACATTTCTCATTTGTTAAAGAAGCAAGAAGCCTGGTTAAACTGTGGCTTTACCAAAACGTGTCAAGCTTTATTGGAAACGTTTTCTAGATGTGTGTAGTGTACCAAGAGACGATATAACTGTTACTGGACAATGCGCATATTCTTTTAGTTTGCCCCGTAAGACAGTACCAATGAGGGAAATTAGGAGGGTGTTTTGTGTATGGCCCCCGTCTTTGCCAGTTTTTATTGCCACAAGCTGTATTTATATCTGACACCTTTTGTTTTCTTGTAGAATATACTAATGATCTGTGCCAACCTCTTATCTTCTCACTTTTACCTCTGACCACACCCTTTTCTGACGAGGTAATAATTCTAGTTTTGATAGACTCTTGAGGATTTTGTGAGCAGGATGTTGTTGTTTTTTTGTTTTTTTTAACTGTTTTTTGTGAATTACTCTTCTGTTAAGGTACTTGCTTGTGTCTGGATTCTAGTGCACTTATTTTTTATTTGATTTCTTTTTTGTTTGTTTTGTTTTGTTTTTTTTTATTTTATTTTATTTTGGTAGGTCATGTGTTAATTTAATAGTTTGATTAATTAAATCTTCATTTGTATGTAGCACAACGGCAGTTTGGTCTGTTTTCATTAGAGCTTTGACTCCTAACAGTCCAAAGACCTATGATAATTGGTGCATAAATGGAAGCAGTACTGTATACTTGAATCCGTTAAAATACAAGATGGACAGAATATTTAAAAAGGTATGAATATTTGCTTCTTGTAAGCAAAGAAGCTGCTTTAATGGGGGACTAAAGCATTTGTTCAGTATAATGAAAAGACTTCTTTTTTCTCTGTGCTTGTAGGACTGAATACAGTGTTAACCCTATACACTGCCGATTAGTGCGTAGGTAATTCTATTTCCATTAATATTCTGGGCACTTCCGTTGATCTTCTGTTGGGTCATTTTAACATATAATTTTTTTTTGTTAGTCATATATGCATTACAAAGTATTATCTTACAACATTTTGCTGCTACTGTGTCGTATTATTTCGCTTGCCATAAATTCTCAGCTTTCTACCAGACGGACTGATTTGCTTTGCATTGCGGTTTTTCCCTTTTATTTTATTTTATTTTTTTGCTGTGTAACTTTAAGAATGTGAAAGCAGTTAAGGGGTGTTCTATTTTACACGTCACACTTTTCGGTAAGATGGGACAGTGTCCATTCCAAAGTAACAGAAGGCTATTTGTATGAAAGTAAAAAGGCTTATGAACAAAGAAAGCAAAGCTGTTGTACATATTTGTAGTTGGCTGTGCATGGTACAAATTTATTAATATGAAGAAATGCAAAAATGTATTGCTTTTGGTATTCCTACTCTGAGATGAACAAGTAGCATGTAATGCAACTGTTTGACAGGTTAAATCAAATCATGCTTAAAATCGTTTCAAAGGATGAAATCACGTTACATTTTCATTTTACTTTTATTTTACTTGTACAGGTTGTTTGTTTTTTTTTTTGTTTTGTTTTTGTTAAAGATCAAACGCTAATTTCACAGCAGTTTTTATTAACCTGCATTTTTATGTGAACGTTTCAATGTTCTTATTTGATTTTAGTATTTTTAACGTTTATTTTAATCCTGAAGACACTTTTTGATTGTGTTTAATAAGAGACGTGTTGGCCTCCAAAGGTGCAATCCTTCCTCTGTACAAATATGAGCTACTGTCCTGTTTCCAAAGGCTTTAAGAACATTACTTTCGCCTTTTCTTCTGAATGTGGATCAGCATTGCAAGACTGAGTTGTCAGTCAACACTATGTGCAAATGGTGTGTTGGCGTGGAAACAAACAAAAAAAAATGCCTCCCACACAAAGGACCGGTAAAGCAAGCAAGAAAACCAACAAACAAACAAACAAACAAAACAGAACACAAACAAAAAACAATGGATGGTCTAATAACATAACTGTACATAAATGTTGCAACTGCACAGCAGCCAAAAACCTTTTTATGGATGGATAGCGTCAAGCATAAGAGGACAGCCTTCAAAAGGTTGGCATTAGGATAGTTCTCCTGGATATCAAAAAAAGGGATTATCACGGCGCAATCATATTCTACACAATATGTACTCGCAATGCCTGGGTAACACAGGACACGCACCCTGAGGTTTTAATAAAAAGCCCCTATGGCTAAAACTTTAAATAAACTAAACCAAAAATGTTATTGATGTTTTATATATAGAGAGTAGTCTCATTAGTTTTTGTTACTGTAATGTTTGAAGTCTCAACTGTACCGTATTACGGTAATAACATGGTTTTGAAACTTTTTTTTTATTTTGTCACAGACCTGTTGTCATAGTTGAAATGACGTTTATTGTAGATGGTATTTGAACAACTTCTGGAAATAGTTCATCAAGTATGTTTGTTGCTCATTGTTGTGATACATTAAAAACTGTATCTGCAAACCACTTCTTTGGATGTGATCTATCTATAGTTATTTTTTAATCATTTATGACTAAATTGCATATATTAGCAATTCTCCCCCTTCTTCTTCCCTTTCTCTTCCTCCTCCTCTTCTTCCTGTCATCTCCGGTATGCATTTCAGCATGTAGCTGCATACATTTTGTTGTACCATAAAAAATAAAACCAAAAGAGATTTTCTTTTTTTTTTTTAAGCAAATGAAAACCTTTGTAAAGAATAATTTTGAGTAAGCTTCTTTCTCTTTTTTATGCTGCGTTGAATAAGAGAGGTGTAAAAATACCATATACACAGGACTGCCTATGCTGGTTAAAGCAAATGGATTCAATGTACATACTCTGTACAAATGAGTCTAATAAATATTTGTTGAATTATATCGTTAAAGCCTTTTTTCATGGCATTTCAATTGGACTCACAACAAAAAAAAACTATATATATTCTGTATGCATACCACTTCTATTAAATGTAATATCCATCAATTTTCATTAACCGTTAAATCCAGTTAGGTTTGCTGAGGTCCGGAAATGATTCTGGTTGGGGGGGGGGGGGGTTAAGTAATGTTATACTGTGTTACGCGCCAGTGCGTTGCAGGGCAAAAATGCAGACAGGCACACGCTGGCGATATAGAGGTACAGGTTCACCTGAAACTCTAAACCAACCTAAGCCCCTCACGGGCAAGGCTGGGACTGGATTCAAACTGACAACACTGTTGATACGGGGCCACTTTGCCAGGCAGCCGTTACAGTCGCGGTGTCATCTTTGCGCGAAACGTTAGCCTGAACGTGACAGTACATAAAACCGCATGGTATGGAGCTCATAGAAAAAAGGTATTGGGAACCTTAAGTTATAGCCGGTATATACATCAAATGCATGTAAAGTGTGGTGCATGCATCTTAACACTACAAAGGCAGGAAACTGTCTGTAGTCCAGGTGGCCCTTTACCAGAAGCTATACCTGGGCTAGAGACACCCATAGACGAACATCACTGACTTACCACGCAAGTAAAGTAGTTAACTAACATAAATACACATTTGTGTGAGCCACGAGCCTGCATATTAAGCTTATGTATTACATTATTAGTGCAATCCTGAGCCTAATTTATAGTGACAACATTTTTACCCAAGTTAAATGTTACTTTGCATGCTGTAACATATTGAGACATTATACAAACAATACAATTATGAAACAGATATGAGCTTCAGATAATTTTATCCTGTATTTATGTTAAGTTCCAAGTACAGTTTTGAAGAAAATTCTTTCATTGTCTTAAGATGCTGAAATTAGGTGCTTTACTGCCATTGGCATGTGTGATTTGAAACTGTTGGAACTGTGGAGTGTGACATTAAACAGTAGGAAAGTGTCTGTTAATTTTGACATTTGAATGCGTTTATTGTCATAAACATCCGTTGCTCACCAGCACAAAAATATCCATCCTCAGAACGGCGTGCCCTAATCCTCTAGGCTACAATGCAGTCTGATAAGGAATGATGAGGTTGTAAGTTTTTGTAATCATCACCCCATTTCACTCTAATGAGGTTTGCAGTGACCCGTTTCAGCTCAAGATTATTAGCATTAGTTTCAGCTGCAGATGCATTACAAAGACAACAGTATTGGCTTCTCATCTCATTTTATATTTGCAATAAATGTGTCTCTGTGTGGCGCACGCGTCGCCTCAGTGTACCAGCTGCTATACGCTTATATGACTTTGCCAAGTCTTCATGAGCATCGTGCCTGAGCAACTCTTATTTCCATGACTGTCGGGTCGTGCTCTGAGGATGACGTGGGTCCAGGTCGACGCCTCATCCAGCGGGGGTGTCTTTGGTCTGCCGATAGTTCATTTCTGCCGCCAAATTGCTAGCTGATAGTCACCGTTCACTGAAGGGCCAAAAAGCGTAGCTATATCCGCCTATATTTCAAAATCTCAATGTAAAAACTTTGTGTGGCAACTGTTACGGCTACAGTGTCACCTTACGCGAAATGGATATGGATACATAGAACCGCATGTTGCAAAACTCAGGGAAAAAATGTATTCGGAGCCTTAGGCAGGGTTGCCAACTTTGGTCAGCTGGCTGGCATGAGATTTTAAATTTGAAATGTCTGCACACGCATTTACATGTATGTAAGAGTTTTATTACCTTGTAAATAGTCTGTAGGGTTTGCAAACTGCCCCAACGCTTCAGATGTAGCTAATTTTAGATTTATAATGGTATGATATAGATTTGTCTTAAGATTTCTTGGGTGAGCATGAGAGTCTGAAAGCATGAGTGTCACGCCAGATGCATGAGAGTTGGCAGCCCGGTTTAGGTGTATATTTAGGCCATTTGTGCACCAAAACACCGCTTCATGTAGCTTAATCCTACTAAGGCAAGGAACTGTTTGTAATCCAAATTCATGTAAAGGGATGGTAGTCCTTTACCAGAAGCTAGACTTGGGCTAAGTACACCCACAGACAAACAACGCAGACGTTAACATGCAAGCGAAGGTCCAAAGGTAAACAATATATGTAAATATAGCATTTCTCCCGCTGAATTACCGGTTGATAGTCACAGTTCATTGAAGGGCCAAAAAGCGTAACTACATCCACCTCTATTTAAAAATATCAATATAAAAACATGTGATTTTGTCAGACTGAGACGTCCGGGCACGCTGTAGCCATCACGTCCCTGTCAATCCCCCCACCCCGCGCCGCGGATTTTGGGTGAGCCATCAGAATCACCTAGTTCACTTCCTGTCTGAAGGAAGTGGACCATGTAGGGTCAGCATGCCATGTATACACAACAAGGGGTTGTCCTCAGCAGCGTAATTGGCTCTGAAGAGGCAAGAGGTAAATGTTCAGCTGAAGCGGGTTGAATAATAACTTGGTGATTCGAACAATAGGTCGAGTAAATGTAATTATTTGGCTGTTTGTGTACTGTGAGTAATGAGACTGAAAAAAACCCCCACGGACATTTATTATTTTTAAAGGATCTCAATGCAGTATATTTATATTGATAACTATACCCCATGGTAAATCACTCTCATCACAGGGTTTTAATGCCAACTGGTCATTTTTTTCCCAGACGCTTGTCCACATCGCTCACTGCGATCTTCATTTCTAAATTGTGTCCCTTGGTGATTGATGAGCTGGGGGGAATAATCTTGATATCACTCAGCTGCCTTCCCCCCCACCCAACATTCATAACCGATAATTCTTGGCTCTTTTTAGCTTGTCAATATCTGCCGGATTATTTGTCTTCATCTTCCCAGCAGCTGTGAAAGGTGACAATTCATGCCTGTTTGAATGATTTTCTCTGCTCATCAGACAGTGAAATTGACTAATCAAGTCAAGCTGTGAAATAATTGTGTAAATACATAGCAGACTACCTCATACTGTATACACATACATTTGTGTGTGTGTGTGTGTTTGTGTCCCATTCCACCTATAAAGTTGTACATATGCATCGATGGATTAAAATACTGTAAAACAGGATCCCATGCACACTCTCAAGACATGATATATACTTTACATAAAGTTCTCACGAATTTGAAACACACCCAAAACATAATGACTAAACTGATGTCAATATTATGAATAGGGAAAGCAACTTTCTCTAGCAATAGTAAATACACATATAATTTTGCTACTCAACACATGATTAATAACGAGCCGTTAAATAATGATTCAGGGGGTATTTCACTGTTATAAGTAATGCTGTAATGCACAAGTAGCACATTACTATGGGATTTGATGAGATGCTTGCAAGTGTTTCTGTTCCTCCTTTGCCTTTTTGGTTCATTTATCACACTCAGCTGTCGTAATGCTGATGGTAAGTGACAGGATTTTTGCTTTTTTAAAATCCCACGTACAGAGTAGTAGCTCTTACTTTAGGCTTGCTGATTCCGAGACTTTCAATTTAAACTGATTCCAAGCTAATTAAGGTCTTCATATAGGGTAGGGGGAGGATGTCGTTTAGGGCCAGTCCCTAATGCACCATCCCAATCGTCACATTATCCTCAGAAAATCCATTTTCTGAAAGCTATTAAGAAGCTGATTTTCTTGATGTCGCCTCACCTTGACCAAACAAGGCATTGCCTCGCGAATGACCATAAATTCTCAAATGTGGGACCATGAAAAAAACACATAAATTATCAGGTTGGGGCATGGCACCGTGGGACCCTTCTTCACTAAAGAGCCCACTGGTCCTGTACCAGAAATCTTCATCTGCAATCTTCACCTCGAACCTTGGCACGGTTCAGGGGGCTCCTATTCTCCGATGGGCGAATTAAGCAAGCATTGGAGAAATCTTGTTTACTCATCAGCAGATTTATGTACAGATTCCTTTTGTTCTTCCTGTGCCAATTAATCAGGGGAGGGGGTCCATATTAATAGCTGGCTGATGATTTACACACTAGCAGCGTTCTTAAACACCTGCGTTTCATTTACTGGGGAACACCTGGAGAGCTGGGCAATGTAGAGGAAAGAATCTGGTTCTTTTGGGTTATCTGTTCCCTCGAGATCCAGTGGCCTTGAACTTCCTCTCAGATGAAGAGAAGGGTTGTGAATTCAACACCGTGACGCAGTCATCGGCCATAATGTATGGATCACTGGGTATGAACAAGTCACAGTATCACATGAACTGTACATCAACAACTTCTTATGACATAACACTGAAGCCATACGTTTGATCGAGTCATTTTACAAAACGAGAATACTAATCCAGTGTTGTCCCTTGCATGCGTCAGCATTACTTGTTGTAGTACCTCACTTACACTATATAGCCAAAAGAATTTGTTGGCCCATTTAATTAGAGGAATTTAGCCACACCCATTGCTGACACAGGTGTATAAATAAGCACACAGCCATGCAATATCCAACGACAAACACTGGCAGTAGAATGAGTGGTAGTACAGAAGATATTAGTGACTTTCAGCTTGGCATCATTATAGCAATGTTTTTCAATCGGTGTGCCTCAGGCAGAGCAGGTGGAAAAATGCTTCTTTATGAAAGGTGTGCTATGGCGGAAAAAAGGTTGGGAAACACCGAATTGTAGGACAACATCTTTCTAACAAGTCATATCTCTGAATTGCCCTGGTAGAGCTTCCCAGGTCAACTGCGAAGTGAAATGACTGTGGTAATATCTGGGAGAAAGTTCAGCTGCAAAGCAGTAGGTCACACAAACTCACAGAAAGGGTGCTGATAACCCAGCTTCAAAACCCAACTTGAATGGGAGCAAATCAAACCAGCAACGTTCCAACATCCAATAAAAAGCCTTCCCAGAAGAGCTGAGGCTATTATAGAAACTTATTATAGAAACTCATATTAATACACTTGGTTTTGGAATGAGATGTTGGCGTTAACATACTTTTGACCACACAGTGTACTTTCTTCATACTTTCTTAACTAAGACCTGCTCAGGACCATAAGTCTGCTTGACATAAATAACTTCCAACACAAAATCCCATGGCTCAACCATCAACATGGTGGAATAGATTGTTTTTTTTTTTTTTTCACAAGGATTCAGTTGCTGGAATATCAGTGAGATATTTGTACACATAGCATGCACTCGTGCAAAAACAGATGAGGGGAGAGAGGATAAACACCAAAGGTATTATTGCATGGCTACGGAAACATGCTCACAGTTTTATTATTCTATACACTGCAGACTACACTGTCAACAAATAAATATATCGTAGGAGCAGACCGGGGTGAAAATCTAAATAAGCCTCAGTGACTTGTTACGGAAAAGCTAGCAAATGCTTGCAAAAGATGCAGGTTTTTTAACCCTTTGGGACTTCTCCAGTAGATTGTTCTATTCTGTTTTTCAATATGTTCAGAGAAATACACATCCCAATTGGTTAGAGTTGAAGGAAGAGACTATTGCTTAAGACAGACAAATCCAGTTATACAGAGAAACTGCTCATGAAGAATATTCTTCTTTCTTGTAAAAAAAAGTTCACTTTCAATGGATGTACATATTCTTTGCTTTATAGTGCTTTCATACAGATTAATGGTTGTTATACTATACATATTACATCATTCATTGTCCTACCCAAATAAGCTAATGTCTACGTTAATCTCAAAAGGTGCGTAATTGTTACAATTTTTTCATTTTAAATTGATTGATTTTAACATGTAGGTCAGAATATTTTTCGCAGAAAATCTACTTCGCTCACAGCTTTTTAACCATTAGAATCTTCTGAAAGGTAAGAAAAGTAAAGCAAACGTGTTGCCGCATTGGTAAGCCGACCTCGTCTCCCCTTGGTGTCGACTTTTTAATTTGCGTTCGGCACGCCGTTTCACAGCGTATTTTAAATCAGCAGCAGATGCGCTTTTTTATATATAAATATAAATGCTTGCTCGGTCCACGCACTCAGTATGAACGTGCGATTTCTGTGTCCCATCGGCGGTCTGATTCTCTAATGCCGCCAGACCCGCTCGCAAGACGGAGACGCAGCTGGCAGATGCAGAGATGCCCCCCGATTATTCTTCCGGGAACGAAGGGGGTTCAACTTTCCTGAGAGTTTTGTTTACAATCCGACCAGGCACATTGTCAAACGATGATTATAAGATGTCTGAGACGGCAATAAAACCGAGGGATGTGCAAATAAAAGGCCTCAGCGGAGAAAATGGAGATTTGTCTGGTTTTAAATGCTGCGGACATCTATTTCAACATAAAGAAAAATGTAACGATTTATTTTAATGTTAATGTATACTAATGCATGTTAATATATAACACTAAGGCTATAGAATATTATATCAAAAATCACCTGTTTACCATTTAAAAATCAAAACAGCAGGCTAGTCTACTTGAAAATACAAAATCCATCTATCCACTCTTCAGATGATTTGTTCATCTGCTCATATATGAAACGTTATATTCTTTTAGAAAATGGAATGTGAAAATGACTTACAAAATAAAATGCAAATTGTAAGATATTTTAAAGGTCTGTTATTGTGTGAAGAACAATCGTCCTATATCTTACCTGTTCCAGGGTCAGAGCTGGGGCATAAAGAAGCATTTGTTAAATCCTCTGTTTGTTCTAGCTCACATTTTACTTTGCACGTAAAATCACATGTGGGAATGAATTGTGAGCCCAGACATGCGGGGGTTCAGAGAATTTACACCAGGCTTCCGCAACATCATTTTACATTTAATTTGTTCTGTCCTCTGGAAACAACACCATGGTGACAGCAATAAATATGCCACCTTTTATAATACCTCTTTGCATTTAGAGAGTTCCCAACTGTGGTTCTGAACATTTCACAAGTGGCTTTCTGTTTGGAAAATTAGCCTTATGCAGGAAGTGTAAGACCAAATGATAAGGACACAATTTGTGTGCAAGCCCTCCCAGAGAGGTTGCACTGGATGTTATGGGACTTGTGCGTTGTCCTGCCTGAGCACAATGATGAGGCAGAGCTTTGAAGGTTGACCCCTGCTGGCTAGAAGATAGTTTGTAATCCATGTACACATAATGCATACACAACTGATTTGTGAGGAACTGATTTTCTGTGAGGAAAACAATTGTCTAGAGAGCCCTTTACTTTGCAGAAGACACTCATTAATAAGATATTTCACATCTACAGTAAGAAGCAGTGTTGTCATGATATTTTGTGGTACAAAATTTACAGTTACTGCAACACAGTACTGGATAAGTGGTTATGGAACGTGAATAGATGAAGATGTATAGTATAGAAAAACATATATTATAAAAATGGTACAATATCTCACGGAATATATATTATAAATGTGCATTAAAATGGTACAATATCTTGCTGGATAACTATAAAGGTAAAATGATTTTGTATGGTATATATAAGCGCATAACAGAAGTGACAGGTGAGTGGGGAGAGATGAAGGGAGAGCCAGGAAACATTTGGAATTCCCTGATTCCCATAGGCGTGCTACAGTAACCAAGGAGACGAGAGCAAACTATCAGTCTAACATGTGCTATAGCATTTTAGCTATGAGTAATCGATACATCTTTTAACAACAATACAGCTGAGCGTCAGGTAATTGTGTTGCACTGCTCCTAACAGTCAGCTAGTTAAAACCATCCGGTGAACAGAAAATCAATTTCCCCATACAAAAACTAAGCTAATGCGCTGCGTTTGTGTGTAAGTAACATTAACAAACTTCTCGAAAATGTCAGTCTGTGGAAGTGTTCCACAAAGACTGGGAAGAAATAAATTGGATGTTTGGCACTCAGAAAAGCACATTCCTACAGACTCCATATTAAGGGTGACTTAGAAAGGGTGAAGATTCTTCTCATGAAAATTTCACTATTCTTAAATCCAAGCTTTGTGACCCAGGGTCATTTTGTATGCTATTTTTTATTGCAAACAAACTCTTAGCTATTTGAGCTTCACTAAGCTATTAGAAAATCATAACTACACAGGGGCATTAGTAGAAATTCTCAGCTCATTGAACAATTGTCAACTTGGACATTATGGTTGGATGTTGGAAAAACCAGAACTGGACCTTGGAGAAATGGAAGAAGGTCACCTGGTCCAATGAATCCCATTTTCTGTTGCATCATGTGGACGGTCAGGTAGGTGTCAAGCATCTGTGGGATGCCTTAGACCAACATGTCGAGTCAGTGGCTACTTAGCTCATTATGCAGTGTGGTTCAATGTACTGTGTGTCATGGCACATTGCCCCTATGACCATCAATACAATTAGAACAGAATACTGATATTTTTCCCGTGGGAAAATTCTTTCACCTACTGTATCTTGCTCTCGATGAGACACAGAAACAGGTGAGAGCGAGCTTGATACCAAAAGGGACAGTCCTCATTCGCATCATGCATCAACAAGTCTTATGTTAAAAACCCTGCATCTTTTGCAAGCATTTGCTAGCTTTTCTGTATGTCAACAAGCTGCCCAACACCCAATCGGCGGGTCCTGGTTTTTCTCTCCTCAGACCAGGGGCGTTTCTAGCTATCAGGGGCTAAGTCAAGTTAACCTGGGGCTTGACTTTTTTTCTTTCTTTTTTTTGGAAGGAAGATTGGCATTGGGGCTAAAATACTCAGGGCTATAGCCCCGAGTGACTGGACCTAACGACGCCCATGCCTCAGGCCACTCTCAGTAGGTACTCCCCATGGCTGACTGTGAGCACCCCACAAGCCTTGCTGTTTCAGAGTTTCACTGACCCACTCATCTGGCCAAAACGATTCATCCCTTATTAAAGTCACTCAAATCTTTACTCCTGTCCATTTCTCCTGCATTCAACATGTAAACTGTGAGTACCAAATGTGGCTTTCTGTCTAACATACCCCAGAATCTTACATGTTACCTTTTTACAAAAAAGTTAATATTATTCATGTCACGTGGGGCATAATGTTTTGGTGAATCAGTGTATGTATACATATATATGTGTGCATTTCATTAATACAAAACTCCATAGTATAATTATAAGCTAAAATTTGTAGGTAATTTTATTCTGTGGTTATTGTGTTCATATGAAATATGGCTTTTGGGGAATTCTTTAAATCTCAAGTATTTTTGATGATTTGTGCTTTAACCACTTAATCTGGCTAAATTTGCAAATGCTGCATTACAGGGTTCATTTCACATTTATCTTGTTACTGGAGAAATTCCTCATGATGGAACCGATTTTAATTTTTGTCTTTTAGTTTCATTGATATACTTTGCCTTTTTGAATCCCATTCTCTCAGTATTTGAAATCACATTATTCTTCGATGAACTGCAAGTTTTATTGCTGTTTCCAGCTGTTATTGTTAATGTTTTTAATTAATATTTAGTTTACCTGTAAATGCCTGTTTGTCAATGCCATCTGTCTCTAGTGGTACCTGGCAACAGAAAAGCTGTTAATCATAACAGTAATATGGCCAGACCTTGGCTTGGTACCCTCTTTGCAAAACAAATGGAAGCTGTTGCTTTAATTACCGATCACTGTAACAACCTGCTTAGCCACTTTCCTATCCACGTTTTCATAATTTTTCATTATTTACTCTCTCCTGTGCATTAGTGCACACATATACGCGCGCCTCGCTTGTGCACAGACTGGGGAGAAACACACGCAGAGCCACAATGCCATCTTTCAAAAAATGGATGACATGCATTGTTTGTTTAATCACACGTTATAAAACATGCTGGTGTAATTTTGTTGTCATCTCATTATTGTGACAAAATTCCAACGGCGGAGTTCAAATGCAGAGCTGAGAGTCCTGATTCTTAATGCATATCGCTTTAATTCAACCTTTAATGCATGAAAGGGACGTTTATTCCAAACAGAATCTGTCAGAAGCTGAATTTCTGCCTGTCCAGACTTCTCAAACAAAAAAAAGGGAATTGGCAGGCATCTAAAAGAATGCGCTGAACGATAGACTGTCTTACAGTTATTTTGTAAAACTGATGAAACAGCAAATAACTCTCAGTCCCATTAAAAAATCCTCAAACAGCCTTTTCTCTCGTAGTTCCTTTTACATTCCTTGCAGTAGGATTGTGTGATATGGGCCCCACAATCTAGTGTGACTGGAAATTACTGAACATCTGCAATGAAATTGCTTTTCTGGGGAAAACTGATGGATCACTTACTGCCTATGACTGCAAGGAGAGGGGCTTGTTTATGCCTTCATATAATGAATTTTTATGAGCCACAGATTGCTGTTTATAAGAAAATACACTTTAAGCTACAATAGATGTTATCTAGAATTCAACATTTTGAACAACAAATTATTGAACTGGACAAAACACTGCTCTGTTTACTGACCAGGGGGTGGGGGGGGGGGCATGTAATAAGGGGACTTGAGTTTACGTAACTTGTCGTACTGTGTTTCTTAAGAGATTATTAATGCAAACCCTCAGAAGATAAAATTTACATGCTTCTGAGATAATGTACTGTAGGCTGCCTGTTTTTTCTTCAAGATTCAAACCCCCAGTGCTTTCCTTCATCCATGTATCGGTTTTGATAAAATAACATGGCTTTGCATAGGTCTGGAAGACGCACCGTCACCTGGCCATGACTCTGTAGATCCAAGCACAAGCCTTCCAGACACAACAGAACATCCCTGTGGAAAGTGCTGGCTTCCCCCCACAACCCAATTCTGTTCACGCTCTAGTGATTTATAGCTGCTTTTGGTCTCAAAAAAGGTGAAATACTTGGCATTAAGCTATTTGAGTCTCCTTGCCTGCCTTTAATTTTTTTTGATAACACGTTCTGTATTCCTCACTGCAGCTGTACCAAAGGCAGATCTAGGTATGAGGTGACATCACTGCGGTGAATCTTTCACTTGCAAGAACTTCTCATGGGCTTTCGTACACTGTGAGGATTGTTGGATGTGGAAGCACTTGCAGTCCCTGAGATTTCACGGAGACCAGAGGAATCCTTCCTTCTATAACTATTTTGTCCATGTGCCTGAGAGTGCCATGTTTACACCAGGTCCTGTGCCAAGCTTCTCTGGCAAGACACATTTTACTTACACAAAAATGTTCTGAGGGTAGAAGAAAAATGAGACAATCAATCAGATTGTAGAGGAGGTGGGTCCAAGCAACTAGAGGAAGTGGGACTAACCAATCAGATGTCTTGGACCCACCTCCACTAAAATCTGATTGGTTTTGAGCGATAACCAATCATTTTTCATTCTGCCCTCAGAACACTTTTGTATAAGTAAAACTCACACGAGCTGGCAAGTCTCTCAGAGCAAGGTGCTGTACCAACCCTCTTTGTGTCCTTGCTTTTGACTTCTTCCATCTCACATAGCACATAAACATCTGGAATTCTTTATGACAACAGAAGCTGCCACCCTGGGGGTTATCTGCAAAGTGCTTCTCTTTTTTGACCTGCTGTTTCTTATCCGCTTAACATGGATGGTGGACAGCTTCATTTAGGGCTCTGGTCAGACTTTCTCCACACCTCCAGATTGGCTATTTTGATTGGCTATCACAGGCTGTCTCAGGTCATATATCCATATAGTTACTCACAAATAGTTCAGCATGCTGCCTGTGACAGGACTACATTTCAATCACTTCCCTGTCAAATATCTATTTCTCAAATCATCCTAGTACCATTTTAAGATACACGCATATACTAAATCTGACCGTTAATGTCACCGTGCTCATAAAATTTGCAGCAGCTTTCATTTAAGTAAACACATGCTATCAAATATTTATTGGAGGTTTACATAGCTATAGTACTCATGACAAGCACGCAATGGGGAGTTATGATTGAAAACTACAGGATCCTGACTAGGCCAAAAAGCACAAGGAGGTCTCAAAGGTTTTCCCAGCACACAGTTGATCTTTAGGTTCCACTGGCACCAATACATTCTTCAGGTTTTTCTTTCCTGCTGTTTTTCATAAGAATCAAATGGCTGGCACTTTAGACTCAGACCAGTAGTCTGCAACCAGTTAGCAAAACACAAACACAGGTAAAGTGAATAAAAAGAATATTCACTAAATGCATGAAATTTCCCGAAGATTCATTGCATGTGTGTGGAGTGTGCACATTTTCCCTGTGGGCACTCTAGTTACACCAGTTTCCTCTCACAATCCAAAAAACTTTTGCTGAAATGGTATCTCTAAAAACCCCGTCATGGGTCCTGTGCTAATGGGACAGACATCAAGGTTCCTGGTGACCTTGTAGTGGATACACGGTATTGAAGGTTGCATATATGTATGGAATATTTATGAAGAGATCTAAACAGATAAAACAGTGTGAGTGTTTTGCATCTACTAAGTCTGTAGAGATAGTCATTCAGACAGGCAGCTGGCAAAGCTGTTGATTTGCCTCAATATTCAGACTTACATCCTGAGGAAATAGGACAGTGCTTCCCAATCTGGTCCTCAGGGACCCACAGCCAATCCATGTTTTTGCTCCCTCCAAGCTTCCTGCCAGACAGTCAACATTTTTGCTCCGGCCTAGCTCCCAGGCTGGGAGGGAGCATAAACGTGGATTGCCTGTGGATCCCTGAGGACCGGATTGGGAAACACTGAAACAAGACAATGAACATTCACCTTGACCCCAGCTGAGGGAGCTGCTACTTTTTCTGCACAGCAACGCCGCTAAAACTGTGCCTTCCTGTCCAGAGGGGCTGCTGGCACAACCAAACACTCACCAGCAAGGGACAGAAAGGTGCAACCGTTGGGGAGTACAGCAAATAGACTTCTTTGTTCCCTTTAGCTGTGGCTGATAGTGTGCCACGTCGCTTCAAGAACACAGGATCACAACCGGGTTGCTGAAAATTACCGGCAGGACGCTGGCAGATGTGCAGCCGTCCTGCCCCACGTCTCTGGCTTTGATGAAGTGCGCTGGCTCACTGGGGCTGAAATTCACAAGTGGCTCTGGGCAGGGAGATGGTCCAGCGTGCTGGGTGAGGCTGCCTGAGACATTACCCGAGAAACCATAAATCAAACGTGGGCGAGGTGTTTCAGACGCCTCCGTCCCCACTTTCAGCCCACATCTCCCAGTACTGTGCATACTGCCAGGTGGAAAATGGTAATCCCTTAGAACAGTGATGAGATTTGCATCACACAGCAAACAAGGAACTCAACACATAATCACAGGCCATTATATGCTACTGTACATATATGTATCTCTCTCATAATCCTGTTTTATTATTAATATACGTATTGGTGGCTAATTTAACATTTATCATGCAGGTCCACCAGCCTCGATTGATCTTTCATTTTCGAAGGAGAGGCCTTTCACGGTTATTAATGACCTGGATACATATATATGCATATACCAATGCAAAGAGCATATTTTACTTTTATTATAAAATGGTGTGGAAACCATATTCCTGGTAATATAACCTGGAATAGTGTACCGAAGATTATGAAGAGTGCTTGATTTGTGATCTGCGAAATTAGTGAAATGGAGCACCGTACAGGCTAAAGTGCATACTTCATGTGTTAGTGAGATACTCAGAATAATAATACTAGGATATTAATATAGAGAGCTTTGAGCACTGAGTACATACATCCTTTTAGCAATAACTCAGATCAGTGAGATTTTGTGTTCCTCTTTGTTGTACAGGATTATATGAAAGGATACTGGGTTCTGTTTATCATTTAATAACAATCTCCCAAGTAATTCTCTCCTAAGTTAATTGAAATTGCCTTTATTTTCAAGCAGTGATGGGCATAAAACGTGTGCATTAAGTTTGCATAATAATGAAACCGCACTGGACAAAGCCCAGCTTTCAGAATTTTACTGTTATTGTTACTATAATAAACCAAGTACTTCATTTTCACATGTAAAGATTTCAGCAGTATGTACAAACCAGAATACAGCAGTACCCAGGCAGTAATTGCGTTGTAATAATTACATCATGCGGTGTCTTGGATTTCGCTTTAGCTTGATGGCAGAAATGCCTGAGGGATAAAAGAGATAAGACCAGAAACCGCTCCTTGCCTAATGAATTTCATGTTTTCCTCAGGAGTGACAGGAAGGTCATATTAAGCCCAGTGAATGCTATTTGTGATTCACCAGGCGAAATGTCCATAGTTTCTTATACTTGATCATTCTGTGAAATACGCTAATTCTCAGAAATAGTAAACTGCATGTATTTCCCATTAGACAGACAAATGCTAGACTGGGAAACATATTTTAGGACTGTGTGTTTCTAATAGAATAACCCGTTTTTTTTTTTTATTACAGAATTATACCATAGAATATAAAAATAATACAGGTATAAAAGAGAAAATAAATGACTTTGATATTCCAATGAAACCAATAATAAATAATGTCATAATATAAAATCAATTTTGAGTCACGGTATGATTTTGTGTTTACATTTTTTTTTGTTTAGGTATTTTGTTCAAATATATGCACACACTCTATGTTATATATGTTTAGTTATTCCCCTCAGTATGGAAATGATAAAATCACTACATAAATATGCAACTTTATTCAACATTTTACTAAATATTCAGCAGGCCTGTAAGCTCACGCTTTGCCTGTTTTGTGTACACATTTGCAAACAGAACAAATTCTGTCGTGCAGGTTAATCTTTGTAGACACGTCGGTTCACCGATTTCCAAGAGGAGTTCAGATTCGGGCACCTTTGCAGTATGGTGTCCATGGTAACGGGAAAATGGTTTTCTCTGTCAGCACAGCATCCAGCGCAGAGATGCACAAGCGTACCGTCATTTTATGTGCGTTGCAGACTAGCGTTACTCACATTTTGGTTCACATTTCACAAGAGTGTAGAGTTGTATTGTAGTCCTTTCCACTGCCAGGTATTTGTTGGGTTTTGTTCATGCGATTTATTTATTGGCAAGTTACGAATGACACACATAATACTGTAACTCCACAGTGAAAATACAAAATGCAGCGTACAAAAAAACAAAAACAGAATAGCTGCTTTTTGCCATCTTATGCTGCTTTTCATGTTTCCAGTTATTTCAGGCTGTTAAGTCCCAGCCGAGGGTATTTATGTTTCATTAGGCTGTGCAGGGAGAGCGGGAACAAAACAGAAAATCTCAGTGTGAACTTTAGGAGACCGAAGTGTGCAGTCAGGAGACCGCAGTGTGCAGGCAGGAGACTGGAGCATAATAAGACCGCACTAACAAACTGTACACACAGACACACACACACACTTGTACATCTCCATTTTAAGCAATTTTATTTTGATAGGAATTTTGCATTTCTTCTTCACCACCTGCACCCCGCCTTTGTGAACATTCCGAAGAGCCGGGATGCATATTGCATGCTGTCTCATATACCATCACCTTCCCAATTTTACCTTGCTCATGAACGAAATGAATCTGAAATACAAAACATTTGTAAATCACAAAATTCTGTGTGGGTGGCATTTCTCAATATTACCTCTTAAAATCATTCATTCATTAATTCATTGCCTCATTTAAATCTATTATTGCATTTTGCATTTTCAAATGAACAATTATTATATAACAACCAAGGCAACAGATGCCACATGAACAACAACAGCTATAAAATATATGAAATATAGTAACATGCTTTATTAAAGATAAGAATGAAGTTAAAGAAACAATACTGACAATCAGTTTAGGCATATTTTAGGAAACCAGGCAACTGTGGACAATATACCCCACATTTTCCCCTGTGAGCAGAGTTTTAATGGAAGTTACCCAAACTCAGGGGTGGGGAGGGGGAGGCAGTGCACCTGTGACAACATATATGACCCCTCCTGTGCCCCCCCTTAAATACATATGCTGCTTGTATCGCAAATAAATGTATTTTTATTAGTATTATTATTTAGTTATAGTATTTACATTTTATATATGTCGGCTAAAATTTGTGTGCTGGGAACAGGTGAAACAGAAACATGAGCATATTTTCTTGACAGATTCTTAACGTGGGTTCGCCAGATGGTCGAGTCGCTTCAGTTGGTGAAAAGCAAAGTTAACGACAGAAAAAATATTCAAGCTTGTGGGAGCAAGACTGTCTAAACAAGAAATCAGAGTGAGTTACATATTTGTAAAAACTGTGAAATGCAACAGCAAAGCATTGCATAAATAACTTATCGGTTTTCAAAATTGTCTTTTGCTTCTTTGCTGGCAACCTAGTGCAAGTAATATTAGGAGGACATTAAAGTCAAACTCATCTGGTCCCCCTAACAGAATAACTGGCCCCAGTCTGCCGCCCCCCCCCCCAGTTGAAATGCTCTAGAAGCGTCACTGCCTAAACTTTAAAAGCAGTTTGATTCAGTTTAAGCTTCAGGAAATTCAAGGGGACGTCTGGAAGGATGTTTGCAGATTATTTGCAATTTAGTGTGTATTAGACATCAGTGCAGCAAGAGCTTTGGACCCAGCTGAGGGCCTGCTTCACCTCAGGCTGTAAGAGTCAGTAACTCCCTGCTGTCATCTCCTGACACATGGTACCAAACGCTTCTGGAATGAACCACTTGCTGGCCTGGGCAGACTGGCACGCAAGGCCTGCCTTCCGCATATGGGCTCAATCCTGTATTTACAATTCTAAATCCATTACAACAGAGGTTACCTAGCTATTGTACTTCAAAGTTAGCCTCCCCTCAAAAAAGAAAAATTGTATATACACTTTATAACCTCATGATAAAATGTTTATATATAATTCATAAATATACTCGGCAGTGGAAACTCAATTAGTTACCCATTCATAAAACACGGTAAAAGACACTCCTGGTGTTTCAGGCTGTACATATGGGAATGAGTATAGACATACATCAAAACAGTCAACAATGTCATGTATAATATTAAAGATTCCTGTTTTGGACCTTTAGTTTTCAAACTGGAGCAGCCATATCGAACAGCTGCAAGACCTATTTTTATGGTACTTATATTTTAAAGCGATTATGTAAACTATTAATCAGTCTGGGATGTAGGACAATAAAATGGTTCAGCATCATCACTTAAAACTTCCCTACATTAAGACTCATCTTTCAAAATTACGAGTGAAAAACAGGAAAAACCAAATGTGATTTAAGCAGTTTTTGAATGGACACGATATGGGCAGAGCCAATGGAAACTGGCCGTTTATATTGTGAATGACATCCCCATGATAATGAATCAAGCATCTGTCACTGCATCTGTCACTGCATCTGTCACTGCATCTGTTACTACATGTAAACTAAATTTACAGCTGCAATCAGCTGCTTTTCAGTACTCAAAACGCCTGACGAGCTCATGTCGCTGCATCTGTAAAAAACACTGCGCGGTGGGGAAGTCTTGCTTCCAGAAGGTTGTAGGGTCCCGTCTCATCAGGGGCTCTTTTTTTGTTTGTGGTGTGTCAGCTTCTCCCAGCAGTATAGGACATGGCATCCTGAGGTTCACGCAGCCATCTCTGAGCCACCCTACCCAGATTCTGTGTCCTGTTTTCAAGTGTAGTATGCAGTATGCAAGTGTGCATTGGGTTATATAAAACGAGCGTGGAGAGATCCTGCGGTAACTATTAAATGAGGGAGAGATGAGGAGAACAAAAGCACTTACCAGAATAACAGACGCTAAACTGAAAGCACATTTGGCCTTGCTGTTCATCTCTCTGCGCTAATGTATTTCTGCATAGATACAATTTTGTTTGTGATGACCCCTTTTCCCCCTGCAAAAGCCTGTTCTGCTTAAAAAAAAAGAAAAAAAAAAAGGTTGGGACGGGGGTGTGTGTGTGTGTGTGTGTGTGTGTGTGTGTGTGTGTGTGTGTGTGTGTGTGTGTTTGTGTGTGTGTGTGTGTCGCATTGACACCC
>JAAGVU020000032.1:6393011-6422382 GCA_011763525.2 Mormyrus iriodes
TATATTTTTTTTTTTGTTTTTGTATATATATATATAGAAATATATATATATATATAGATTTATATATATATATATCGAGAACTTTGTGAGCAGCTCTGAAACTGGGGGGGGCGGGCGTGTCCCAATATATATTACAATTACGGCCTTGCAGCATATAGATTTATACATACTAGTTTGCGCGCAAAACTCCTCAGATTTTACTGGAAAGCATTACGATTCATTTACTTTTATTGACAGAAATTGCCAGTGGACATGGGTAATCTTTTTTTTTTTTTTTTTTGGAGACGGCATATGGGGTTACAACAATGGTAGGTACAGTGCTTACATTTAGTCACAAATATTCATTACGGCTACACAAATACCATGAGTAGCTCCAACTACGCACCCTAACAGTACATCACAACGGAGCTTCATAGAAGCATCTTACGCTTATCAGATGGGAAATTGCATTAGGCTCCCTTCCTGCGGCATGGATCAAAGTATATTCGTCTAGATTCACGTTTAAAAGGCTTCAAATCATTTAAATTGTCATGTGAAATTATTCAGTTACATGCTGAAATCCCAACCTATACATCAGAACAATTGTAATAAGGTTTACAAAGTAATGCTTGGGTGATTCACCTATATGAGAGACAGTTGGTATTTAGAATTCTACCTGATGTGCAGCCATATTTACAAGGTGATTTTGTAACAATTAAATTAAGGGGCTTCCAGTGGAATACTATCATTTCCCTTACAAGTTAAATCTCGAAGAACACATCTGACAATATTGAATATTTAATGGTTATCTATCTATCTATCTATCTGTCTGTCTATCTGTCTGTCTGTCAGTCAGTCAGTCAGTCATTTTAAAATTGTGGTCTGTGGCTCCCTCAGAGTGTTCAGGGAGGTGCAGATACCATGTACACATATAGTCATATTGCCACGCAACCATAAGTCAAGTAAATGTCTGATTTTTGGGGACTAGGGTGGTCAAAGCATAAAACCATTTTTCCCGTATGTGCCCCATGCTTCGTGTACTGAAGTGGGCCATTTACCATCTTGTTTACAATGATGCAAATCAAACAGGGCAGTGAGCAGGTGCGAGGGATGTCACACTTCCTACAGCACAGTCCCTTGTCATGAACAGCGTAACATACTTCCAGTGCCACATTGGTGGAAATAAATGAGAGAGCTTGCCCCCGTGTGCTGCTTGAAACACTTTTTTACTAACTGAGTACAATTATTCCTTTAAGGCAAATAATAGGGCAGGAGCAAGTCTGTAGTGTAGTGGTTATGAACTCGTAACCTCAAGGTTGCTGGTTCAAGTGCCAATAAGGCCCTGGCCTAGTACCCTTCAGCATGGTACTTCACTGGAATTGCTCCAGTGAAATACCTGGCTGTATAAATGGGTAAAAACAACCAACAAAAAAGTTGTTTAAACTGAATAGATCTGTCAGCTGTGCAGCTAAATTTGAATACTATTTATCTGCAAGGTTATGCATGTAGATGTTAGTGTCTTACACTTGATTATTCTTTTTTTTTTTTCAGAAGAAAGTGCAAATTCTGCATTCCTACGTGAATGATTTTTGCCACCAAAACTAGGTTTTGGTTCAGACAGTGGAAGACCTTGAAAAAGAAGCCACTGACAGGCTGGCCATTCTGCAGGCGAAAATTGGCAGTTCTGATCAGGCAATTACGGTAAACCTTTTTAAATTCCTTTGCCATCTTTTCCATTTTGGTTAGATTATGCCATTCTCTTTGTTCTTAGGAGTGGTAACAAGAGGAAACATCCGTCACACTACTGTTTTGTTTATGGAAGTCTGGAATGGAAGTAATAAAAAGCATATTTAAAGTCTTTGCGCTAGATTGAACACACATGATGTAAGATAACCATGCTAGTCTAAAGACAAAGGAAGCATTATCAATCGGTGCTACGCAAAGATCTTTTCTGTAGATTTAAAGAAACATAATCTCATTTTAAGGCATTTAGACTGCAGGAAGGCAAATATATTATGTATGACCATAATAAACACTATATATTTTTTCTGGTGGGGGAAAATATTGAAACGAAAATGACTATCAAAAAGATATGAGATTTATAAGTACGGTCTTTACATATGGTCAGATATCTACTGATATGGCGTTTTAATATACCCCTCATATAGAGATGTTATTGTTTTAGGATTTTTGAATTTTCAAAGCAAATTTATGATGAATGTATTTAAGATCCTTGCCTGTGTTTTGACTTGTAGATGTTTCTGTTTAAATATTTGTGATTTATCTTATGAAGAGGTGATATTTTTCTGAGAGGAATATCGCTGCCATATCAGTAAGAAAAGCTCTATGTTTTTGATGTGCCATATCAGCATGAGCCACTGTCCAACCTGTATTCTGCGAGTGCAACTTCTAGCGTAGAAGTATGATTTGTTTCTTTTTGCTGATAGCTGTTTAATAATTTATTACTTATGTTAAATTATTTACCCTTGAGTGGTAAATGTCCAGTGTGTAAATAAAATGGTTTTGGAACTGTATAAAATATTAGTGCATATCGAAAATTTCTGCTTATAGTCAGCATTTGGTCATTGCTAAATCGTCAAAAAAATCCTCGCATTTTCATTAACGATATAGAAATGAATGACGGCTTACATAGGGCTCAACGAAAACCAAGTAAGTTTTAGAGCTTAAGATAAATGAGGTCGTTATTATATTACTGCAGAGTTTATTGGTTAGTGCACTCTATTTTGAGTTATTCATCAGTGAAGCAGTTTGTTTACATCTCTCTGTGGTAGCTGGAGTCGCAAGAATTAGATTGGAGTAGGCAACGGTGGTTGACTGCTTCTGAAGCATATTACATTGTCCCCTGGCTGGTAAACATTATTATAATGACTATAATTGGAAATGAATCCGAATCAGTGGATTAAAAGCTACTTTGGTGCCTTTTGAAACTACAAAGAACACACTGCAGTTGGTAATATGAAACTCTAATAGAATGTTGTAATTTTTTTATTTAACCATCAGTATTTTCAAATGCGTTATTTTGAAAGGCAACACCTAGTGTTGGTTTACTGTGGTTTACATTTACTTGCAGACTGTAAGGGAGAATCTTCTTAGCTATTGCATGCATCGCTGGTTTCCTGGTTCAGATAAGCCCAGTATGATATAACCTCTTTGGTATTCTCTAGGGTCTGTCCTGCACAATCCAGTTTGCTCTGATTTAGGGTTTTAAGCATAGCAAAAAAAAGCATGTAAGAATTGCACTTTCTTGGGTTTCAACTCGCTGTCGGGCCGGTAGTGCTGTTGTAATAAGCTGCTCAAATGAACCTTTATTATGTTCCTTGATGGGAACTGAAAAGCAAAACGTTGACATCTTCTGGGAAAGTTGTGATGTTTTGCCCTCAACCTTAATTGTTTCAGTAAAATATCCAGTTCATACATTCGTAATGTGGAATTATGAACTGTGTCTTAATGGATAACATACTAAACAAATGATATTCATTTTGGGACAGAATTGTCTTGGAGTATTCAGGTTTCATTAGTTTCATCTGAATTTGTGTTTGAAGATTGAGGACCTAGATCTTTTTATTTATTCAGCCATCTAACCTAATGTTTCTCCTTCTCCATATACAGTGCCAGTCATAAGTTTGGACACGTCAAGCTCTCTACAAAGGAGAGTGATAGGGTTATATCATATGACCTGGCCACCTGACCTGAACACAATAAAAAATGGTTTTGAAGGAGTTTGGCCAGAAAGTGAATGAAAAGTGGCCAATGAGAGCTCAGCATATATGTGGGACCTCCTTCAGGAGAGATGGAAAAGCATCCCAGGAGGCCACCTCATGAAATTGGAATCGAGGAGAAAGTAAGGTCCGCCAGTCCCTGGAGCAATTGGGATTAAGGCTTTTGCTCAAGGGCCCAATTGTGGGATCACATTGCTAACCACAGGATTTGACCCAGCCACCTTTTGAATCGCAATCTGCATAGCTAACTCACCACCCAGAAATAGTTATTTTTGGTCAGTGCATAATTCCATATATGTTATTTTGTAGTTCTGATGTCTTTAATTATTGTAAAATATGCAGAGTAGTACAGTAGCAGTAGAGTATGTCCAAACTTTTGGCTGGTACTAAATAACTAATTTCTGCAAATGGTTTGTGCTTGACATCCTTATCCAGGATGTCCTCAGAGGTGATTATCAAGGCATCTTAAACCCTTTGCATGTCTCTTAAGTCTGCATTTTGTACCCTGTCCTTGATAGCAGTTGAGAAACACATTACGCTGTTGTCCAGGATCGGTTTATGTGGCTCAGATAGGTCTTGATGTAAGGCCGAGGTCTAGCCGGAACATTTCAAAGTAAACAACTAAAGGTGACCCTGAGTAATTATTATCCATGGACTGGTCGTGGAAGGCTGCGCCTGGCATGTGGGATCACGGTTTAGTGTTGAGGATCATGGGCGACATCAGTGCTAAGTCGTGGTGTTGAGTAAGGAATACTTTGGAAGGTGAGCTGCTGTAATTGCACAAAAAATAAATAAATGCTTTGCTTGAACCTTCAAGCTAAAGGCATATGACAAGCCTGCCGGTGGCCACGGTCCATTGGGTCGCGGTGACTTCAGAGACCGGGACATGAACCGTGTGTGTGTGAGGGAGAGATAATTACTTCACTCTGAGTGATAATTGATCAGCTTCATTACCGTATTAACTCCCTAATCATATGTCACCATTGGGAGCCCTGTAATAAATGCGCTGTTTGATTTTTGAAATAATGAACTAATTAGAGTAATTAAAATCAATACAGGTGTCAATACAAGGTTAGGATTCCGAACATGGTCTCTATCTGCGTTTGGCAAGAAGTCACCAGCTCAGTGGAATAAAAGGGGATCTAACGCTGATTTATGAGTGGCTGACGGTCGTTAGTTAGAATAAATTGGTTGTAGTAGCAGAAAGAGCATTATTCAAGTACAAGATACTAAGTGCATTGTAAGGTCAGCAATAAGGGCAAACTTACATATGTAGTTGTGTGCCCCTGTAAACCCATGTTAATATATCAGGCCAGGACAGCAGATGGTGGCATACTGTATATGGGATCACAGCAGAGCCCTCGCAAAACGGACACAGCGATAAACGAAGGTGCAACCTCCCAGCATGCACTAGCTTTCGTTCTGAGCGACTTAATTCATGATTTAATTTGACTGTTTAAGAATAATGATCTAGATGTTCCTCATAATAAAAGTCCAAATTACTGATTCTGTGGCAAGACTGCTGTATGAACTTTGAAGTGCAGTTTGGTACATTTCTGCACCTCATCCAATATTGCACATTTAATAAGATTAATCAGTCAATTATTTAAGAGCTTGTGATCTATCCAGTAATCTAATGGTTAAGTATTTTATTTATTGCAATTACTTTTGGCACTATATTATTTAAAGTTTTTTTTTTTTTCTTCTCCAGTGCTCCCAATATCTCAAAATAATTGCTAAATGTCAGGATAGGTCAAATTATAGTCAGAACTGAATTAACAGTCTAATTAATTGTAATTAATTAGGGGTTTGGCAAAGACTTCAGATCGCTAGTGTGGGGAGACTACATTTTCAGCAGTTATATAAAAGGCTATATAAGAGTCACTTTATACGTTTAATTGAACCGGCAGCATGTTAATTATATTGCATTGACGAGTGATGGCTTTGACAGTATCGATCCCAAACGACGAGTTCCTTTTTTGTTTATCATTAAGAAGGGAGTGCATTGGCAGGGTGGGGCGTGGGGGCGGGGGCTTTTTAGCGTGCATGGTATTTTATTCTTTCAGCATTGATACTGTGAGAGAATGAAAGGATTTGCGCATGATAAAATAACGCAGACAGCCATCTCACCACCACCTGGATAAACGGGGCTAAATTACCACCTGGAGGGGAATTCCCCCTGTCCCTCATAAAGCCCACGGAGGTGCTTTTCATATGCAATCCAAATTAGACCTTTTTTAAAACTTGAAAAAAAAAAACCTCAGTATCCTTGTAAAGGGAAAGGTTACTGGAAATATAAGGCATTGTGTAAAACGATAGTTAATTTGGAAGCCAGGGGAATGCAGAAAGACCCCCACAGAGGGGATTTTGACTTGAATGCATGCAAGTGTTGCTTGCAATGGCAGTGTTTCAGCGAACATTTTAGACGTCCTGGTGTTTCCCATTGTAGAAATGTTCTGCCGTTAAATGCGTTAAAATAAAAGGTCTTTGACAGGCCTAAAACTATAATCGGAATGCTGCACAATCAACAAGGTGGTCGGTGCTGGAGGTGGGCCGGGATTCCGGTCCAGTGATTTTCCATGTGAGGTGAGTCCCTGTTGTTTGGAAGTTTTTGATGCTCTAGTTCTTAGCATCATGTTAATAAGCCACAGACACAATCATTTGTTACACTTAAAATGAACTTGATCTGGAAACTTTTAGGATATATATACCAAAATAGAGGTACCCTGACTTTAATTATGCTTAAACAGCAGTGTTGGGGAAGTTACTCACAAAAGCAATCCGTTACAGTTCAAATCCAGACCAAGGTTTTGTTTCATCCAACCAGTTGAGTACTCTGTGACTGTCTCTCTTTGTACTCAACTGGTTGGTTGAAACAAAACCTTGGTCTGGATTTATACTTTCTGGACCTGGACTTTTCACCTCTCTTTGTAATGGATTGCTTTTAATGCTGTTAAACAGTCTCAACTGTGCAACTGAAGGCCCAGATCGAGGGCGAGAGCTTTCTGGAGAGTGGGAGCTATGGGTCTAGAACCACTGGTTTAGATGGAAATTCCGAAATGGGGGGGTGTTTTCATGTCCTCCACATTATTCCTTGATATTTTATTCATAGTGATGCACAAAACAATGATGATGGAAAGTGATATTATATGAAGCAGCGGCCATTTGGTGGGGCAGTTGACCATTATCGTTTCTATTTTACCTCCCTCCACCTTGAGCTCGGATGATGGAGTAGCATTCAGGGCTGGCTTTAGTCATTCCTCTAACAAATTAGTTTACCATGGTCATAACCTTCAAAAAGTTCATTACCATAAATTGCGTGTTTCCATAAACCCTAAAAGCATCATTGACCGGTCATAAATGGAACCTTATTTAGGACATTCCGAGACCTGCTACTGAGTTACAACCCTGGTTTCTTATACTTGATTAATCAACTAATGTTTTTTTATTTGTATTATTCATTTTTTTTTTTCTTTTGTTGGATTTATTTAATTGATTTAGTGCAGTATTATAACAACCACTGTCACATACAAAGTTAAAATTATAATAATCACCATAACTTTGTATATTAATTAATTGCCATGAATAAAGTCCAATTTTTGCTGCTGCCTAAGAATTATTTTTGACAAAATGTTCACTCTTTGTTCATGAATAATACTTAGTTTTGCATGAATTGATCTGATCTTTTTAAAATTCACATTTTCCAGTTTCTGTATCATTAATGCATGATAGATTTTTTTTTCAGATACACAGCGAATCCTACGTTGGTGAATTCTGTTCTAACCAGGTCTAAAAACCTTGAAATAAATGAAAAAACATAAATCCCGGTAAAAAAAAAAACACAGTACTTTTGAATTGGAATCAGATTATGGTAACGCTGGAACATAGTGTCTATGCTGTGAATCATAGTGAGTCAATTCCGAAACTGACATGAACATTTCAGTAAATATTTCTTACGCCTGTGCTTTGTTAATTCTTTGTATGGTCTCCCCTTCTTAGTACGCTGGCTGTGTTTTACAGGAAGTGAAAGAAGAAACAAACAAATGCCTTTGATAAGTAGATTTTAAACGGCACTATTTTTCTTACCATAATTAGTGAAAACACCGAATGCAGCACATACAGACCCCAATAAGCGTGATTAGCTTATATTACGGTATAGATTGGGGTTCAGAAGGAGATGATGTATTGAATTAATTTTCAGTCATTGTTTTTCTCTGTTGCCATTTTTTAAGGGTTCTCTTCTGTGCCACCTTCCCCAGCAGATCACGCTAGCATTTAGTCTCTTAGTCCGCTGTGCCATGGTTTAGTCCAAACCCTGTTTTTAATTTATTTCTCTATTTGTTTTTCGCCCTAATTTCCCTCAGTGCATTTGCCTGCGGAAGCTGCCCCCAGGCCCTTTCAGCAGTAATAATAGTAACTCCCCAGGCTGAACTAGCAGCTTTCCTACAGCTGTGCTGTCCCTCTTAATTGGCTTTACGCACATTCAGCAGAACCTCACGCACACGCGCCAAGTCGCCGCTTCTTGTTTTACTTACATTAGGCATATTGGGCATGGTTCAGCCCTGGAACTTGGGTGCTGGGCTGCTTTTTTTTTAAATACCAGAAAATCTAAAAACTGGATGCTGCTGTTAAAGTAGCTAAATTAAGCAATTGTGAAATATAGAATGTTACCAGTTTCCTATCGTATAACAATGTAAAAGTACAGAAAACAAACTCCAGCCAGTCCTGTTGTATGATCTTATGAGTTGCATTTAAATATTAAACATCGCTTTGTATTTCTCAAAGATGAATTTTATTTAAATTCGTTTCTTTGATTATTTTTCTGGGAAAAAGAATGAATAACGGTAAAAGGCATGTGTAAGCTGTTCCGCAAGTACTGGCAGTGCTCGTCCGAAGCGAAATGCCTGTGACAGGATATGACATCAGTTGCTATTTTTACTTCCCAGAAAAGGAACGTCGAGCATCAGTGCAGGTGAAAGAACAGCCGCAACGGGACGCTCAATTTTTCGAGGGGGGTGAGGCAGGGAACGTCCGGTTTCTTTTCGGGTTGGGCATGTTGGGCCAGAATGTCTCGGGGGGGGAGCTGTTAGAACGACAAAGAAAATGCAGGGAGCTGAGCAGATGTGGGTGGTGGGGGAGATGGGGGTGACAAGGAGAGACGGAGTGGGAGGAGGTGGTAGGGGTGG
The DNA here is from genome assembly GCA_011763525.2 of Mormyrus iriodes. Classification (NCBI taxonomy): domain Eukaryota; kingdom Metazoa; phylum Chordata; class Actinopteri; order Osteoglossiformes; family Mormyridae; genus Mormyrus; species Mormyrus iriodes. The sequence continues at coordinate 6,401,917 of JAAGVU020000032.1, forward strand.
CGGGGGGGGCACTCAGCTGAAAGGGCACCCGAAACAGGTCATGAAGAAAAATAGTCTTGATACCACTGTGACTTGACCTGTGAGTAATTAACATCCACATTGATTTCCTTTTCCCTGTGTGACCCCTATCGCCATTTGCTTCAACTGCACCTCTCACCATATATCACCTGCACATGCCGTTCACGTCCTCTGGACGAAAAACTTTCCAGAGGTGATGCCAAAGAAGAGGACAAGCACTACCACCCTCTAATATAAGCCATAAACCCTTTTTAAGATTTAAACCCATTCTGTCCACTGTTTTTAACATCAGCCAAAAGCATCAGCCGGATAATATTGTACTTCTCTCCTTTTCTGTGACGCCTCTGTGCTTCCTGGCCTGTGATCCCGGGCTTTTAGGCTGCTGCTATGTGTGTTTCTTTTTTCATTTTATTATTTTTTTTCCCTCCGGATCGTCGCTTGTGTCGGGTCGGGCTGATGCTTCCTGCCTGATTTCCACTGTCAGTATGAGCGATTGATCCCAGGTGTTCCTTGCCACGCCCCCTGCCGAGGTGCTCCTGGACGGGCCCTTCCTGAGCCTCTCTCTGCGTCTTTGTTGTCGATATGGCGGAGTGTAGCTTGCTTTTTGGAACCGGACCCTGCTGCCCCAGAGGTTGCATGGAAAGCCAGAGGTTGGTGACTGAGGAAGATGGATGTAGTAGGGCCTCAGTTACCCTGAGTCCACATTGTTATATATGAGCATTTAAGCCGTGAGAATCTCTCGGGCTAAAAAAAATTAAAAAAACATCACACATCTCAAAACCCAATCAGTCGTTCTTATGTTGCGCAGAATGGTATTATCAAGTTTACGTGGCATTTCTGTGGATGGTAAGCGTGTGACGTAACATCATTTACGTGTCGTGATTTTGTGGAGAATTGTCGGTGTGAAACAAATATGCACTTTAATTACTGCTTTAGAATAATTTAAGAATATTAGTCATGTTCTGTTTTTTAATCACTGCAAAGAGAATGATGTGGATGGAATTGCCTTTGCGTAGCTGACGCATGCGTGTTTTTCTGTGTTGATTTGTCACCCAGCCATACCGTACCGTAACTTCTGCTCTGCTCCATCCCGCACGCGGTAATGAGCCCGTCGGCGCTGCGGTGTCCAGCTGGGCCGTCGCGTTCCGGATGACAGCAGTGCATCAAGCTCTTATCTCTCTTTGCCACAGGTTTCAGCAGTCAACTTAAGCACCACTTCTCCGGAGGAGATCTCAGAGCCTTCAGGTCCCGACACACAGCCGTAAGTAGAAGAGCTTCACAACGGGGGGGAGTGGAAGTCAGTTTTTTTTTTTTTTTTTTTTTCCCCACCCTCCTGTACTGATGTTTCAGCATCACAGCACATGAATATTTTGGTTCTGCCCGGTCCAGTTTTCATCCTGTTTACCCAGTAGCTGTTCCTGGAATCTTGTTTCAGTGAATATTTAACCAAACTGCGAAGAATTGGTGCGGAAGTCCATTTCAGTCGGTATCTTCATTCATCTGCGGGGCCATGCTCGACTTCGTCTGGGAAAACTTTTCTCGGCTTTAGATCTACCCCCCCACCTCCCCCCAAGGGGCTAATGAGAGATGCCAAGGCATTTCTTAAGTCGCCCGGGGCACAGGGGCGATCCTCTGGGGGGGTGTACGTTCAAAGCCATATGTGCTGCCACATGCGGCCGATCTCCTCACAGGTCTCGGCAGAATATGCCATAACATGCACATTTTTATATATATATATTTGTCTTGTCCTGTAGTTATTTCTTCACAGCGGACCTGGGTGCTTGTTCAGACAAACTCCACTTAAAGCGAGTGGGGAGAAATTTAATGATGGAAATACAAAAACTTAGCAACGTGCCACGGGGGTCGGCTATAATGTTATTTTTTGTGGCTGTTTAGTTTGTAATGTAGTTTTATAGAACGTAAAACAGATCCTTTTTAGTAAACGAGATCTTTTTTTTTCTAATTTTTAAATTTTTATTGTGCTTTGTAACTAAAACATTTTATGTAGTTATTTCTAAGGTTATACAAAAATATATGTGTATGTAATAAAAATATATGATAAAATATATACATATAAATAATTTAATTTGTATGATACATACTATGAATCAGTGTAAGATGTAATGATACATAGACTTAATAATGTAGCGCATCAGTACAGATCCCTTTTTTGAAATCCCCCTTTGGCTCTCCATTACACTTACTTTTCCAGCAGAGTTCGCATTCGGGCTTAAACCAGCCGATTTTCCTGTATTGACTTGTTTCAGGCCCTCGCCTTGCGCGAGCCACCCTCCTATTAGTGCAGCAAACAAATCGATATACTACACGGTGACCAGGGAGTGTGGGTGGCGACCCAGGCCTGCCCTTGCTAGTGATTTAGGAAATCCCGCGGCCATCGCCTCATCCTCTGCATCAGTCTGTTGTGCTTGCATGCAGAACAAAGCTGTGATATCATATTAAATCAGTATAGTCAAAGTATTGCACTTTTAAAATGGCTTAACAGAGATGACTTAGTTTTTTTTATAATATAGGGTAGGTTCTGTGAGTGGGCCTGCCAACAGAAATGGTAATAGCTCAGTACCAATTCAAGTGGATTAATTAGTATTTTAATTAATACCATATATATGAAATTTCAAGGTCTTTTATTTAAAAAAAACATGCCTTCATGGACACAAAATATAAACTATCATTTGTAGTGAAATATATATAATGCATAATAATGTGTAAAATTCTGATTATTATTAACTGAATTATTAGTAATGATAATAAAAATATCTAAATTTTAAGCTGGGGGGAGCACTGATTAGTGCCTCTATGGACAAAACCTAATGCAACAATGTGTTCGATAACAAAAAGGCTTATGGTATGGATCACAGTCTGTCCTTTGGGCACCGTGCACCTCACCTGTCAGAATGGGCTGCCTTTTTTCTGTGATCAGAAGCCACTGGTGGAAAGTGCCTGGCACTGCCTCTGAGCATGAGAACTCCCCCCCCACCACCCATGCATGCACGTGCTCACCCCGCCTCCCTGCCCCGCCTCTGAAGTCTTCCACCGGAAAGTTTTGACATCTGCTGGCGCGGTGGGGGCGTGGCTGAGCAGCTGTCGGCCGCGGGCGGGTGTGGGGGGGGGGGGGCAGTTGGCGGGATGGCTGAGTGCCAGCTCGTACCATCTGTGCGCCTGACATTTTTCCCTGCTAAGTAACAGAGGGGTTAATTGTTCTGGCGGGCGCAAATGTAGTGTCTAACATCACCCTGGGGAGACGTGTACAAGTGGCGTGGTGGCGGGGCTCTGGAACGGTGTGGTTAACATCGCTGTCGTTGCTAGACGCTTGATGGGCGCCGGCAGTTATGGTCGCTAAGCCGACGCAATAAGGCCTGGTCATGAGACCTTTTTTTTATATAAATACAATTCTGATGAATGATGCCAAGCTGCTGTAATGATGTAGAAAGAATTGGGTTTAGAAAGGGAGAGACCACTGCCTGGGGGCAATCGGGGGGGAACGATTTGCATGTTATTACTGCATATTCATAACTAATTGTGTTAGGCTTTGCTAATAGAGCAGAATGACAGTATGAAAAATCGAGAAGCCGTTTTCTAGCCAGCAAAGCAAGGCTACCTTCCCTTCCAACCGTGTGAAAGCTGAATGATCATTAAGATACTTAGTTGCTAAATATAAGAGGTGCTACCATTTGTCAGGCTGACATAATGTAATTTATAAAGTGTTCTAATTTTATCTTAGTGCATGGGCTTCATTTTATACTGCAAAACAGATGACTGTTGTGAAATGAGGCCTATATATTAACTTATAACATGAAAAAATACACCAATATCATTTAAGCGTGATACCTGCTCACATATGTATTAAGATTGCCTGCCGCAATTTTCCGCCAGCAAATATGAAGAAGGACATTTAATGTATTTGTCGCTTTGAAATATTAAGGCTATTTTACACTAATAGTAATATTCCGCGCATTAAGCATGGGATTAATATTTAGGGTTCAGAGAAATAGCCAGAAACTGAGTATCATGTGTCCTTGAATTTTTAGACTTTTCTGGTTGCAATTACTCTGATATTCTCAGTAACATATGCATGAGACGATCAATCTTTAATTGTTTGTCAGGCTAGCTAGGCGACACCTAATGTGGTGCGGCCAGGATGGCGGTTTGATGATGTTGGGGGGCCACCCGGCGTGTGCGTCTGAAGTGACAGGTTAAATGCGTACCCGCTGGGTGCTGGTGCCTCGGAGCAGCAATTTGTGTACGTTTTTCCAACCCCCACCACCGCCCCCTGGAGGCCGTCTGCCTGTTAGCGACCTACTTCCCCCTGCGAACAACGGCAAGGGGCTTCAGGAGTGACTGGCCCGATGGACCCTCCACTGAGGTGAGCCGCCCTGCGCAGGAAGTCACCTTTGTAACGCGTGACTGGATCGGCGTTGGTGGCAGGAAGTCCGTACAAAGATGCCTTTGTCCCCGTGATGTTTTTTTTTTCCCCTTGACAAATGTCACATGCCTATTAATGAAAAAAACTGCCCTCGGTGCAGAATTCTGCTGTGGTATCGAGACATTAAAAAAATAAATAAATGACTACACGGCAGACGGCCATTCAGCTGATTTGGTGAGATACGTAATTTGCTCCTTCTTTTAATGCCATATTTATATTGAAGCCTGTAAATTGCTGGCTTTGCCTTTTCTTTGTTTATGCATCTGAAACGAGAAGCTGGCTTTTTTCAGGGACACTGCGGATAAGCCTATCTCTGATCGGCGCTCTGTTTTTTGTTCACTGTCTAGATGATCCGAAACAATAAACTCATCGCTGGGGCTAGCCAGCAAACAAAGGATTCACATCACCTTCTCCTCTGAAACCTTAAGGAATAATATATATTTTTAATATATTCAGACACATGCCTGTGTGTTTCACACCTGCCTAGCTGAAACCGCTAGGCGGCTAATTGAAAATCTCATCTCAGCTCTAAGTGTCCAGAAGCTTGTCATGCCTATTAACGAAACTGTTTTGTCTTAGCACTGCCGAAATGTCTCCGGAATTATCTGAGACTATGACAGCTGCAAACTCCCCTAAGCTATTGCCACTTACGGCCTGGTTGTTGCTGTGCCCTGTCACAGTCTCTCCCAAAATCCCAAGTCTGTCCAATTGTCATCGCTGCGTCCCTTCCTTGTCTGCTCTGATGAGCAACAGGAGACTTGGCTCCCCTGACTGATTGCAGTCTTTCAGTCGGCGCCCTTACACTACCGCCTGTAGACATAGGTCTGAGCTATCTTTGTACGAGCTAATGAGTTCTTTTCTGGATTTTTGTACATTTTTTTCCTGCCAATGCAGATTTTCAGCCTGAAGAGTGAGTGGTTAGCTCCAGAATTTATATTTAACCATACTGTCTGTATGTGGATTTTTTTTCCCCTGCCATAAAATTACAGGCGGCCAGTTCTGTGTTTACGATTTTCCAGATTTGTAAAACAAAAGAAAATTATATAGTAACGGGGCTGCCCTTTTCTCATCCTCAGTGTGTTACACAGTGAGGTTGTTGTTGACATGACAACCGGTTGCAGATTGTATACGTTTGTTTGCAAATTTCATTGCATTTAATTATTAATACATTTCATAAGGGGTATCTCTTTAAAGTTTTTTTTTTTTTTTTTTTTTTTTTTAACTTCACCCCCTCCCCATTTCGGGTGTTATTAATTTTGTTATTCATAGTCTTCATTTATGTACTTTTGTATCAGTTATATATTTTTTTGCCTGTAGCGTTAGTTTTATCAGTTAATTCTCTAGAAAAATATTTGGTTCTTATTCATAATATTTAACGTAGGATGTTTTAAAGGGCTTTTATAGGCTTTTCTTTTGAAGTTGTTAATATTCCACCAGTTATCTTCCCTGCAGCCATAAGCCAGACGACGCTATGGAGCCGCATGTCAATAATCGTAGGTCTCAGTCGAAGGCCGAAGATGGGATTATTTGAGATCTCAAAGAGGAAATTAAGAGAAATTTACTTGAAAGTGCGTAGAGTAGGAGAGAGGTACAGTGTTTTTCTTAACTACGCGGAGACAGCTTACTTTTTCGTCATGGTGACGGTTTTTTTGATATTGCTTGCCGCTCGTGTCGTGACATCCGCACGTGTTGTGTATTAAACGATGCCCTTTGCACATGCACATAGTATAAGCACTTCTCTCCTGCAGGTCAGAAGCAGAAATCCATTCGAAAAGAAATTTTACTGCTACCCATCGCAAATTAGAAACTGCTCTTTTGCTGTTTGTGAGTTATACCTTTACAAACGAAGAAGATTTCAGGAGTAAGCTTATATTGCACCCTTAAACCACCCCTACCCATGTTGTAAAACATACTACATTTAAAACATACTACATTTAGTAACTCTTAAAGGCCTGTTTATCTGATTTGGAATGCCACGCCTGATGCATTTGATCAGTACCTGTAAAAATCTTTGGATGTCTGTTTTATCTTTTAGTCGTCTGGAAGGGAAGACAGTGTTGTGATTCTACAGAGCAAGCGGGGCTCATTTCATAATGCGGGAATGGAGGAAGAGAACCGGATAGCAGATGGAGATATCAGAACCGGAACGTCGAGAGCCGAGCTTCGTAGAGACGGAAGGGCAGCACAGATCAAGGTGATTACTGGGCAGGAATGCCCTGTTTCTTACAGGGAGTGTGTGCACACATCATGGCCGCCACGTGCACAAACTTTTCGAGGGACAGGTGCACAAATAGGAGGGTGTGACTGACTGCTACTTTTTTCCATCTGTGGGGGGGCGGCGGTGGGGGGGGTGGACTTGGTGCGTGATAGTCAGAAAGTTATCAAAAAAGGGCACTTGGAACATTCAAGGGGGGGGGCAGGCAAAAGGGACAGGTGTTCGGTCCCTGGACATTACCATTTTACAGACTATGCTAATTGCCAAAATGACTATGAAAGGATTCCTTGCATTTATTTTGGCTTAGGTATGGCAATAAGTGAAATTTTGCACCTTGTCTAGTTGCAGGAGACGGTTGGGATCCTAGGAGGAGAGACGGCCAGTGTGGAGGAGGTCCAGGGCGAGGCCCCTCTCAAGTTGAGCGCAGGGCTGGCGGAGCTGACGGCCCAGGTTAGTCTCAGCTGGTCGCCTCATGCCAGCCTCTGTCTCCCTGCTTTTATTTCCACTGTCACTTCATGACATGCGGATGGGGGGGTCATTAATATATACCCCCCCGCTGTTGCCGTTACTGTCCATTCGTTCCGCTTTGCGATGCGAAGACGTGGCCCCCATATGGGCGGCTGACATTTGGGAGAAGGACGAAATCTGCCATGAAAACAGTGCAGCCCCCCCCCCCCCAATTATTTATCACCGAGCTGACATGAAATAAATGGTGGAATATGCTGGAAGCAGCACCCGCTCACCTGTAGCGGTGGGCACGGCCAAATATTATTTTTTTTAACCACCGCCTTCGGGTTGCTTAACCATGTAAATTAGTACAATGTTATGGCGTTACTGGAATTTCACACAAAATTACGGTTTTGGGTGGAAGTAATAGTGACAGTCTTCTGAACGAGCATCACAAAACTGCTGGTTGGAGTCCGACGCTTTCCTTTGGGGGGGGGGGGGGAGGGTTTACACTTTTGTCTACTCAGACCTGCAGAGCTTGCCAAGGAAAGTAAAGAAGCCAACCTGGGCCCATATATGTACGGCAACATGTCAGAATTTTAAGGAGAATGAGTACATTTGCTAATACCTGATTTACTTACCGACCTGAAACACAGTTCTCTGCAATTTACTGCACAAATATGAATCATAACGGAAACTATTGTAACATTATTTGAATGTTAAGTATTAAATTGTGAGCTGCAAGGACGCACCTTGGTGGTGAGTTTGGTTTTGTTCTGTTCGGAATAGGCCTGCCATCAACATCCAACAAAGATGAAATAATAAAAGAAATGTAGTTACTAAGAAACCAGAGCTCTTCACTTATTTCTTCTTTGAAAGCAACAGACAAGTACTTTGGGTAAAATCACAGTTCTTTTAGTTATTTTCAGAGAGTGCTGTTGGTTTCAGCGACAACCAGACTAGACTGGGGTATTCTTAACAGGCAGGCAAAAGTCAATAAACACAGATGATTCATTTTCTTTTGAAAACCACAGATGCATTATTCTGTAATTATTACACGGGGCTTCATATGAATGTTTTAGCAGAAAGCACATGTCAGAGTCTACGGTGAAGATCTTCTTTCATACCCAGATCAAGCTGGATTAAAATTTAATACTTTTCATTGCAACTCTTATTAAGAAAAAAAAAACTGTTTTCAAATTGTAGAAACAAAATCGTCTGAATATTAATCTGAAGGTCTTCTCTCTGCCTCCAATATTTAATATATTAATCCTTCTAATTAATTAATGTGCGTTTGTAAAGTGAAGATGAATAATTTATTAGTCCAATAGCTTCTGGCTTAGAAGGAAATGTGTCTTGTAACTAAATGTAACTGCATTATAAAAATTCACATTGCCGTTGGTGGAGACTCATTAAGCGTAGCTAGCCAGCCCAGCAACTTCGCTAGGAGACGATCCACGTGTAGCAGAGCTGGCACGGGTAGCCGCCCCGTCTGGGTATAGTCTAATTGTGATGAAACTGAAGAGGTCTCGTTTGAAAACCCAACTGATTGTTAGCATCTGTTTTGGTGAATTCATAAGCGTGCGTTAATTGTTTTTCACACAGTCTCCATCTGCTTCAGTGATTTCCATTGAATCTGTGCCAGCTACAAAATGGGGCAAATTGAATAAACAGTACTTACCCTTATCAGGGAGCTTAATTAAATATGCCGATTCCTCGAATAACGTTGTTAACCTCAACAGGGTGTCAGGGTCTCTGGAAAGCCTGCCGTGTGTCTGTTTAAGCTGCACGTGTTGCAATCAAAGCAGGGGAAACAGGCATCTATTTTTAAAATGTTGCCAAAAATGCAAAAGTGAAATTTCAAGGGTTTTCAGCTGCATTTATATTTATAACCAGGGACCAGCAGTATATCACCCAGTCCTATTTACACAGCACTGGATAAATTTCAAAATCTCGAGACGTAATTCATAAAGCTATCCTTTCATTATGTAAAGTATTAACCCATTCATGTAAATGCTGATGGATTCTTGCAATGTTATATGGCAAGGTCTCACTTTTGGCTGTTACTTCTGTTCTGAACAGCAGGTGAATGAAGAATCCGCAGTATTACATAGCGGCCAATTTATTTAAATTAGTTTTTTTAGGTAAGACGTGCACATTGCTTGTTGCTGTTTTGTTTTTGTCACCTGGGACGGGTTCTTTGTTTCTGGGGCTCCACTCAAAAAGTCTTCGCCGATGTTTCAGAAAATAAATTCAATAGCAAGCGAGTAAAGTTGGAAGATAGTAGCTAGCTGGCTGCTTTGTAGAATGCTGCTTCAGCATCTCCTAAACAAACAACACGTTTATTTGATATTTAGTGAAGTGTCCTTTTATTTAGTGTAGTGACCTTGGGGTTACTGTAAAATGTGTGGTTTGAGTGGTGATAAACACCTTCACTTTCTGTCACTAGCTAGTGAATAAAACTAATTATCATAAACAGTTGTTCTCAGAATGTTCTGCATTTACAGAACAGCAGGTAGGCATGGTGCAACTTCGTTAAATCTGAACAAAATTACATCCACAGTTCTGTAACGTTAACAGAAGACAACATGAGCTGGAGGTAAAGTGGGAGATTTTAGCTGTTAGATGATCCATCAACATGGCCTTGTTTGAAAATTTGAACAAACCCAGTGGTTATCAGTCGCCTTCGCACACAGCCCAAGTTTTCCATTTCTTGACTGTTGTGTTTATTTGCCAAAACCTTTTTCTCTGTACGAGATGACGACTCAACAGCAAATCAGCAGTGTGTGGAGAATGTCAGCATTGGCCTAATTAGCAGCCCATGGTGAGACGTGGTACTTGTACGAAAAGTAAGTAAAACTATTAGTCATCAGCTCATTTAGGATATTTTGGGTATTTGTGTGTCAGCGTGTCTCGGTCTTGCTCTGTTTTCCTCTCCATCTGCGTGTATCTGTCTGTGGAAGGTGACAGTATGAATCCATCTCACCTGTTTACAGTAGCATGGAACAGGTTATTTCAAACAATATATAAGACATCCCTAGTTACTCCTGGGAAGGGGGGGGCTGTTTTTCTAATTACTCAATAATGCAGGGTACTATGATGTTCTCTTGTGAGCTTGTCTCTCAGCCGTTTGGGGTCCCCCTCGACTGCCAGTGCATGGCAAGGTTTCAACTCCCCGCCGGCTTTCGAGGCACAGGGACTCAGATGCACCTCTTCTCTCCGTAATCTGTTTACAAAAAAAAAAATCCGCCTCTAATGTGCTCCATTGGGAGAGCTAATCGCATTTGCATATTTGCTGATATCAATTGTGCAATTGTGCTTGCTTGTGCCATGTTGTCTGGGCGCGACTCTCTGTGGGTTTCTGGGACACGCCGGTCTACTGTAATGTCAGCGTGATGCCGGAAGGCGCTGTGTGGGTGCCTTTTTTTTTTTTATGAACTCAGTATTCAGTGGCTTGTGCAGAGTGAGAAAATTAAAAGATGCTTTGCATTCCAGTGCGGTAGGTGTACATGTGGCTATCAAAGGTAGCTGAATTATACACAGTATTTTTTTACATAATAATAATAATAATAATATTATTATTATGATCAAGCTATAATATTATTATTATTATTATTATTATTATTATTATTATAGCCTTAGACTCTGAAATCGTAAACAGGAAATCATCTTTTGATCTGTTGCATCTGTTTTTATTTAAAAGTAATTGAAACAGATTTGATTGCATGAGCATTTCGTCCCCTCGCCACAGTAAATATTAATCAGCTCAGGTTCTCGAAATTACATTCCCAGGTAACACGAGCCATATGTCCGGTCTCTGGCCAAGGTAACAGTGACTTGTGTGCAACTGCAACTTTCTCTACAGTGTCTCTGGGTTTGGCAAGAAATTCTGAACCTGGGATTCAACCATGAGAGAACCACAAGAGCGGTCAAAATATCTCAGGGATGACGTGTGTTCTAGCTGTAGCGGTACCAAGATGGGAAGTGAGACCTCGAAGGTGAATTCTGTTTTTTCAGCACTTCAGCCAATCATTATGAAGTGGATGGCGAACAGGAACATCGAGACACTCCCTACGGAAGGTCACAACATCCTTCCAAGCAGAAAACTGGGTCAGGCAGACCCTGGTTAGGGAAGTCACCTTGATGTTGGCAGTCGTAGCAGTCTGGATCTGGAGTTGGATTTTTAAAGTGCCTCAGCTTAAAAATTTTATTACTCAATGTTTTAATTATCTAAAATATTCATTTACAAATTGTGCATCGTTTGAAATTTCACAAACCATCGAGTCATCAGAACAGGATGCAAAAAAAAAATTGTGTGTGTCAGTATAAGGTAGATTAATTAAAGGTATTGAAAGGGTAGATAATTTGAAGAAGTGCATCCATGATGTATTTGCAGTTCAGTTTCATATTGGCAATAGTTTGACAGTAACTTGTAATAGATTTGTGACTTTGTTGCAGAAAATGCTGCAGAGATCACTCGGTCTTCCTTTTCGCATCCAAAATGCCACTATGACTTCGAACTACTTGCTCCTTGCTAATCTGTCTGTGTTAATTTGACTAGCCTTCAGCTGCATTACTCAGGAGCATTTTCAAACGATGTCTTTGGAGGCCTTCGCCATTGTAGCCGAGCAGTCAGCCCAGGCACATCCTGCCGTGGAGATCTAGGTTAGCGTCTATTGCTGACCTGGAGCCTGCAGTGGGGCTGTGGGTGGAATCAAGCAATTGACGCTCTCTGCCAAGCGTGTAATGTCACTCTACGAAGCCCATAAAGTGGCAAGTAGCGGGTGGCTGACATACTTTGGAGAAAGGGGGGTGATGGTCTTCTACCCTCTGTAGTTGATGTAGGAGTTATGAGCTGAGTGACCTATAATGAAGTGGGATAATTAGCAATTATGAGTAGGGCTGCAACGACTAATCTATGTCGATAATAATCGGTGATGACTATAGTTGGCAATGAATTTTGTTATCGATAGGTTGCATTTTTGTGGTTTTCTGCGTAAAATGCGTGTAATCACATCACCACTTAGCAAGGTTAATGTTGGTGTGTTAAACCTACTTCACTTTTCCACGTGTCGTTACAATCTGTGACTTTTCTATTTCTTTGCAGCCCTAGTTATGAGTATATATTATATAAATACCACCCAGAATTCAGATGTACCATTGCTGAGGTGTTCCTTTTGGCTGGACGATAATGACTTATAATTATTTCTAATTATTATTCTGTGATTTGATGCTGTGATAGGCTGGGTTGTTCTCTGGGCTTTGGGTGCCAAAGTCTCATGTGGGGGCTGTATAAAAAATAAATGCCTGTGTGTGTTTCTGTATGTGTTTGCATGGCTTACCTGCAAGTCTGGGCTATTCAATTGTCCATCTCTGAGATAAGATGCCAACAAAAATTACCACAAGTGTCTCCTTAGGGAAGAGTATAATCACAGCGGCTTTTCATTGGAATACATCATTTAGACTGGCATTTGATGCATTGACATTGATGAAGACAGATTGCATGTTCAGTGCATTATGCTGTTAATTTAGGTACGAAGAGAAAAAGGTTTTTTTTGCAAATTTCTTTCTTCTGAATCGATCTGCTTTTCTTCTGCTTCGTAAATGCAGAAAACTGCTTGAGCTTTGTTGCTATTATTATTATTATTCTTATTATTATTATTATTATTATTATTATTAAGCTATTAATAAGCTTTGAATATTGATGCTGCATTACATCCCTCCATCCATTTACCACACCCGCTTGTCCTATGCCGGGTTGCAAGGGCATGGAGCCCATCCCAGAAGCTATTATTACGCATTTCATATACAATAACCACACATGTGCCCCAACCCTCTTTATGAATATAAATTAATTAGGTGCATATATGAAGTTTGGATTCTTTTGCATGACTTTCTTGTCTTTTAAAACCCAGTTCTGGGTCAGCAGCTGGATCATAGATGATGAAAGTAGAAAACTCCAAATGAAGATTTGTGTGGGGGGGGTTCTAAATGTGGGGTTCATCCTGCATTCCCAGTCCAAACACGAACCGTGTGAAACGCGCTGTTTGCAACAGATTGAATTGTCCGACTTATTTGAAGGCTTTTTGATGTAGGTCTGTGGCACACAGTTCTTCAGAAAGAGCATTTGAAAGAGAGCTCAGGGTCGAGCACTGGCTACGTTTGGAACAAAGGCACCCGTACGGTTTACAGTGTGGCCTTTAAACTTGGCGTGCGCATTAAGGGGGTAATGAAATCTATGGAGAAACAAAATGGCTTTGTTATAGCGAGGGAAAAAGTTTGGGGTGAGGTCATTTCCTGTTGTGTCACACGGGCTCCGAGTGCTTGCGCGGCGTTTCGGCCGCTGATGCTCATGTGACCCCCAAGAACGCACGCAGTCTTGGGGTATAACAGACAAAGGCGTGAGTCTGTGATATCCAATGGGTTTTCCCATCGCAGATGCTCTTCCTTACACTTCACGAGATCGAAATAGACAGCTACATGCTGGCTTTGACAAACCAGCACCCGCTGTGTAGTTTTGCGGTGCATCTTTAGAAATATAGAAAAGTACAGTAACACTTTCACCTGTCTCTATGGATTGTGAAGGCAGCTGAAAAACTTGTTAAATATCTGTTTTATTTCAATATACCGATATGACTTTCGCTATTCTTTTAGGTAAATTACATTTAATTTAGTTCTTTTTTCTCATTCCCTCTTGGATGGGATTTGTAACCTTAATATTTCCAGTTCCAGTCCCAGAAGGGGTCTGCTGCGGGACCCCTGGGTGAGATACTTGGCCCAGTATGCTCCTGTAAGACACCCAACAGAAAAAAATGGCTGAAACTGTAAGTCCCCTAAACGGATAAATGCGTTGGTAATGGGGAAAAAAAAATTTAAAACAGTGCTTGGTGTAAGTGCCCATTAACTTTAAGTATTGTTGCTCTGCTTACACGTTTTTTTTTTTTCCCCATGTATATTTAGCAAGATTTACTGTTGACTAGAGGGTGTTAAAACGTTCATCCCTTAGTTGGCTGTAGTACAAACAACATCTCTCATCTCATGTGGTTGCTTTAATTATTTGAATGTGTCTGCAGAGTTATTTTTAAGATGTAATTTGTGAAAAAAGAGCATTTTTCTTTCAGCTCATGATAAGCCCTGGGACATAAGTAAATCTTTTTGGCAAGATGGTGTAATTTCAACCTATTTTAAACCAGAGAGCAACCGTTTCATGGTGTGCTTAGCATTGGGGGAACAGATGATTATTTTGTTCAAGAAGCCGCCGGCAACCTTATGCTGTTTTTTGTGTTTTCCATTCTTGGTTCTTTACCTAAGTAGAAAGTCATTATTTGTGTTTTTGTCATAAATAGTTCATGTGTTTTAGGTTATTGCTTTTCTGTGATGAATAAGAATGGATTGAATCATTTAGGGATGAATTAATTATATCACACTAGCTGCCCCCCCCCCCCCAAAACAAAACAAACAAACAAAAAATAATGAAACATTCCATTTTTTCTCAGTAGACTTCTGTGTTTATCATATCAGACCTATTTTTACAGAATTCTTCTATATTTCAGAATTCTAATTTGGTATTTTCTTGGTAAAGCTATTCGGCATTTTGTAGAATTTTTTTTGTCATTTTAATTTTTAAGCATTTTAATATTCAACAATAGTAATAACAATAATAATAATGATGATGATGATAATAATACTACTACTAATAATAAAAATAATAATAAAGCCTGTACCGGATATTATGCATTGATGTCTGCTTGCATGTAAAGCGTGCTGTAGTAACGGTATGTATCTGCGTCTGAGCAACGTGCGTAACCTTTGCCTGTTTTTTCCTCACGGAGGCTGTGTGATCCCTCCTGTTGTCTTTAAACATTATGCGCAGTACATTCTGATCCTTCAGACCTTCTCTGAGATGCAGTTCTCAAAGACCAATAATACATTTAACAGGAATTGTGCTTATTATGAAATGCTTCATAGTCTTTTGGGTTTGACGGTAATTATAAATCACTTCACTTAATTTCAATACAGTTAACTTTCTTTTTAACTTTCATTAAGTATATATTTTTTTCTTTGCTTTTTGCAGTAGTATGACGTGTTTTCACTTTAGAATACAGTATAGTCAAATTGTCTTAAATGCTATAACTTTATAACAGTGGGATTTTTGCTCTGCGTGTGTTGATCAGGAGGCACAGAAGTGTGTAGGTCTGAAAAGTAAAAATTGAACAACCTGAGCCTCAAAAAGCTATTTTAATCATTACCCTCTTTTACAGATCCTTAATTCTATTAATCAAGTAATTGTCAATATTGTCAGCAATGCATTGGACTTCATTGGAGTAAATGTATATGCACAGTAGTATATTTTTTAATAGGAAATATTAATAATGAGAATTCATGGAAGCAGCAACCTGTTCTTTGAAAACATATTATTATGTGATGAAACTGAGGTTTGTACACTGATAGGTCATTCTTACTTGACCTTGTAGACATGGAAAAGGTAACTCACCATGGTAACCTTGGTCGTCGGGCTTTCCAGATAGTAAATCATTTCAGCCCTCTTCATGTAATGCGTTTACTGGCTGCACAATTGAAATGTCATGCTTCACGAACAGAGAAGCTAGTTATTTCGTACGCGTGATTAAACCACCTCTGTAAGACAGAATTGTGGCTGGAGAACTTGAAAATGCTACGAACAAACGTCAGTATGGAATTCACAAAATCTTCTATAGCACTTTAAATTATCTGAGAGAGAATTTTCCCTTGGTTATTATTAATAGATTTTTTTTGCGGTTATTGCATATGTAGATGGTATGAATTCCACAGATGGCAGATAATACGGCACATCAGAGACTAAACATGCCACAGATGTAAAATCAGGATCTGGTGAATATTAATAAGCATGTGGATCCCTCTGGGAAATCATTTCTTTTGTAGTTTTTTTAACTTTCTTAACACGAAACTCAAAAGCTGCAGAGTTAACAACTGAAAATCTCCCAAAAAGAAGCACCTACTTCTAGCACTCGAACTTAAGATACGCCAGCTTTTTATGAAATGGATTTTTAAGTCTTTTCAAAATGTTTATTTTTCTCTTGCGTAATCTCTTACGTGGAGGCAGACGTACACAGGGATGCCTGTGATGTTTCTGGTCGGGAAAGGTCATGGAAGTTCAGAGCGCCTGATCAGTAGAGAGTAGACATCCCCTCTACCGTGACTAAGTTTTGGACTTTTCCAGCTGCGCTTTGCACATCAGTCTGAATCTTTAACTGGTAGTTATTCTTTGGTTCATTGCTTTCCTCAACTTTCAGATGGTACTTTTGCTTAAAAAACAAACATACTAAATTCAAGCCTTTCAGTTTATTTACTTAAAACCTCTCAAAAAAAAACTTGACATCAAAAAGTCTACTGCACCATTATGTTTTTATTAAGCCAAAGTCGAATTTAAGCCGCCATAAGATTTTAATGCACTTTTGTAGCATATACATAAATGTGGCCCTTGAGACATTTAAAAGTGGAAATATGGCAGTACGGATATTTTAAATCTGTGTTTAACTACTGATAATAGATATACATCTGAATTGATTAGCCTTTGCATGTTTACAGCGCACTTTAATTGCCTAAAAATGCCATTTGTCAGCTTTATGTTGTATCGACAAACCTTATTGATTTTATCCGATTTTGGATTTGTCTTGTCTTTTGTACATAAAATTCACATATGCTGTTAAAATGGGAAATGGTTGCATCGATTTCCTTAACTCGAACCCAAATGCTAAAGATTTTTGGATAAGCTTTCTCATTACTTAAGCCGAAATCAATAAGAGAGAGCATCTTTTAATGAATGAGCAGTTTGAACACCGTACTGGAGGACCGGGCTCCTGTTCATCCTCTGCTTTGCGGATCGATCATTAAGGTTTCTTAAGTGAGGTCCAATTGGTTGGCATTGTGGTTTTCTTTTGTGTACAAACTCGCAGCTTCGAAGGAGCAGGAAGTATTCAGGAGGCACAGAGAAGCAAATGCAAGGAGGGTGAACTCAGGGCTGAGGTACAAAATCAGGTCCAGAGAAGTGAATCAACCCCTGTCTGTGATTGTGGCAGTGGAATGCTGAAATGCATTCCTTTATTTTTTAATGATAAAAAACTTCTGGTCAACATTTTGGAATAATAATAATAATAATTAATTTTTCATTTGGGTTGTATTATGGACATATAATAGACAATCGGTTTGCAATGGATCTTGCTAAATACAGCAACCCCTGTGACCAACATGGTGACATTTGCTGCTATTTTGCATGTCTCTCTCATTGTTGGCACATTAGGTGCAATATAAATCAAAACGAATGAAAAAATAAAGTTTTTGTGGTCTGAGTGCCAGCTTTTTGGTTATTTAGTTGTAGGTTCTGACTGGGGAGCAGAGGATTCAGGAGTTGACACGGTGATGACCAGGCGGATGGGGTGTTACGTTCTGGGGCCACCCTGCTAAAATGCCTCTGTGGGTCTTCACTTGGGCGTCCAGTTTGTGCCTGACTATAATTAAGAACAAGGCAATTATTATAGCAAAAAATCTGATATAATGGTTTAAAAAGCACATTTTGGAATTCTCTGGTTGTAGAGTAAAACTTCTAGTTTCCTTCTTGTCAAACTATTCATGCCTTCCTCTCTTGGTATAAAAATTCTGATGGAAATGTTTTTTTTTTCTCTCTCTCCCAAAAAATACTGAATGCACAATCAGACTGTCCTCCTTTCACCTTATATTCTTTTGCAAAGGTGTCATGGTTTTAAAGTTATAAATATTGAAGATGCATAAGTTCAGGGACATGAAAAGAATCAAAATCCATTGCTGTATGTCCTCCTCTCGTGTAAAGTTTGGTTTAAATGTCACACATTAGCATATGAACTTTTAAATGAGCTTGTTTGCTCAGTAATGTTGGCATGTTAATACAGATATTAAATCTATAAGTTGAATTAGTGTGCAGTGTTCAGAGTTTTGGTGTATTTTTATTCATGCTGTAATTGAAGTACGGCTTGGGATCTCTTACAAATACACAGATTGACTGGTTACCCAGAATACTTCAGCTGTATCTCAGACTTGAATAACCAATAATTGAAATGGAAATGATCTCTGCTGTCTCCTTGATTGAGAGGATGGTGATTGACAAGCATCACTCCAAATATTAAAGTTCCTCATACATTATTCAGGATTTCACCTATCCCTTGTTCTCTGGAAATCTGTTGTCATCGCATATGTGTACCAATCATTGAAGAGGGGAGAATTCGGCTTCTAAGCCCACGAGAGGGAAGGCACAGGAAATTAACGTCGCAGGTTTCTTGCAGTTTATCCGGTGCCAATTCTATATTTAAATATATATCTGGTTCGTACAGTGCATGTCTTTACAGAAACAAAATCGGCCACATCCGCGCTTCATGCATAGCTAATTTCTAGGTCGTTGATGTGCCAGGTGTACATTTTATTTTTATTTTTTATTTTTTGCATGTGTGAGAAAGTAGCAGTCACATGACGCATTTCCTTGGTGATTTGGGGGCCCGATAAGATTTTGAAGCTTTAGGGTCTGCTTAATTATTGGATCGCTGCACAGATATATGTAAATGAACTCCTTGGATTTAGATATGATTCAGTGTGCGCTTGTACCCAACCTTTAAATTACAGCTGGGAGTTGACACCAAACTTGGACTTTTTAGGATGCTAATTATGTGCCTCGAGCTTGTAAAAAGCTGAAGTTATCCGCCGCGCGTGTTGTCTTCCTGGCGTAAAAGTGATTTAGCGTGTTCCCCCGGCTTTCGGCGCCGTCGCGCTACCCTAACATAAGCCCCGTGGTGCTTCTTCGTCTTCTCCTTATGAATTTATTTAATGTGAAATGATGGTAGTTAAGCCATCGAAGATATAAAATACCCCGCCAATTACCTGCGGAGGAATCTCAAAAATGTCATTATTTCGAGACTTCAAAACTGAGACGGCTTGTATGATAAACGGTGTGTTTGATCAAATGCTACAGTAGCATAATCATGTTTGTAGCGCTGAATTATTTAACCTTTGGGTGACCTAACAGAATGCCAGTACCCCAATCAGAAAACCTAATTGAATCTGCTTTGTGGCTCCAAGACTAATGAAAAAATAAAATTGAAGGTGAAAAATGTGTGCACACTGCCTGGGCTTTATGAATTGCATAGTAGGTCTACCTATTTCATTCCTATATGGGGAAGGATGCGACCCCGTTAACATCGCTCTGAGGATCTTTTATTTGGACGTTCCTATTGGATAATCCGATCTGGTCATTTCGTTTAAACCGCTCCATGTTGACTTCTGAGGTTTCCTTTGGGTTATTCAGATCGTATTGTAATCAAAACTTTTACAATTCCCTCAAATTCAAAGGCAAGCTTAATTCGCATGGCATGTGTGACTTTTGGAGAAATATCATGCTTGTGCAACATGCAAATTATTTTTCTTTCTTTAACAACCCCCCCCCCCGCCCCGCACGCAGACACACTCACGTCCTCCCCGTGAGGTTACACGTCCTTTGATCTAATGTGAATAACTGAACTGATGAATAGGATGGCTGGAAATGTTTAGCTAAAATTGTGTATTAATATCATCTGCCCACTGAATGGTCACGTTTCCTTACAGCAATTTATAAAAGTAATTATAGGCACAATAACATGCAAAGTAATAACCATCAGAAGTAATAAGGGCTAGCTGTTTGTCATTTATGTAATATTAAATAAAATGCAGGACCCACTTCTGTATATAAATAACCCATCTTTCTCAATGTTAATATCACTTTTGTAGTAAGTAAGCTTTTAAATCTATACTTTGCTAACTTGTTTTCTTGTTATGCACAAAATTGCATTTATTTGTGCGCACCCATTTGATTTTTTTCCTGGCGATGATGTGCTTTCAGTACACCATGTAACAATGTCTCATTCATGTCTCATTGGATCTTTGCTCCTAGGGTACATTCACACCGGCAGAAGGTTGCTGATGTATGATTCATGAAATAAGTCGCTAATCATCTGAAGGTACTCAAAGGCCATACCTTCCCTTATCACTTAGTTGTACAGCAGGACGTTTTATTGGAGTGATTCTCATTGGCTTTCTAAGGTCCAATAGGCTTGTAACCTTTTCGTCACATGCCCAGGTACTCCACCAGTGTGCCACCTGCTAGCTGTACTGCGTTTCTGACCCCATAATTCTCTGAGCTGTAACGCATTATTAAAAAGTTATGTCTTTTAAATCAGAGTATTAAATTTACTTACCTTTTGGGCTCATAAAACATAATTAACTGTCACCCAGTATAAGTGTGTGTGTGTATCTTTAGGTTGAATCCTGCATTGTGCTCCAAACATAC
>JAAGVU020000032.1:6422482-6465026 GCA_011763525.2 Mormyrus iriodes
GTTCTGAAGGCGAAAGGGGGTCAAACACCGTATTAGTATGGTGTTCCTAATAATCCTTTAGGTGAGTGTATATTACAGTGTTAATTTGCTTTTCAGCTTTGTTTATGCTAAAACACATTTAGAAAGCAGGATTTTACCAGGGAGAGAACCTTTTTAGAAAATTACATAGAGAAGTGTTTTAGGTACAATAAGCGAAGCTGTTTTTTTGTGACAAAATGGTTAACCCCGTTGCACTAGGGGGAGCTGTTCTGGGGATAGTCAGTTGACTTCCTAGATGATGCCTCCTGCTGGCATGCCGCTTATTTGAGCCTCCCAAGTCTGATTTCACACAGGCCTGTAAAGAGCCACTTCCGCGCTTAACACGTGGTGGCTATGAAAGCGGCCATCGACTCAAAACCTCTATTGTTGGTTATCTGCTTCTGTGCCTCTATATGTATAATCTGATATACATATATATTATTTAAATATGCATCCAAATAATGCATTGAAATTTAGCGCAAATATGAAATAAAATCTTACTTGCAATGCCCCGACACACTGTTTAATATATTAGGGAGCTTCCTGCTGTTTTTATGGCGGTAGGAATTCCGGGCTTTTTGTGTTCCACCCCCCCAATGGTTGCATTGCAGGATTATATTCAATACCTAGCAGCATACATTCTCGCAGAACCTTTATTGAACTTCATTATGCGTTAGCGTGAAATTATTACTGCATATGTTGGGTGAGTAATACTCAGCGCCTTAATGCTAGGAATCTGTCACAAAGATGTCTGGAAGGACGCCGAAAAGGCATGGCTTGATCGCCCCATCCTGAAGGATCACGCTAATCGTCCATCAGTATTCGCTTAATAATGCCTTACCTGATGGCGACCTATCAGAAAATAAATCTGAGGCAGGGGGCGGGCCGGGCAGCTGCTATTACTCTTTCTCTGATAATTTTCTCATCTGATTTTCTCCAGCTAAGGCCTCATGATCGAGATTGAGCTGGAAATCGAGGAAACGCGTGACGCCTAAAAATATTACACATTTAAGGTTTATTTTGGATTTCAGTGAAAAATGAATCCTGCAGTGGTTTTATTATTTTGATAAGTGAGATGACGATTACGGTTTCTCTAAGTAGCATATCAGAGGCGCATGGTTGCTCTTGATTTAAATAATAATAATTGCTTGAAAGCATTAATGATGTTTAACGAGAATTGATTTAATTAAGAGGAGCAGCTAGTGTTAGTGACACTGAGTGCCTAGTGTCCGTCTGTCTGTCTTCTGCTCCTCATGGCCTACAGAGGGATCCCCACTGCCTCGCATCAAGGCGGGATGGCATGGTGGAACAGCCCGACGGCAGGGTGCAGCCAGGCTTGTAGAAAATAACCGCTTGAGGAATGGCGTTTGAACGGAAAGCTGTAATTTTGACAGGTGGTGAGGTGTCTGTCGTCAGGCCCTTCCGAAGCCTCATATCTCCGGGCTCTTGATTAATGTCTCTAATTAAGGGATGAAATCAAGCATGTGAAGACAGGGGATCGCTTCAGGTTCGTGTTTGGTAGTTTTCTCTTCCCGGTGTGCAAGTCATCCATCTAAATATCACTGCGCTTTCATTTATTCCAGCTGGGTGCTACCAAGCAGGGGATGGAGGAGGGGGGTGAGGGCCAGGCTGGCGGGGGCTTGGGGGGGTGTGAGGTTTTCCGGGTCGAGGTATGAGACCGTCTCATCACCGTTGACCAGACCCGGGTCATTTCTTCATCCAGATAGCCCTCACCCTGCCTATGGCCACCTACCCCCCCCCCCCCTTGCTTTGTGCTTTGCCTACCTACCCCCCCATTTTTGTGTTCTCCCCACCACTGCACTCTGCTCATGTATACAGAGTGCTTTTCCATTTTCCTGAGGTCATTCAGCCGGGGGGGAGGGGCTAGGTGAAACGTGCTGGACGATTAATTAGACATTATGGGTGTCCTGGTATGGATAGTGCATATTCCTGGGGTGTGGGGGAATAGATACAAGGGGGGGGGAGAAAACAACACCGTAAATAATTAAGGTTATTCTTGGGTTTATTAAGGTGGGTTGGGAAATAAAAAACAACAACGATAAATGAGGGGGTGTCCGGTAATCCTCGTGCGTGTCGCTGTATGCGTTCGTTTAGGGCTCTTCCGTTAGCCTGAAAATGGCGTCTTCTACTAATGAATGCAATTTAATGTTTACTGTGCCCGGAGCCCCTTACGCCCAGACTGCTTACTAACAAGACGGAGAGTCTGGGCTCACGGTGTTGTGACTAAACAGGCCCCCAGGGAGGCTATGCCCCTATCCTATGCATTAGGATGCCTGAGCCGCGTGTCCGTCTAAACCCCCCCCCCCCTCAGCCGGATTGGCGCCCAGCAGCACAGACAGTGAGAGAGAGCCACCAGCTGGATCTTCCTGGTCTGGAGACTCGTACTGGCAAATTCACCTGTGTCAGATGGACTGCCGTTGCATGCTGGGAGTTAATCATTCAGGGCGTCCAATCAGCACGAGGCATCTGTCCCATTAGAGGGGCACGTAGCATATAATGACGCCCCAGCCACTCGTTCGGAGCATTTTAATTGCATTAATTGTGAACTCTATCAATCTGCTGTAATTCAGTCTTTCTAGATACAGCAGCACTGTCATTTTTAGTTGCTTCTGTAAATCTGCATTGTCTCCTGGCGAGTGCTCATGCTTAGTAAGGCTTTGATGTATGGCGCGTCCGTATTCAGACCTATTTTTGCTTATGCAAGCGTATCTTTGGACAGATATGTAGACAGATGTGCCTTTAAGTGACATTTTTGTAATAAACAAATCAACAAGGCATTTCACTCCTACAGACACCCCCCATCCACCCTCGACACTCAGTGTTTATGGCATTTAACATTCTAGCTGCATTTTACTGATTTTCATTTGCCAGATTATTTTTGCATCCGTGCCGGGGGTGGAGGGGGGGGGAGCGATTTTTCACGAGTTCTTCCATGACCATGCATGGTATTAGTCAGTGTGAGGTATTGCTAGCGAGCTCATTGCTTTCAAAAATCAAAGTTAAATGGGTCATCTATCATCAGAATTTGTGTCTGGCCAACTTGTCTGAACATCAGTATGATTTATGGTTTGAATCGGGGGAGTCAACCATGCATGTTTTTTAGTTTATCGTTTTATGCTGTCTTCAATTAAACGTCTATAAACCGGACGATGGCTTTACGACATTGTCCATCAATAAAGACGATCGGCTTTTGCATGTGGATAAGTCATTTTGCCCGCATTGATGTCCTCCCGAATTGGCATACAGGGTTTAGTACAGGAAACTGTGTGTAGAACGAGAGGCTCCCTTTCCGTTTTTCACCAGCCAAATCGGGTGATTTGATCATCCTGAATGTTTTAGGTTCTTACAACAGCATAAAGCTTATTTGTTGATTATTGCCTGTTTTCAGCAACCTACAAATGCCAGCCTAATGACCTACTTAATGTTTTTTCTGCCTTTCTGTGCAGTTTTCAGCTTTGTATTATAGGTGTTTTACTACCATTTTCGGTGTATATCACACACCAATGATAGCATTTTTGCTTATTGTGGAGACACAGAAAGGTTATATGCACAGTATGTCACTGGATGGGGAAAAAATGCCTTTCCCAGGGGACAATATAAATTAACTCACAAGGGGGTATAAAGATTTTTGGGAGTAAAAGAGGGGATTTTATTTTCTGAGGGGACACTGACTAATGATACTGTCTGCATCTATCTGTGAGTATATAGCACTGAGTATGGCTTCCTCTTTCTCCTTGACTTGGGGTGATTTTTATACGCTCACACTGTTTTTTTTTTTTTTAAACTCCTCTTCAAAAAAAAAACATTTTTCCCCATACTTAAATAAAAGACAAACCACTATTTCAGGCTTAAATAAAACCACGCTGTCGATAGCATTATAAATAAATATAAAGTGACAGGCAACTGAAGTAAGATTCTGTTCAATACAGCCATTTTGTTGTTGTTTTTTTTTCCCTCTATATATACAGTACAAAAACTTGTAGAAATATTGACTGAGTTATACCCTAGGAGATGTGGAAGATACCGAATCGAAGCTTCCAATTACTGGCGGGTTTATCATCGGTGCGTGTGCGCTGAAGGCGCGAGGAGAACGTGATGCAGTCCGGAGCGTCTGTCGAATGCTCCAGTCGATGAGAGGATAGCTCAGGCGACGGAAAGGCAACGCATTCAGAAACCATCAGGCACTTTTCCTCGTCACTCATTCTCCCTCCCTGTGATGCGCGCGCGAGAGAGCGATGGCTTTCAGAGGCTCGCCATAAAACAAAGCGCGTGAATCGAATCAAAATGGCCGCCGCGACGAAGACATATTATATTCCTTATCAACCCAGAGCGGCGGAACGTAAATCTAAATGCAAGAATTTTATTTTATTTTTTCTTGGAAGAACCTAAATGATGAGAAAACGGCACTAGGGTAAATCAAAATTGATACGAGGGACACGAACAAAATGAATTCTTCTCCCCTTATTAAAAAAAAAAAAAAACAAAAAGAAAATTGAGACGAGAGAGGGTCGAGATGGCCTGCTTCGAAGATGGAGTTAATCAAATCACTTCAAATAATTAAATATTTCTTTTTCTTACTCTTTTGAGACTGAAATGTGATCATAAAAACTTTTTAGGGAGAACGCTATGACCTCATTCTTTCAGAGGGTTGAAAAACCAGACTGATCACATGAAATAGCTGCCAGATAACCACTTCATGGTAAAATGACGAGTATGGTAAATAAATTATGAAAATCTGAAATTTTACTGAATAAGAGACAATAGTCTGTTATAAGATACTGATAGTTATATAATCAAAATGACCACCAAATGCAGTTATGTAGTAATGTGAGGAACCCTTTGCTGTATATAAGTCTGGAAATGCACTGTCTACATCCATGTTTTAGGAAGACGCCCATGATGTCCATCTGGTAAACTAATAAAAAATGCCGCCCTCTTTTAGTCTTGATTTACAGTCCGCGGCGTTGCCAGGCGATTCCCTTCCCCCCATTAATCTCTCATTTTCACTCAGATTGGACCGAATGGTCCACGGTGCTCGATGGCGGAGCACGCACGTGGCACCCCCCGGGGCGACCGTTTCTATGGCCAGCGCCTCCTGGTGGGCTTGAAGTGCATTGCAGCCTTTGTAAAACTAGAGCAGTCAATCTGGACGTAACTGATTGCAGATGCCGTAAGAGAAGGCCGCTCCATACAGATCAGTACTGTTTATTATTACAAAATAATCAGTAAGTAAAATGACTGTTCTTCAATGAAAGGTGCCATTTGAACCAAAGAGAATAGTCATGAAATGTTTCACTGCATGACATTTCACTTCTCTGTGTTTGGACAATTAAGATTCCTATCTTATCTTAAAACTTGTGGACTGGTGTACATTTGGTTTGGAATGCTGTATGGATTCTTTAGGGGGGGGGGTGTCTTCATGACACATTTTATACTCTGTTAGTATTTTGTCAAACCATCGTGTGTGACGTTGGCTCTCTAACACCTAATAAATGAATGACACTAGATGTCCCACATAGTACATTTCGATTTTTCACCAGACGCAAACCTGTTCTGTTCAAGCGGTTCTGCATTTTTACAGATTCCTATTGCATACGGCTTTATTTCACATCCATGTTTAATTGTCATTAAACTTATATGATGATGGTGATTCTTTCCTTAATGTACATATTACTGTATATTTTATTAAAATTGCATTTATTGTTTGCGATTGGAGTTTCTGTGGGTATGTGTACGCGATCACGGGAGGTCAGTGGTGAAGCTCTTGTTATATGTAATCCATACAGCTCATGATGATCTGTCCATCATTACTTATGTATACAGTATTCCCCTACCTGTCATATTATAGTCCGTTTTCAGCCACCCCGGCTAATATGAGTTTTGGCCGACGGGCGGCTCGCTGCATACAGGCCGGAGCCGGTACTCCCAGCCGCTGACATCCTGTATACATAATGCATGCTTGTTTTAAAGCTAGCCGCATAAACAGGATCTTTACAAACGAGCGACGTCTCCTGAAGCCAAGATGGCGGCGAGCGCGGAGGTGGGTCGCAAGGGCACTGGCGACGACGAGACTGATGAATGAGGAGCTGGCCGACCTCAGGGAGAAGCATGTCTCTGCCAGAAAGGAGCGAAAAGTTAACTCGTCAAACGTCAAACCTTCCAACACGTCGCCGAAGAGATTTAATATCTCCGCCCTCCGTACCCGTTCCCCTTTTTTTCCCTGTGAAATGGAATCAAAGATAGTCTTCTTGCATGACATTTAGAGAATTTATGTCGCCGTCGAACGCGTAGAGTTTTAGTGGAGGAGACAGGAGAGAAAGTCAGTCAAGGTCAGTCCTTATTGGAGTTGCTCCTATGTGTCTCATACACTCATTCTGGCCTGAAAATCACCCTTTAATTTGTGAGATTGCCAGATTGACAAATTATAATTTTGACTCAAACGATACCAAAAGAAAGTTTGTATATATAATGCAAAATAGAATAAAAATGAATTTTTATGTTTAGCCACGAACAATGGGCTACCTGAGGTTGAAAAAAATTCCCTGTAAGGAACAGCGTGCGGTCAGTGTGTCGTTCATGGCCCTGTAGCAGGGGTGGGTTTGCTATTTCTGTGGCCCTACTCAAAAAGTCATTTTGGGACCCCGCTGCCCCCATAAGCTGTTTAAATAAATAGCTAGCAAGTAGGGTCAGAAGATTGTAGCTAAATAGCTGGTTAGCGGAACGTGCTGCTTCAGCATCTCCTGAATAAGCAGCATGTTTGTTTAATATTTAGTGTAATGACTTTGTGGCCAACTGTGGCCCACGCTTGGTTTGGGTCCTGGTAAACACCACCGTTGTCCACAGGTAACCCCTACAAATCCAGAAGGTCAAGCCGGACCGCTAACGGAACAGGCGAGCTGTGTGAATACAGACAGGCCCACGTGCCTTGTACTGTTGCCAAGTGACCTGAAGCATCAGGGCACCAGGGAGGAAGATGTCAAAGCCCCAAGTCTCTCAAAACTCCCCACCTGGAGTTTGAGTCTTATTAACACGACATGGGCCGAGAGGACCCCCAAGTGCATCTGTGAAATTATAACCTGCTTAATTTAATTACCCGTTGTAATTAATTTATATTACCAGCCAAATGGGCGGGGGGGGCGCTTGAGTAAAGAAGTCATTAGCCTAATTACTTAATGAATTGTCGGTTGCACCATCCCGTTTTGACGGTTTTCATTATCTCATGTCTCACTTTGCCTCTGGTTTCGGCATGTTTGATGAAATCTGTGGCAGCTGTTAATTCGCTGCCCGCAAACTGTGCAAAGAGAGTCACATCGGGCCTCACGTTTTAATATTTGTACTAGTTCGTACGCAGAGAACATCACCTTCTCTGGCTACATTTAGACAGGACATGTATTCTAATTTCTTATGTCTCTGAGCGTGTGCATGTGTTCGTTATAGCTTGTATGTGCAAATGCAGCCAAACGTAAAAGCATTCTCGTATTATCAACATTAACGTGGGAGAAAATATTAAAATACTCATAAGGGAATGACTGGGGAGGATAACATGAGGCTAAGTTTGGGGGGGGCACTGATCCCAGGGTCAGCAGTGAGATTTCAGCTGTGGGCCATTGAAACAAAATGTGTATTGCTTTGGGTAAAAGCGTTTGCTAAATAAATGCAGCGTAGATTGTGATAAAGATCTGATATTTAATAATACAAAAATATCACAGTGTTTTTCTTAATGCAGTGTTGAAAGATGTCCTTAACGAGTGGCAGCTTGGCGCAGAAAGACATGTTTCTCACCATCCATCAGTCTGGCCCTGTCTGCTCGCTACCTGCTTTTCGAAGCTCTCCTCCAGTCGAGGGTTTCTGCTCCGGCACTGTGGTAACCCCTCTTCTCCGCCCCCCCGCCCCCCAACATTAAGTGGGGCGGAGTTTTGCCGTGTTCTTTTACAGCCCCTGTATGCTATTCTCCTGGGCTGTCCCAGAAAGATCCCGTCGCTCCGGTCGGGTAAGGATCCGAATCCCAACGCGCTCATTTTGAGTTATCGTGGTACATCCCCTCTTTTAATAAAAAGGCCTGACCCCCGATTTTGTTCATTTTAAAAGGCCCCCCCCCCCCCCCCCGCTTTCCTTTCCTCTATTTCGGGACCGCCGTGATACCCACATTACATATGTATGTAGCGGCATATATGTCACATGCTTAATATGCGCACTCAAAGTCTGTGTATGCAAGGGGTATAAATCACGCACTTAATGATGGTACCATACGGCTTGGCTTTGCAAATCTGTCCTCAGAGACCACATGTTCCTTTGGTTCAGCCTCTAGACAGTCTGATTCAGCTAATCGGCTCTTCATGAATTCCTTGATTAGTGGAACACAACAGGTTTGTAGAATATCAAGGCTGGTAAAGATGCCCGCCCTTGCAGTTCATCAGGCATTGCTTGACACATGACGTTATTATGTATAACTCTGCATTATATGATCCAATTTCAAATAAATATGAAAGCTTTCTAGTTTTATGTGAAATAGCATAACTGAGCAAGCTTGTAGTAATTCCAAAAGTGTTCAAGCCGTTATCAGTGCTAATGCATATTGATCATCGACACTGCAGCAGTACAGGTGAATCTTTGCTTTTGTCTTTATGTACCATAATGTGGTGCTTTTAATTTACTGATTTTTGTGTCTATACATGTCTGGTGTGGTGTGTGGCTCAGTGGGTTAGGACACTGTGCTTGTGATCGGAACATTGCTGGTTCTGATCCCTGTGTGATTTTACTGTCGGGCCCCCAGCAAGGCCCTTATCCCTCAGTTTGTCCATGGACTGTCTCACGTTGTTTCGCATGTTGCTTTGAATAAAAGCACCTGATAAATTGTAAAATGTATAATAAAATGTATATGTGTTGTAGAGTGAG
The DNA here is from genome assembly GCA_011763525.2 of Mormyrus iriodes. Classification (NCBI taxonomy): domain Eukaryota; kingdom Metazoa; phylum Chordata; class Actinopteri; order Osteoglossiformes; family Mormyridae; genus Mormyrus; species Mormyrus iriodes. The sequence goes on from JAAGVU020000032.1 coordinate 6,431,417, forward strand.
CTACATTGTAGTAAATTAATAGTTATGTTGTTATGTGTATAGTTTTGTTTTGGAGGTTTAAATAATTGTTCTTGCACTGGACTGTCTTTTGGATTTACCCTTGTGTACGTAAGTTTTCCATGCTATTTTTTATTTTAAAGGAGGTGTTTGTGCGGCCTACAAATATACCCCTGATTTAAGTCAAATGTCATCAACTTTAAGAAGTTAATGGAAAAAAATATTATATACATATCATATCTGGTTCAATTGCATTGTGGCACCTACACAGTGGACAATGGCCACTCAGCTGCCTTCAAGAACTTGAATGGAGGAATGGTATTTTTACTGAGTTTATGGGAAGAAGTCAATTCAGTAGAAATTGACTGAGAGCATCTGCGCCTTGCCCATCCTTCAACATACAGACTAGTTTGGGGGCGGGCTTCTACTGTCGCCTCAGATTATATTATGTTTTAAAGCGATACCCTTTTCTCATTTATGCCAAAAACTAAAACCAGGTTTTCGTCCCCATCTAATGCTCTTGGCCGTGCTTTCGGGAAAGCATTACCTGGGCCATCTTTAGAGTCCACACGGCTTAAATAATCCTCCTTTTACTCTAACCCATGGGAGAAGCTAATGGATCATCAAATTGAAAGTGATCGGGTCTTGGGCCTGGGATTGAGGCCTGTATATTGACAGCAGACAGGAAACATGTGGAATCTGATCCTCTTTCCCTACAATTTGAAGCGCCGGGCCAGAAATAACTAAAAGTAATAAATTTACAATTGGCAATGTAATAAGGGGCTTTTAGCTCATATTTGCATGGATGTCATTTTTCCCCTGCTAATTTGAGGGACATGCTCACAAGTGTGTACATGCAAAACATACATGTAACATCTGGTTCATTGTTTTTTTTTTCCCTTTTCTTTAAATTGATGTGTGTACCGTAATGCCAGTTGATAGGTTGCCATGGCGAGAATATAGTCCATTTTGACCTCACGATACCCAGTGTGAACATTTCATCTTGCTATTAAGTGCTCAAATCAGTTGATGAAAATAAGTGTAATATAAGTGTTATTTGTGAACATAAATGTTCTTTTTCAGAATTTCAGTATATTTTATTGAGTCTCACCAAGATTGCCTAAGGTGAGGAATTTTTGATGTGCATTTAAAATATGAAAGTATGTAAAATGCTGTGATTTGAATGAAAACATTAACAGTGCTGCAAACAAATCTGGGACAGAATTTATTGATTTAATGAATAACATTAAGATGGATATTTCGATGAGTCATTATGCAGTGCAAACAGGCAGTTATCAGGCAAGCTTATGCAATGTTGTGTATTTCTCTTTGCAAGAAACAGCTGTTAGTTTCTCATTTATTACCTTATTGTGCAATATTTTTATTGGTTTTATCAGTGCCATTTTCTGTCCTTTATTTTTGCAGCATTTAGACATCCTTGCAATAAATAGCGATTTTGCTGTTGTCTGCTTACTTACCAGCAACTCTGAGTTAAAGAAGAATCAATATGACTATATATATCTGTAGTGATATTAAAGAAAAACATTAATATTATGGACACAGGAGAGTTTTTAAAGTTATTCTTAGAAAAAAAAATGTTTAAAATACCAATTTATATTCCCGATTTAAATGTTTCCTGTTTGCTGGTTTTTCTTCTGATAAGTGTTTCTCAGGTGCCTTTCAGTCTGCCTAAGGATGGCATGTTCAATTACTTTTTTAATTTCCATTCCCCGGTTCGAGTCTTCGACCAAGTTGATCTCTTTGCTTGGAACAGTTCTCATTAACGTTGTGGAGATATCTGACGCTACAGGGCACATGGCGCTATGTCAGTTTAATTAAGAACAACGTTTGTTTTTTCATATATATTTTTTTTATCTATATATTTTAGATTTGGATTTTTTATATGTTTCACATGTAGTTCCCAGTATTCCTCGTTTGCCTGGACAGTAAGATCAGTTCTTTATATATAGATGCACTTTCATTGTGGGAGATTATGAATTTATATTATTGATACTTGCTGGGCTGTGAGATGGACCCTGCGTGGAGCATGGTGATGCCTGTCTATTGAGACAGAGGCTGGTGGATTGGCACAAGATGGTTCAAATCAGGATTATCATCATTAAGAAAAACTAAAACTGTAAGAAAATATTTTCATAAATTGAAATAAAATGTTACAAAATAAAAGTACACTGAAATGAAATCCATAAATACTGCTTCCAAAAATAACAAACAAAAGCAAATGTCAAATATGTTCTGTTACTACATAAAATAGACACACAAAAAACACACAAAATAATATTGACACATAAAATGCACAAATAACAGCTTATAGTCTATCTCTAGAAATAAATTCGCCTGACCTTGAACTGAAACTAAAATACATAAAAACTAAACAGAAGTATCTCTTTAAAATAACTAATAGAAACTAATAAATAATAAAACTGATACAATGTAACTAAAGCTAAATTGGATTTCAGATGAAAATTGAAAATAATATAAAAATTAAAAATAAATAAATAGAAAAAACTAACGAAAATGTTGTAACACTGGTTCAGGTCTCAGAAAAGGCAGAGCTAATATTGTTATGTGCTGTTAAACCTGGAGGTATTTGCTGAACATTTATTAACTCTATATAGGTATTCGCTGAATGATATTTATTTGCTCTAGTGTGTCACCCTCGATGGACTGGCGTCCTGGCCAGGGTGTCCCTTGTGCCATCCTCTGTGTTTTCTGTAATAGGCTGCAGGCCTCCTCTGACCCCAGTTTGAGTTATAGTCACAGCACTTTTGCGTTACAGTTTGAGATGTACAGTATACTGGATTTAGTTGATAGCATTGAGTGCTTTCTGACGAGAGAAAAAAAAATGTTGAGTCATTGAAAAGTTAATCGTTGCTTTACATGTTTGGTTTATGTGCATCACAGATCACTGGCAGATTTACTTCAGGAGGAAAACCCTTTTCTGCAGGAAGTGAAGTTAAAACAGCCTTAGCTTGTCTATTCACTGGCAAAGGAGTTTAATATCACCGATTGTAGGACAGGATGCTGTCAGTGGTGTGAGCCTACGTCATACAAAAGAGGAGGACAGGCCGTTTGCGTTTGTGAAATACTGATAAAATCCACGCGGTGCTTTAAAGCGGCAGCCGGTCCCTGTGAATGTGTGGGATTTATGTTTGTGTGGGGGTGCCGGGTCAGGTCAGCCTCGGCGTGGAGGTTAGCTTGATAGACAAACGGAACATTAAAAGTTCACCCGTTCTGGGGATGGTTGGGCTTGTTCTTGGGGGCCAATCGCAGTGGTGTCCTTTTTCCTCCGTCCCCCTCTCGCTCGTCTTGGCAGCTGCTGTGTCTGCAGCTCTGCCGATGATTTTTTTTTCTCCCCCCCCACCACCACCACCACAATTCACTGTCCCTCCTTGATTGATGGGCTGCTCCTGATGGTACAGTAAGGCAAATAAATGTCCTCACTTGCAATAGGCCGCTGGAATACCAGCATCTGCAAAGGACACTTAACATCCGTCACTGTCGCTGCGGCGGAAAGCGATGCATACGGCAACCCAGCTCCCTGTGGCGATTCATTAACCGATTAATTAAAGTCATTGTCCGCCAGCTTGCTTTTTTAAGGTGAAAACTGGCTGTCGACTGGAATGTGATCCAGTGACACACGCAAAAACATGATGGTGATATATTCTGCCCAAACCGTGGTTTTAATTAACTAATCCAATAGAAACTTGGAAACCCTGCGGTCATCAAAGGGTGTGATTGTTTTTTTGGAACAGAAACATGCCAACGCATGTGCCCACGAGCCCGGTAATTCCAAACCAGCGTCCCGGGTTATGTTGGTACAAAGGAGTGCCCCGATAGTCTTTCATTTTTATATAAGGCCTTAATAGTTCCATATTTTTCTGCTGTCCTCTGTTAAAAATGAATGACTTTTGCCTTGTTTACCCCTCAGCGTAGAGCTGCAAAGGGTGACTAAACACTCCCCAAACTGTGCATCACCCTTTATCCCCCAGTGCTCTCAGACAGAGTGAGTCGATTTCAGCGACATGGCATTTCATGCATTTTGATGTTGGATTTTTTAAAAGTAATTATTTATCATGTCTGTGTGGTGCCAGCTGTAGCACCCATTGACTTTTTAAGTCTAATCTGGAATTTCTTTTAATATATTGCTAAGTTTACATGAGGTTCAGGGGGATCGACCTTATAAGGTTATGATGTGAAGCGGGATTGAGTCCTTGTTCATCCCCAATCTCCATTGAGATGTCGGTCTATCACAGTGCCTGTCTGAAAAAACAAGACATGACTAGCCAGTCTGGCATTTCTCCTGGCCTCTCTTTCTGAGGAGAAGGTGAATTTCTCACTGCCGTATGGTAAAATAAAACAATATTTTGACACTATCACCCTTCAGCTATGACATTTTACGCATCTTCAGGGTCCTCCTCAGACCCAGGGCTGCAGGGGTGATATTCCCAGATTTATATTATGGGCTCCGGTTGTAATGTCTGCCTTAATGTCTGAATGTCTCTGTCGGACTGCTTTTTCCCCATGCAGGCAGAAAGGAGGACGCCCAAGTGTCCCCGGTACAACCTTCAGGCACAGCGCTTCCATTTTCTTAGACGTTGTTATTCAAATTAAACCGAGCGAGGGACTGCAGAGATCCGTCTGAGAAGCGGTTACATCCCCATTTGCGCCCGTCGCATGCTCCGGCCCATGATTGATCAGATAACGCGAGACGTTTCGCTCTCCTGCCTGGCGTCGGCCGAGTAATGGCCAAACTTGTCCTGACAGGCCACTCTTTAAAGATGGCCAGTGGTACAGAGATACCCCGGCAAATCTCTTTAATAAGCTATTGGAACTGCTCCCATAGGTATTCGTTTAATGGGGGAGAATGCGATACCCCCTTCCCATCTTCCGTCTCTCGTTCGCCACGAGTTGTCATTCCGAGTGAGCGTTCCGCTTTCCGATGCCTTGGGTTCCTGTTCATTTTTAATGATCCAGGTATTGTGCCGTTGAAGTGAGTTTTTAGCATGCTGGCACGATGCAGTTTGTATATGTAAACACTCGTTCTTACATTTAAATCCACTCGGTACACTTTACAAGCACGTAATTCTTTGTCTCGCAGGGGTGTTTCCCATCTAGGGGCTTTGCAGACGTGGCATTTGTGTTTTTTTGTATATTTGTAGAGGATGGGTCCCTATTTCCCTGTTTCTGTATGGCATGTAAAGTCTGAATGGCCGTCTTTGTTCACATGTCCACGTTCACTATATACTGAGCTGTTTTCAGAAATGTCATCTGCTTCCTGTTGTTTGTTGCCATTCTGTGTGTAGTTTACACTCTGCCAGGGATACGGTAGTCTGATTTTTTTGAAAGCAAGTGCTTCACACCTCGAATGACATGACCAACCTGCTTTATCAGTGGTTTGCATGAGATAGAGACTTCAGCTTCTGTGTAACACAAACCTCAGCTTCTCCTGTGGCAAACCTCAGCTTCTGTGTGACACAAACCTCAGCTTCTCCTGTGGCAAACCTCAGCTTCTTTGTGACACAAACCTCAGCGTCTCCTGTAGCAAACCTCAGCTTCTGTGTGACACAAACCTCAGCTTCTCCTGTGGCAAACCTCAGTTTCTGTGTAACGCAAACCTCAGCGTCTCCTGTAGCAAACCTCAGCTTCTGTGTGACACAAACATCACCTTCATGTGACACAAATTTCAGCATCACATGATGCAAACCTCAGCTTCTGTGTGACACAAACCTCAGCTTCTCCAGTGGCAAACCTCAGCTTCTGTGTGACACAAACATCAGCTTCATGTGACACAAATTTCAGCGTCACATGACGCAAACCTCAGCTTATGTGTGACACAAACATCACCTTCATGTGATACAAATTTCAGCATCACATGACGCAAATCTCAGCTTCTCCTGAAGCAAACTTCAGCTTCATTCTGACTCTAACTTTAGCTTTGTGTGACACAAATTTCAGCATCACATGATGGAAAACTCGCAAGTCCTAAAGTCACTTACTTCCACAGTTCCCTTTATGCACATTTCTTCTGACCCCACAGAACAAAACAAACAAGAGTGAAAATGACATTCCTTTCCATATTTTTCCTATTCAATTATTGCTATCCGAATCCTGTATGACTATGGTCCCATCTGTCTCGGGAGAAAAGGAGAAAAAAAAAAACATCCTTTTTACAAATTCGCCAATAGGTCGACAGTTGTTTTCTTTTTCCCACAATTGAGATAAATGAAGGTGGAGAGAGTGTGAGGCACTTGCAGCTGGATGTGACCTCGGCAAAAGCCAGACAGGAGTCTTTGAAAAGGACACTGACAATGAAGGAGCACTTTAACATGGGGCCCTCCCAGGAGCGTGTCGGCGCGAGGTGGGCCGCCGAGCGGCCTGCCAAACAAGGTACATTTCACTTTTTAATGAAATTGCAAATGGGGGCATTGGGAATTGCTTTCATTTTAATCGTCTGGTGGAGTTTATTACATATGATATTCAATATTCTAATGCGGTCATTTCGGGTCCGCTTAGAATTTGCTGGGCATGGTGCATAAATGAAGGATTTCAGTTGATTTAAATTTCATTTAGCGGGAAATGTAAAATGTAGTTTTACCTTTTTATGAGTGCTATTTAATAGTAAATGAGTACATTAACAAAGCATACTAATGATGAATGTAATTGGTGTTAAATTTTCTTTCGAATAACTTTTCGGAGTCCCTAACGACGGGGCTGGACGTGTCCTTGCGCGAGAGGGAGATGTCGGCAGCTGGTGGACCCACTGATCGGCTACATGTGTTTTAGTTTTCAGGAGGGCTTTATATTACAATGAAACGGCAGAGTGCTCTGAAAAAAAAAGTCAGTTCCGCTCTGCATGTTTGCGTAAATAATTTATCGTGTATGCCAGAATGGATTAATGTAGCTACCTGCCTTGAGCAGTTTGAATAATTGTCACTAAATTTCCTGCAGAATCATTTGCCTTTTCTTTCTTTATTTTTTAATAGTCTTGCCTGAATTTGAAGGTAAGCACATCAGTGCATTCCAAGTTAGTGTTGTGTTTTTAGAGTTACGCCTGTTTGGATTATTACTGACATTTTTGCTTAATTAATTATTCAGTTGAAGGACCCGTGTGATGCGTTGAAGAAGACGAGTATCCGGATCACAGCATGGGCCCTGCTGTTGTACTCATGAGCCCTGAAATTGCTCTTATTGCTGGAGCTTCTGGGGACGCGTGGGGCTCAGGCCTTGGTCTACCGGGGGCCCGTGGCTGATGTCGATGAGAAAATATGACAGGCCTACCTTTGAAAGTGATCTCCCTTTAAAAAGCATCTGTCAAATCAGTGTGCTCTGTTTCCCTGCCTGAGGCGAGGAACATGCAGCAGTGTAATCTTCTGGCATGCTACCATTTGCAAATGGTAACACGAGTTCTGCTGAATTTGAAAATAATGGCCAACTGTACAGCCACCGATAATATGGCATCTCTTTGTGCTGCGTTGAGATTGCATGAAGTCAGCCAGGCTTTAAATTTATATTGTAGCCTAATGAAGAATTACAGAGTATTTTTCAATATATAGTTAGGGGCTGCATCAAACCAATAAGCCAAATGAACCAATACAGGTGTATTATGGGAAAAATGGTTCTGGATCAGGGCCTTTTCTATGTAATTGTACCCAAATCAATGACCAGCTAGAGCTGACAATGTTTGCTTTAGATATCCACACACTAATAATAGGCAGGAACAATATTACATTTCAGGCTTCTGTGTAACTGTAATGCATTACTTAATGACTAATATAATCTGTTATTGTTATAATAGTTCCAACAATGTGTCTAGTGTTTCGGTAATTTTGTCAATACTTATTTTCTGTTCTGATATGTGGATGAATGGGCTTAGATCTATATTATCTATATGTTCTCAAATTATGTGAATGTTTTTAACCCAAAGGGCCTCATTATGCTTTACATAAGCATGTTCACAGCTTCTATTTCTCTAATTGTAATTGTATTTTTTTGTAATTGAAATTTTTATAATTGTAATTTTTGTGATTGTAATTCTTGTAATTGTAATTTATGTAATTGCCTTCCCTCTTACCATAGCTGCAGGATAGTGAAGCCAAAGCTAACAGTCTGGATTTAGAAGTTTGTCTACTGAAGTCCAAATTACAGGAGAAGACAGAACAATCTCAACAGCTGCAAGATCAAATTGTAAAACAGCAGGAGGCCCTAAGTAGGGCAGGCGAAACTCTGAAAAACACAAAGAAAGCAGCTGGCAGTAAGGTAAAAAAGTGAAGAAAACCTTTTTTCCCCTTTTTTCATGAAATAAAAAAAAGTCTTTGCCAACCTACTTTCCCCTGTGATGAAGAATTCCCAGGACATGCTGTTTGGAAGAACATGCTTTCCATCTTGCTAATTTCACACTGTCCTGTCTAAATTTTGGTCTTTCGCGTTCCTTATTTGCCTTGGCGTGCATTAAAATGAAAGGCAGCCGTGCATTGTGCGAGCAGCCTGTGATAACTAGAAGGCAAGTCGGTTTTTGATGTCAGAAAACTGTTCTGGTATTTTAGATTTGCTAGGCAAAAGATGTTTTTTTTTCATACAGTACAGCAGTCTTTTTCATTTTCAAATGAAATGAATTTCATGTACAGCGAAAGGCATAAAGTGGCGCTTTCGACCGCAACTTTGAGATTGTGACTGAACTCTGCTGTAATATTCACTCCATACGTGAGACCCTGACGTCTGTTTGAACCTGCATTTATTGGATCGGGGAGATGGCGGCCAGTGTGAGCTGTGCTGGCCGGTCCCCTTTGCTTTCATCTGAAGATTTACAAAGCCATTAATTTCTGTTGGCTTCCCGTGTCTTTCCCAGCATCTGGATCCAGTTTACTGTAAAAACCATCTCTCTGATCTCATATGTTGAACTACCGTAGCTTTTGCCACTGTCTGTTTCCTGTAAAAGAATGTGTCGGACAATAAGAGTGTTTGTTCTTAACTTGCCTAACATTAGCACAGCTGAACAAATACATTGGGCCTTTTTCGTTGAGGCTGCTTCACCTTTGTGTCTGTGTTTATTTTAATACAATCTTAGGAATTTCATATTAAGACCCTTTATCGTGCGTTAGTAGTTGTGTCTGTCTTTTTCACTCTTTTGTTGTAAAGCCAGAGGTCAGTTTCAGTTGAAACAAAAACTCTGTAATTGCTTCTGGGTTTCTAAAAAGACGAAGAGTTTGGAGGGGCAGAATGTTTCAGCACCCCCACCCCCTGCCACCAAAAATAAGTCTGTGCTGTGAAGCTGGTGCATTTGGAGGGCGCTGAGGGGACAATGGCGATGACTGCGCTCAGGCTCTCAGCCAGCCAGACACCATGACAGAATTCATTGGCCGAGAGCGACGGCGCCCCAGGAGCCTTTGCCACAAAGCGGGAGGGGCTTTAGGCAGCACTGTCTGACAGCGTGCACCCCTGTCAGTCCATTCAGGTGCTGATCCTAGAACACAGGAAGAAACATCTAAGTTCAGGGTGTGATTAAAAGAGCAGAAGGTCTAGCGGGGCCCCTGCGTCCCTCCTGTCTCTCACAATAATGTTTAAAAGCCCTTTCTGGGTCTCCCAGTTCCTCCCTTTGTTCCTTTTGTGTTATATATGTCTGTCAGTTCAAATTCTCATAGGATGGATGGAGAGGAATTAACTGCCATCCATCCGTCTATCCATCCGTCCATCCATCCATCTCCGAACCACTTATGCTTTTCAGTATCACGGGGGTCTACCAGTATATTTAAATCCATTTACAGATCATCTTAGTATGAATTAAATAAATTCATATTGCCCCTGCAACAATACATGTTGCCCCCTTCTTTCTCCTGTCTTTCTTTAATACTCATTATATTCGCTGTTTCTAAATGTTATTGTAATGTAATATGAATGTGTGCAGTCATTATGTAAATAAGTGAGTCCTCCACCTTATCCTTGGTGTTTGTGTATATGTGACACTGAGCTGGGAAAGGGACAGCCATTTATGAGTCTACATGCCAGTGAAGTTTTTAAGTACGTCAAGGCCCATCATTTCCAGGAACAACTCGGCTCGTCCTTCGGACCACTGACCTGCTCTGTCTTCATCGGCTGTTTTTTGCTTGTGGTCTCTGGCAGACACTAGATGTTGTTGCACTTTGCAGTTATCTAGTAGGTGTTTTATTTAAATAGTTCTTCTGTTAAGTTCTATTGATATCTTGTGTAGCTCTTGTGACGATTCTGACTTACATTTGTAACTGGTCTCTCACCGGTAGCTCAGCCTAGCTGCACTTCTGACAAGTTGCTTCCTTGACATGATGTGTCATCTTCCTCACTTATATGTCACTTTGGATGAAAGCGTCTGCTCATTAACTCAATGTAAATGTACCTGTATTATGTTGATCGTCACAGAAATATTATGCTTGAAAAGTCACTCAGAAGCTGTGTGCTGATTAAACACAATAGCTAATGCTAGCAGAATGCAAAGCTTCCCTGAAGATCGTGTGTCGTGTCACTTCTCCGTGGGAGTTTCGCCTGTCTTCTAGCTCCTCATTTGTTTTGGTCCGTCTTCACTGGCTTTCCCAAGAGTTTAATGTCGGTTTCCGAGCACGTCTGGTGCCACTGCCGTGGAGATACTCCATGGTGAGCCTGTTAAGTGGTCTTGTGCAGGCTTGTAGCATTATGCATGCATAAGATGTACAAACACAGACATTATGCAGTACAGAAACACCATACAGTTCCCTCATGAGCCATACATGCCCAAGAGCCCACAGACCCTATTAACTGCTTATCGGGCCACAGGCTAAATAGTCTAAAGCACCAATAGATTCACTAGAATCTTACCCTAGAATTATTTGGAAAACTCTGGTCCATTGTGACTTTCCTATGCTAGTCAAGAAGTCTTAGTTTGGTTATTAAGTGCTAGCTTAAGCTGGAACATTATACCTTAAGATAACGATGTCGTAGATCGTAGTCGCTAAACAGGCATGGAGCTAATCATGTTGACGAGACTGTGCTGTAAACGACAAAGAAGAATGACATATGTCCACAGATTCGGAGCAGGTGCACGAGGCCCTTAGCGTCACTAAGCCCAGTGCGTTGACTCAACCCTAGGCATATGACCCGCCTTTGACGCTGCAACGTCAAGATTGACCTTGACAGTGTTTGTCTAGGCCGCGAAAGCAATCGCTCTCCAATCAGGGGGTTTTAAAAGGACAGATGAAAGCAGGCGGCAGAGGTTGAATTAAAGCAAATCGCAAACATTCAGCACATGGTGTCGAATGACGGCCCACCGTTTAACAAAGCAGGACTGCACGTCGCTAAGTTATACGTGTGGTGCACGGAGCTCGGCAACTGGAGAGGCAATTTGGAATAAATGCAGAGATTGTGTGTAAAGTTGCCTGATGCTCTGTCATCTGAGACTGTTCCTCGTGAGTGCAGGGTGAAGGTCAAGGAGCTATCTTAACTCCATCAATCCTATGGACAGTTACAAATGACCTTTCACTTTCCATAAGACATTCGATATTCTGAATTGGAGGGATGCATTTTTCTGTGTTTAGAAGACCGGGAAATATAAGAGCTTTTCATGTTGCGCAGACAGCCACTTCACTGAGGCCTTTCTAAATGGCTCATTCGCCCCACGTGCTGATTGAAACTAATATCGCTTAAAAAAATCTCCCATTTCTTTTGATTCTTTTTTCTTTACTTTTCATAAATCGAATAATAGAAGATGTCAATGTAATCTGGAATAAACATCCAGCATGTGAAGATACTGGTTATATTGTCAACAACTTCTATACAAAAATATTCTAATTTATTCAAATAAAAGGCTATTGACTAAATACTTGCAATTGCTATCATGCTGTCTTAATTTTGTATGTTACCTATTAAAGCTGGGGTCATGTTCTTGAAGGGCCTTTGCATGTCCGTAACAAATGGTGTTTTTTTTTTCTTTTCATTTGAAATTACTACCACTTCTAGCCTAGCGACTGAGTTCTGTTCCAACGACATTATGCAAAATGGTCAATAAGTGAAAATCATGGTAGCCAAGGTGTGACCGAAACTGTTCTTACGACTTTACTCCAGCCTTCCATACTCAATTTCATTTATCCTTCATGAAGTTGAGAATTCTAACAACATTTTGTACATTCTTTTTGTCACGCGTACAAAATTTGATCATAAATGTATGCATTAGTCTAAAAATTTATTTGCAAATGGTCACTAAACAAGGAGTGGTTGTGTTTAGAAATTCATGCACTCATTTACATCAGTCTATCGTGTGAGGTTTGGAATGTAACAGCAAGAAGCCATAGTGTGTTGTGAATGCAAGAGCTCTTGTTGATGGCTCGAATATTGTCATTGTCACATCTCTAATGCATCCCTAAGTTTGACTTAGGCCTCATGGTTCTCTATTCGTGATCTACAGATTTCTAGAAGAGACAACAAACTTGGATTGTTGCAGAAGAAATTGCTGGAAGTCCAAAAGCGGCACTCTGAATGTAACAATGAGGTGGGTATCTCACTTCTGATAAGGCTTTCATCTGAAGTATTATGCGTGTAGTAAAAGTTTAATAAAAAAAAAAAAAAACACTTTTTGGAGTGCAATTCATATTTTTGCACATATAGTCAAAACATATGCAAAAAAAATTTTATGTTGTAAGGTTCGGTCCATCTGTTCCTTATTTCAGTTATGATTTAGCTTTGTTGTCAAGTATACTTATTTTTCATTTTGGGTATATTTTATTGTAAATTCCCTTCTGTTAAGTGGTTTCATTCGTGCCTCGTCCTGACAGAACCGATTCTCTTGCTCACGTTTACAGTGCCGCCACAAGGAAGAACAAATAAACTATTTGAAGATGAGGGGTTAAGTGATTTAAAATGAGCCTTGCATCCTTGTTTTTTCTTTTCTTTTCTGTTTTTTTTTCTTATTTCTTCTTGCTTCCAGTTACTCCTGAGGGAAGATCTCTTGCAGAAGCTGAAGGAGGAGACCGTACAGCTGACAGCCCAAATGAAAGAGCAGTCCCAGGACATTAACAGGCTGAGCGGCAAGAAGAAGAAGCTGGAGCGCGAGATGACGGTTGTCATGGAGAAGCAGAGAACAGCACAACAAGAGGTGTAGTGCGGGCCAGGACATGGGAAGCCTTTTGCTCTTTTTCGGGGATTTTTTTACCGAAACGCCCGTCGCCATATATTGCGTGTCGAATCGGGCTTCCCTCCAGTTGCCGGATGATAGCGGAAGCCCCAGCCCAGTTGCTCCTCACGACAATTTTGCATTTTCATTCCCTGAGCCGAACCTGTTAACGAATTGCTGTGGAACATGTACGGCACACTCTCTGTGTGCTGGCGGGCACTTAGAGGGCAAATAGCGGGGTAAAAATCAAGTCAGGTATGAAGTGCTTCAGAATATATACGTTGAGAAAAAAAATAGTTCTGAATCTGTACAAATATATAGAACGGACTGTGGTACATTGATATGGTCAGAGGCCCTCCTGCTATTTTCTGTAGTGCTGCTGTACGTAAAGCTTGTTGACTGAGGAGGGGGCAGGGGTAAATTTTGTTAGACAAGGTTAGTTGAGGCCCCTGGACTTCAGCCCGGGTAAGCCCGAGCAGTAAAGCCCCCCTACGGATGGACTGTCGCCTGTTTCATGGCTTCCTGTCCACATCATTATGCATCTCTGAAACTCTTCCTTTTTTTTCTTTACTTGCTAGTGATTTTTATTTTTTTTTTTCTGTGTATTTCCCATAATCAGGTGAGCAGCCGGGATCAAGTGATTTTGCAGCTGAAGACGACCCTGAAAGTGATGGAGGAGAAGCTGCTGGGCGCAGAGAGGGAGGTGCGTGAACCTCTGTCCCGAAGGCGACGTTTGTTTACCGGCCCATGCAAAATGCATGAGTCGGCTGCTCGCAAAAGAGCGGATGTTTTTCGAGACTTGGCCCCGGCTTATGAATACGGATGGCTCTGGACTCAGGGGGCACTGTCAATATGGAACTGCCCCCCACCCATTGCTGGGCACCCATCCCTCAGCTGGCCTTCCATGAGGCCGAGGTGGATGGGCCTCGGGAGCGGAGGAACTGCTGGCCGAGCAGCATGACCCACGGTCACAGATGTGCCGAGTGGGAGGGGAGCGCCGGCTCCAGGAAGAAGGTCCCTCCCGGGGATATTCCAAAACTGAGGATGTGGGAAATGCAGAGAGACTTCATGTCAAGTGGGAAATTTTGTCTTACCATCTATATCAGGAACGTAGCTAGTAATCCTGGGCCCTCTGACAAAATTTTACCTTGACCAACCCCCTCCTCTCCCCCGTCCAATTTTACATATATTGTGGGACTCCCTGCCCAGGTATCCATGCCCCTACAGTGCCCCTGATCCATATCAAGCACTAAATAACATCCTGTAAACAAGGGTTTATATACATAGTGCAATATGTGTATAAATGTGTAGCTGTGTCCTGCTGAGGATTCAGCTACCTGGCAGCATCTTGGCCATATTCCACCACAGGTGTATCAATTTCTTGATGTATTATTTGTTTACTCAGCAATCTAGATTCATTAAATGTATTTATTAATTATAGACATCTTTAGTCTGAATACACAAGTGGCCTCCCCATCATTTCCTAAGAAGGTATAGCAGAAGATGCATATAACTTGTTCAGGAAGTCGCAAGTGTGTTGCGTGATTGTAGAGTGCAGCTTTCCGCTACAACCCGACCTAGCGTGTCGAGGTGTGTGGGAGGGTGCTCTGCGGGGGCTTGAGAGCCAAAGCTGAAGGTCAAGATTTTGAAGGACAAGGTCGAGCATGTGAGGTTTGGCATCTGGGGGCCTTGGTCCAGCCTGAAGAGCATGCAGCAAGTGCTTGCAGCATTCAGGCTAAAATAACGAAAAAAAAATGTGAAACGTGAAAAGTGAAGCCGCTTCCAAAAGGAAAAGAACATTGAATCAGAGGCGGACGGGAGGCACTTACCCTTTACAGTGACCATTTTTCACCACTTCCCAAAGTGCAAAAGAGGGAGTTAAAAAAATTGTCTTCAAAAAACAATGCAGTTTTCAATTATAAAACAAAATCGGATCCTGCGATGGCCTGACATAGCATTGGGTGTCCCCAGCTTTGTGTCTTCTGCTCCCTGCCATAGGCTTCAGGTCTTCTGGGACCCTGTACTGGATAAAGGTTTGGCAGATGGATGGATGGATGGATGGATGGATGGGGAAATCAGACAATTTTGGTCTAACAGGGTAAGGGTGTGGATGAGCCTGTTAGTCTGTTTTTCCTTGTGTGTTTTAGCCCGTGTTAGTTTCCATTAGCTTGTGTTAGCCTGTTTTAGCTGCGTTAGCCATCCATCTGTCCTGAGCTTCTGAATGTCTGCTTGCTGTCCCCTTCTTCAGCCCTACCTCATTCATCCATCAGTCTATCACCAGCAGCTCTTTCTCCACCAGACCACATTGGTCCTTGCATATTTTCTCCTGCTGCCTGCATGTATTTGAAAATCATTATTAAGTCTTTTTTATTTTTGATCAGGATCATTTACATTTTATTTTTGCCGAAAATGCCAATAAAAGTGCTATATTATACATTTTAAAATGTGGTATTAAATGTCAGTTATCCAAAAGCAGGACAAAGTCCTGTTTTTATTTCGAGATGAAGTGACTGAAATGGGAGGCGGCACAGTGCGTAGCATGGCTGGCTCACACCTCTGTGGTGGCATGTAACGCAGTCAAGTTAATTGGCCTCTCTCAGCTGCCCGTAGTGTGTAACTTTGTGTGCCTTTGCCCTGCGATGGACTGGCATCCCATCCAGCTTGTGCCCCTGTTTTGTTCTCTGTGCTGCTTGTGATTGGCTCCAGGCCGCCCAAGGCCCCGACCAGGATAAGTGGTTGTACAATGGATGGATAGGATAATTGTAATGTGATGATATGTATCATGTGACAGACATTACAGGAAGGATCTCCAATTCCTCCTCATACATGTCTTTAATGGGTTAAGTGTCATTATTAGTCACAAGCAGAAAAAGTAATTTTAAGCGGGACTCTTAAAAACAATTTCATGCATTTCAACATTCTCCCATTTAAACTGCATATTACCTAAGCAGTGTATCTCTCGGACTTTATTTAAATGATATATCTTTTATATTCCCCACATAAATTTGGGGCGAATATGAAATAAAACGAAGCAATACGAGAAGTCAGGCAGATATAATTATATATCAGCAATTTAAATTGAATATTAAAGCCCGTCAGAAAAACTAAGTGCAATGGTGTGACTGTTCATTCATAAAGTGGAGCAGGCCTGGAAATCCAGTAATCGATTCTATATAGGGAAAGATTTCTATGCCACACTTCAATCGCGTAGTAATCTCAGCCTTTTGCTCTAAATTGTGCCGGATTTTGGTTTTAAAATGAAAAAATGATTTGGCACAATTTCTGCCCTTGCTTTGAATAATCTCAATTTGACGCAATGAATGCACAGTCCAGTCTGAAGCAGAATGCTGCTAACACAACCGGCTAGCTCTCATTGTCTCTCAGGCCTCTCTCTCTCTCTCTCTCACCACTGGGATCACCGCTTCATTCCATCTGCAATTTAATGCATTTGAAATAGATGTATATCAGCAGAGTGTTTCATTTCCATTCCTTAGAAGAATTTACAAATTCTCTGACCACAGAAACCTCATATAAACCATGACAGTACAATTTTGTGTACGATAATGGAGTGACGGCTAAAATTGTTATTTCTCCGTTTCCCACTGAAGGGATTTTGCAAGCAGGTAAAATTTGCTGAAGAGCTTAAGTAATAGTAAAATATATATAAATAAGAGTGAAAAAAAATGTGTGTGTGTGGTGGGGGGGCTAGGTATACCTTACATCATGGGGACCAAATGTCCCCACAATGTGATAAAAACCTGTTATTTTGACATTGTGGGGGACCATTTTTCCGGTGACTGCAATCAAAAAACTAAAAATGCCAAACGTCTTGTATTTTGTTTGGCTACTTATGGTTAAGGTTATGGCTGGGCAGGGGTTAAGGCTGTCATAGTTTGGATTAGGGATTTGCCCATAGAAATGAATGAACAGGTGTACGTGTGTGTATATATATGTATGTGTGTGTATATATATAATGAAGAATCTGTACAGTTTATATAAATCACTCTTTCACATTAATTGCTGTCAAAGATGCAGATGTAGCACCAGGAAGTCTGTGCAGTTCCCAGTCCAGAGCATAAACTTTCCTCTCCGCTGTGCAGCTGCACTTACTGCCAACGCCTTGCAAAGCTATATTATCCCCTCCAGGAGTGTTTTGAAAATTCACTTTTTTTGAGATATCAGATTCATAAAAGCGCAGAATAAATGTTTTAATTATATTTTTTTCCCCAGAGAAATTTTTTGAGGATTTCTCCCCTACTGTAAGATAGATTTTATAAAGGAACAATATTTTAATACATTCACATATTGCTAATGTGAGTAATAAAAGGATCATCAATTATAGATTCTCCGTTAACATCCTTTTCAGCCAGTAGATCCTTTCAACCTCGCATGCTAATATGCCTAAAAGATCAAAACAACTATGAAAATCATCTAAAATAAAGAACCATAAAGTTCCGTTTTAACCTCTTTTACGGTTTGCAGGTTTGTTTTGTGTTCGCGTATTTTGTTTATCAAGAATCGCTATATAGCACCACTAATCATCCGGCCCTAAAAGCATTTTTAAATCTGAATTGTTGCTGATTAAGTCTTCTTTCAATCTGCAAAGCACTGTCTTTATTGTATATAAAGTAGATTTTTATTATGGTATTTGACTGAATGAGACCAAAATGTCGAATGGGACATGGTTGATTGCAGCTAGAATTTAAAATGAATGGATACCATTTAAAAAACATCACTGAGATATAGTTTTTTTTTTGGGGGGTGGGGGTAATATTTCTAAACTGTTTTGTAATGTTTAGCATTGTAATTTTTGTGATTTTTTTGTGTTGCGCGCGCACACACATATATATTTATAACATGCTCAAAGAACAACACATTTGAGAATGGCTAGGTGCTTATTGCAATATACACATTTCTCACATTTTAGTATAACAGATTAAGCAGGCCTCAAACAGTTCCATCTCATAGCATGAAGACATGCACAGTGTGAAATATCCCAAGGCCTTTTTGTCATAGGGATAACATAATCAGTGAAGCTGCAATACAGAATCCACGAAAACCAATAGAAAGTACAGGGGGGAATCGCAATACCAAGACCGCAAAGGCCGTACTTGTGGTCTTGCTGACTTGCCTTCCAAGAACGAACTTGGGGCGCAGTGAATCATGGGATTGGTCTCGTTGGGTGAGGATGCACCCAATGTGTCCTTGATATTTTGGGTGGAGCAAGACCAACATGCAGGGATTTTTACTGTCCTCATGTACTTAGTTCTTAGTATTGGAAATGGTCTTTGGCAATGGAAGATGATGTAAAACAGCTACATGGGAACACAAGTACAGTTAAGTGCGCATATTGAGAAACACCCCAGCTTTCGCGTGTTCGTTTGTAAGCAGCACACCTCCGCTTTGCCTCTTCACCCACAGGTCCAGGAGCTGATGACGAGCAAAACCAGAGAAGTGTCACTGCTAATACAGCAGCTGCAGGATGTCCAGAAGGAGCTGAGTGAGACCAAGGCTGCGGCTGAAGGCCACGAGTCGGCGTCAGCCGTCTTCAGAGAGAAGTACCGAGCTGCCATGGAGAAGGTGCAGCTGCTGGAAGGCCAGACGGAGGGCCTGCAGGAGGAGCTCCACTACTCCAAAAGCCAGGTGAGTAATCCTGCCTTCGCACTTGTCATTGTGCAATATTCATGCCGTTGCCCATGTGGGGTGTTTTTTATAGCCGTGTTTTAAATTTTATTGAGTTTAAAAATGAATATTTCTTATTTTTAATCTGCTTTTTGTTCTGAGAAAAAAATATACATATGAAAGTTTAACAAAGCATGATGAAAGGTTAAAAGACACACACACACACGATACACACACACACACACACATATACAGACACGTTTTTAATTATATCTTTATGGGGCTCTCCATTCGTTTCTATGGGGAAAACTCTAATCACAACATGATGACCTTAACCCCTACCCAGCCCTAACCTTAACCATAAGTAACCAAACAAAATACAAGACTTTGGGCATTTTTACTTTTTTGATTGCCGTCACAGATCTCTGTGGGGACCTGAAAAATGGTCCCCACAACATTAAAAAAAGGTTTTTATTACATTGTGGGGGACATTTCGTCCCCACAATGTAATATAAACCTAATCCACACACACACACACACACACACACACACACACACACTGCCTTGTCTCATACTCATGAAATTTCAGTATTGACTTTACAATGATTGAAATGGCCTTGTCCCCAAATGAGCTAACATCCAGGCCATTGCCATCCGAAACACTCTTAGTCGATTATTCCTGTGGATTGACTTGCATGAAGATTGAGAGGGTGAATGAACTTGCAAGTTCTCTTTGTTCCTCCACCCCGGCCTTTGATCACGACCTTGCACTGTTACTTTGCATATATGTCCAGATCCTTTTGTTTTTAAGTGTCCCTTCTGGCATACAATGAGGAGTGAATGTGCCCCATTGCTGATAGCTGAGCACCATAATTGCAGTGGTGCATCCATGTGTTGATTACGATCTGCATGATTGATTAATCTGGATGTTTGCTTATTAGTCTTAAATGATCACAACTATTGATTTTCTGGGGTACCATAATGAATGTACCATATTCTGGTACATTTCTTTTCTGGGAGCTTCCTGTCATCTATTTTGAAGCATTTGGGCCACTCAGATGTTGAACACGTGTTATGGATTTTTGTAAAACGTGCATCTTTTGAATAATGGATTTTGAGAACAGAGAGAGAGATTATTTGTACCAGTTGACCGTTTTCTTATTTTCCACATTGCGATGGACTTGAAGGTTATGAAATCCAAAACAGAATACAGCAATTCTCAGAGGGAGAATGTATGGTGTTGTTTCATAGAAATAAACAACAGTTTTGGTATTACCTTGTTATCTGATAGGAAATGTTAGCATAACTGATGGTTTTATCCAAAGCTCAAGTGTGCCAGTGTAGACCTCTCTCAGTCGTGTATTCAAGGCAATGTTTTGGGTACTAATTTTTGCCTGTAACAATTTTTTATTGAATCCAATAGAATCCAAGTATTGTTTTAAAATGCTCAGCAAAGCATCATCATCATCCCAGGGGTACGTGGTTCTGAGCAGTGCATGTACCTACTCTGGAATCTTCTCTACTAACCATCTCATATCTTTCTTTGAGAAGGTTTGTCAGGCCCGCGAAAAGGTCAGCAACTTGACGGAGCAGATCCTGCACCTGGAGCACCGCTACAGCGAGAAATGTGGGCACGTGGAGAATTCGGCAGAAGCTGTCGACCAGCTGGCCGAGGAGCTCCAGTCGACACAGGACGCCCTGAAGGTCAGCAGGGACCACGTCTCGGAGTGTGAGCAGCTGATCGACAGGCTCGGGCAGCGAGTACACACGCAACAGGAAGAGGTGAGACATTACACCAGCAACAGGAAAGGCCACACCACTCCCTCCCTGCCATTTCGTTACATACTCTCAGCAATGTGGCATTCACTCTAATCAGTGTCATTTAATTACTCTCATTTAGTGATAAATTCTTGAGCATCAGTCTCTTTTCATTTTTAACTGTTTATCTGTTATGCAGACCAATGGAGTCTATCCCAGCCAAGTAGGAGAAGGGGGAATAATTTCTGTTTCTTTGTTGTTATGCATGCAAACATACTCAAACACACCAATATATAATCATTTTCTCTTTATTAACATAAATATGCAAAATAGTTATGAAATATCTAGTGAATTTTATTTTAATTAAAGCATCATTTTTTGAGAGCTACTGTGCTAGTGTCCCATTTGGTGTTTGGTTTTGGCGTGATCAAGGATGTTTACTATGTGTGGCAATAAATGAATGACTTTTTTTTATTGCAGAGAGATGTAATTTGTATGAACTGCTTCCTGCAAGGTCAGGCTGGCAGAATGAAATTTTAATCAAATAAAATTCAATTTGTATGTTATAAAAGATCAGCCAGTTTGAGTTTACTGTATCTGATACTTTATTACATTTAGTAATGAGTTTGAATTTATTGGTTTTGTTAAGGGGAGTATTTGTAACACTTTGCTTTAATAAGTCTCACACAGAAGAACGTGCCGTCATTTTTATGTTCTTACTTGTCTGCTGGGAAATCGTCTGTTCATAAATTGATGGCTTGATGATTTTATATCACTCAGGTTCTTTTTGTGAGACATCGTTTGAGAAGTTGAACCCTACTGGTGAAACCGAATTCATTATCTGACCAAAAGGCACACTCGTCTCTTTAATCATGTACCTGTTAATCAGTGATGGCTGCTTCAAGCTACTTTGAATATGCATAACACAGAAATAATGGAAATGCCTTCTCTCTTCTTCCCCCTCCCTCGGAATAAATGAACCCAGCTACTGGACCGTGAGAAGGCCTTCCTGGATCTGCAGTCGGACTTGGCGTCATATCGCCTCGGCCACAGTCACTCCAATGAGGAGTGCGAAGCTTTACAGCAGCAGCGTGATCTCCTGAAAAAGGTGAGCACTCTCCGGCCTGGGGAATCCGCCTTCCTCTCTCCCTCACATCGGGGGTGTCCGCCATCCCGCGGCACTATGGACAGCTCCTGGGAACCTCTAGGAGGAGGATCTATGTCTGAATAAATCCCAGGATTTGCCTTATTATCCTCTTTCAGTAGTCTCACTGTATTTTGGAATCCTTTACTATGCACTGTTACATTGATATTAATGGTTACCAATTGTTTTGTTGACATTCCGATGCTGTCTTTTAAATAAATTGGAATAGTAAGTGAAATATTTACTGATTGGTTAGATTTGGTTTGTTGCTGTACCGCCCCCCCCATAATGCCTCTCAGTTACCCAGTTACATTACCCTGAACGGCCTGGTTATCCTGGCATCCTAGTTAAAGTACTTAAAAAAAGAATGAATCCATTTTTCCGCCTTGTTCCCATTATTATATGGATTCGGTTTCATTACGACCAGGGGAAAAGGCTTTGCTCCTGTTCTTTGCCTGCCCAGGATCTGGAGTCCCTGTGGCAGCAATACAGGGAACAGGGAAAGAGGGCCGCGGGACTCGAGAGGGACTTCAAGGCGCTGAAGGCCAACACCACGAGCCTGGGGGCGGAGCTTCAGAGGCGCGAGGACGAGAACCGCAACCTCGAGCACACCCTGCAGTCGCTGCACCTGGACGTTGCCTCCGCCCACCAGAACCACAAGGTGGCGCTAGCCCGAATGGAACAGGAGGTAGCCCAGCTGGAAGCGGACCTTGCCGACTCTAGGAGAACCTGCGCCCAGAAGAACCAGGTGGCGATCTTCCTTTATTCTCAGCTCATCTTCTGCCTTTACCACTAAGATGTTAGCTTCTGCTAGCTTGTAAGCACACATACACTGGCATGGAGGATCCGTGTATACGTGTCACATGTCATACTTCACACGTCACGGAGCACGATCTACAGGCGCCAGGGTTACCTTAGTGTTTCTCGCTATCCGGCGATGTGGAAAAGCAGGGTTAGTCATGCGCAACTGCATAGCACACGCAAAACGCACAAAACGGTCTAATGCATCCGGAGATACAGTCATACAGCAAAACTGTCACTCTTCCAAAAAAAAACAAACCACTGCAGTGGTTTAAATTGATTGTGGACACATGTGAGTGAGGAAGATGAATAACAAGTATTTCATAAGATTAAGCAGAAAAACAATAAATTGCGCCCCCAAGACCTGCTTATTCCTCTGCATGTGTAATATGGGAAGACTTATCCTTAGGCTAGGAATACAAACAGTCTGACAATCATGAGTCTGCCCGCTAATTAATGGGCCATGTTGGCCATAGAAATAAAATATTGAATCCTGGTCATGCTTAGGGCTCCAAAAGGGGCCGTTTCAGAATGGAATTGCAGAAAAGGGCTCTTTTTTTGGATTACATTTTAATCTGTATATTCTTGATTCTTAAATTATGTTACAAGAGTGCTAGCTAAATCCTGGCTTGTGGATGTAATTTTTTATATGTCTTTTATAGTGATCAAGGATGGTAAAATATTTCAGTGTGCTGTATTTTTATATCTGGCTTTCTTGGTTATTATCCGGTGGTCGTCTTGGCTAACGTGATCTGACCTCCCGGGCAGAGCTGGTTAGCCGTTGAAGAGCATGTGGCACGCCAGCATGGCTTGTGCCAGCATGGATAATTAAAGGCTCATGTTAAATACAGGGGAGACCCTCGCTACACAAATCTGCCTCTCATTGGTTGACAGGAGATAATTACTCTGGGATCAGTTTTAAAGGAGCCGTGCCAAGAGAATGCAATTTGCCACAATTAAGACACGAAAAGGATGTTAAGCATTCAAATTAGGGTGAACATGATAGGACATGATCGGGGGCTGAGTGGTGGAAGCGTGCCAGCCCGAGGCAGGCATCCGTGGGTGTCGAGACGAGCCACGTGGGAGAGCTTGAACAGGCTGGCATTTCTCCCAAAGATGCTGCTTCTTTCACTCAGATTCTCTCATTCAGTTTGTTGACACTGTGACTGACACGGCAGGTAAAACAAACAGCGACAGAGCTACACTTGAGTGGTATCAAATTTTGCATACCGTCAAATCATATAGACATTATGCTGTGGTGTACGGTATCTTGACGGTATTTTCCAAAGCAGCGCTATCACGGTATTTTTTGAAACCTTGGTAATAAAATTTGCTGAAGGTTGGGGGGGGGTCTCCCAGGCCCCTGCTCGGCTAATTTTGTTGACAAGATTTCAAAAAGAATGAAGACAGTGAGTATAACAGAATGTACCGCAGGATGTGTCGTAATTCAAGTGCGACTAAGATCAGTTACGAAACCTGTTTTTAAAGGATGCACTGGATTATCGAGCAACGTAGTTGCTGGAAAGTCTGAGTAAATAATTCATAAAATAAGTCAAACCTGTTTAGTGCAGCTGAGTGGACTTTCATTAGCTACCCTTTCTGTCCGTTAGGCTCTCAGGGCGAGAGACGACCTCCTGAAGAGGTGTGAAGCCCACCTCGTCCATGCCAGGGAGGCCATTGAGGGCAAGGAGCTGGAGCGACGGGGCCTGGAACGCACCCTCACAGACCTGAGGAGAGAAGCTCAGATCTGGGGGCAAGAGAGGAACCAGAGAGAGCGGGAAAATCTGTCCCTCGGGGCCGAGGGGAAACAGCTGGAACGGCAGCTGTCAAAGCTCCTCAGGCAGCACAGGGAGAATGGTGAGGCTCCTGTTCGCCTCCTGGGAATTTGTATCCCATCGTTATGCAAGCTTACATAACTCCCCGAAACATCGACGGCCTCCCATCCCCACCTTTTTAAGGCGGGACTCTTCTTGACAGGCGTGAGTATTTTTGAGACTTCAGAGAAAATTCTGATGACACACGTCTGTGTTTGTCATGCGTTTGGTGGTGTGAACTGTGTTGTTAGTATAGCCAGTAAGGTCCTTTAATCAGCTCAAGTGGGCATAGGCAATAATGCCAACAATACCTGTTAGTGCCAATAAGGTAAAAGAAGTAGAGTATCTTAACTTGCTTTTACATGTAGTTAGTATAAAGTTCTCTTGTGTGGTTCCTTGATGGTGGAATGAGCTGCTGAACCACGTACGGTCATCAGACTCCCTCTCCACCTTCAAGAAATACCTCAAGACCCATCTGTTCCATGAATTTCTCTGCTAGCCTGAAGCCTCTTTATGTTCTATTTCTGGTCCATGAATAGTCTTATTAGGTTCTTGCTTTGTTAGACGTTGTGTAGCTCCTGCTCCAATACTGCTCACACGTGCACCTGGGCCTTCGTCGGAAGCTCACCCTAGCTGCACTTACGCATGCGTAACTACTCAACAGCACGTATGTTTGCGATGTGCTATTTGTCTCACTTGGACGTCGTTTCTAGCATCTGTTAATTATGTAAAGTATAATGTAAATTTTAATGTAAATATAGTTGGCTCACCTGTATGTGGCATTCTATGCTTTTTCGTTTTACATTTAATCTGAATTATATTATATCCACTGGATTTTTGAAGGCAGAACGGATCCCTGAAATATGTACAGATATTCTGCGAACAATAATTATGAACTGAAAATAGTACCCAGTCATACATTTTTTAAGAATTATCTTGTCTTCAGGGTGAAGTGCATGAAGCATAATTTTGAGTTTATGTGCCTCTTATTTGTAAGCGTTCAAATAGCAGATCATACTGCTGATTACTAACCAGAATGATGGATATACATCCAAGAAATGGACGCTGTTCTGCAATGTAAAATATAAAAGGTTATTCTTTGGAATTTAAAATGATAATTCAGGCTATATTTTTCATGTTACGTGTGTATTAGAATTTGGTCGCCGTTAAAGTCGTTTAGAACGTCAGGAGTAAATTATTTAAGAGTTAAGAGACAGCTGGCAGGAGTGGCTCCAGCAGCCCTGGAAAGTTTATGGGGCCCGAGGCCGACCCTCATTAATGCCCCGGCAGTAAAGCTCCGTGACGGTGCAGCCAGTGACAGACACAGCCCAGCCCCGAGAACCTTCTGCAGAAGGTCCGCGTAACGGAGGACACAAATCCAATACGCACCTGCTCAGAAGTCACCTGCACCCTCTCTCACTTTAGGAAAGTCGCTTGGCAACATACCTGCAAGATACATATTAAAAACCACTAAATCTGTGTCTTTACTTATCGGATTAGTGTTAGTAGTTCTTAACAGTCACCATTACTCTCCAGCTTTAGGACAACTATTTAACTTGCTGATATTTTTTATGTGTTTTTGCAGGCAACAGGCGTCTATTAAGACTATTTTGTGAAATCTTAACATAAATTCTCTTTTTTTTTGTCTGATTTGGCTGCCCCTTGTCCCTCAGGAATTCTTCATACCAATTTTTAATTAAGTGGAAGGGAGTAAAATCCTTATCTCCCGATGAGTCAGTCTGAGATGAGCACTTCTGATAGCGCCTGCTGTCCTCCAGGGACTCACCGACATCACTCTGCCCCCTCCCTGCATGTCAGTTTGAAGAGCACAAAGAAATCACTTAAAACAAGAAGAAGAAGAAGGTTCTCCTCTGAATGATGCGATTACCAGCAGAGGAAGGGGAAACAGCAGCTCCTTCAGTCCTTATCCGTCACTGTTTAAATTCGCGGAAGACAATGGCTCTTGTGAATACGTGCCCCTCACAAGCACACTTTTCTGTTATCCAGCGTGCGCCCCCCCCCCAACCCTCCTCCTGTTCCCCCTGCCGGTACCGTAACAGGTGCCTGGACGCAGAGACTGTCACTCTCTGTCAGAGTCCCGGAAGCAGGCCTTACCTTAATGATGGGGCCGTGTCCACCGCATGAGATACAGAGATATGCCTGGTAATGATTCACCTTTCCTGCTGGTGGATCCCTTGCGGAGATCTCATCATATGCAGCAGAGTAGGCCTTTGTTCCCCATGTGAGTCCCCGAATCCCAGACCCCCTCCTCCGAGGTGACGCCACTGTTTCCCATGATGTTTTGTCTCATTAAGAATTAACTCGTGCAACCTCCGGCCAACAGGGGACCGTCTCCCCACCACGGTTCGCCTCTGTTCGGGGTTCCTCAATCAACAGGAGCGACGTGCCCCCCTTTGCCCGCCGAGACACGTTTATGATCTTCCCGCAGTGAGCCTCCCTCACTGGGCCACTTTCACGTCCCCTCGAAACCGGAATAGTGCTAAAACGCCTTTGGCCCTGTTTAATGCTTCGGCCCTGTTAATGTTTCCATTCATGTAATGGGGAAAGAAGTCATTGAAAACCGTAGAAAACAAGGAGGGACCATTGTGTGTTGCAAACTACTACATCATGCATTATGTAATTTAGATTTTTTTTTATTTGTGTACACACACAGACTATACACTGAAATTAAATTTCGCTGACATCTCCTGCTTGTCCTGATTTATCTCTAATTGTCCTAATTTTCCGGCCTCAGCTGCGAAGCCGTTCCCTCTAATGCCAGACGAAAATCACACTAGCTAAACTGGACTTGATACGGCAGGCAGTAAATCTTACCTCGCTGGCTCGCAACCTATTACCCGATGGATATATAATCACCACCCTGAATACAGTATCCACGGTTCAGAAACCGCGCCTTTCGTGGAGAACTTCGCTCTGAACCCATAATCTCTGGCACCGCACCGAACCAGAACCCCGTCTAGATTGTTAAAAACTATACGTTAGGTTACATCGCCGTCGTTATTGAGCATTACATTCAACAGAGAGGCAGTTTTACATGGGCTTGTTTAATATACTGCAGTGCGCGCAGTTTTACTTTAATAGTTACTTATTCCTTATTTTACTCTTCTGCAGTACTGAACTTGCCTGGAACAGTAATGGAATCTTATTACACATGCACTTCCATGCATGGTGTGAGTGATCGTGAACTTTCTTTCTTAACAAAAGATGTCCTGCACTAATGATAAGTAGGCACCTGAACTTATTTATTTAAAATATGACACCCCCCTACGTATGCCCTGATCTGAGCTGCTGGCCGCAGGATAGCGATATCCCTAATGAGAAAGCGGATAAGCTACCCTTCCATGGATTTCCTATCAGCAGCACTGATGGAGGCATAAGATTTTTTTTCATATTAATTAAAACCTTGGCTCGATTCCTCCTAAGAAGCATTTCTCTTTCTTGCTTTAAGCTTCCTGTATTTTACAGAGTCGTTTTTGTTTTCACTGCTTTCTGCAGCTGCCTATGGAATGATTTGAAAGTGTTATTGTGGATGGGAAATTGTGCACTGTTAAGTCAACTTTCCAAGTTTTGCATAATTAAACATATAATATGTAATGTTACTGGTGCTGTGGTTCCAAAGGAACTTCGATTTAATGTTTTACATTCAAATTTGCATACATATTAACTAATAGTAATGGATTTCTCTAATAGCTAGCCATACATGGAGGAAAAATGGAAATTAAATCATAAAAATTGTAGTATAAATGTAAGGATTTTGGGGAGGAATTGCAATGCCCTCGTTATTTTAATAGCAATAATAATATAAAGTATTCATGGAAAAAATATGGAAATTTGCTTGTTCATTCCCCAGAAAGCGATTTGTAAATTTGGTAATATTTTTATATATTTATGATCGTTTAAGTTAAAATTTGGATCCTGTTATGTTTTAATGTGCTGGTCATAATAGGTAGTTACCAGTACTAATAGTTTGGCCCTATAACCTTTTAGTTTTCCTGGAGGGAATAAATTTTTATAACTGTTTTAAGCTATAATTCTCCTTTTAAACCACATGAATCACTTTAAATTTATCGTTTTATCAAAATCCTTATATTCTACATAATGCAATCATTATTTGCAGATAATATAGATAAAAGGGGATTTTTTCTCTCCTCTGCAAAGCCTCAATGCATGTAGAGGGGAAAACCTCCTAAACCTCCTAAAAAAAAAATCTTTCTTTGGTTTCATTGACAGACATATATATTGTAAAAAGTATAGGAAACAGAATCATTATGTTATAAAAAAGCACATAAATAGTATTCTCTAAGCAGGGCATGCTCATGTTGCTCTGCTATATATAGACTAAACACATAAAATGAAGTACCCATTATCAGTTGAAATAAAACTGCAATAGACAAATTCTTGGAAAATATGAAAGGCCCATTTTCCTTCGCCAGGACTGAAATATCCATTACTGAGATCAGCTCTGCCTGCCCTTTGATATCTGCATTTTTTCATGGCGGTGTCAGAATGACAACATGGAGCCTGTATAGCCCCTTTCCTCTTCACGTCCAGATGATAAAAACATATTTTGCTTTGGCTAAATTTTGCCTCCACCCCGTTTGTTAGTTCCTTACCTTTAAAGCACCCATTGCAGGCCAAGCATGGCCATTGAGGTTTGGGTGCTGTTTGCTTTGACTGCGGTCGAAAACATCGCGCAGATATTTAAAATTTATTCATGTTTAAACAGAAGCTCAGGTGTTATGCATGCTGGTCAATTTCCGTAGGATTTTAAATCAAAGTCGCTGACATCATTGGATGGTGTGTGGCTCAGCATGTTAGGCTGTTGCAACTGTGATCAGACTGTTGCTGGTTCAAATCCCAGGGATAACTGAGTTATTTCACCTTTAGGCTCTTGAGCAAGGCCCTTTGGCCCCGCTTGGTTGAGGGACTGGCTGACCCTGCGTTCTCAACAATGCCTGTCATTTTGGATAAAATTGTCTGTTAAAGTAAATGATAAGAGACTGATAATTGACATTAAAATATCATCACTGTATGCTCACTTTGTATCCATTGAAATCAAAGTACATCATGTGGGCATTACATTTTTGAATGTGTTATTTGTAAATTATGCCAGTGTTTCTCAACACAGTCCTCAGGGACCTCCAGACAGTCCACATTTTTGCTCACTCTCAGCAGGAGTAAAAATGTGGACTGTCTAGGAAGGAGCAAAAATGTGGATTGTGTGGCAGGGAGCTGGGAGGAAAAAAAAACGTGGACTGTCTGGGGGTCCTTGAGGACCAGGTTGAGAAACACTTTGTTATACTGTTGCTTGATATCTGCTTGACTTGACAAATGGGCTTGACATGACAAATAATTCCAATTAATGATTTTACCTTCATGCAATTGTTCATAGAGTCACTGAGTTACACCAGCAGGCAACTATCTAAGCTCTATTCTGTCTTGCATTTTTATATATATATATATATATGTATGTAAAAGCCTCATTTAAATGAATAGTATTTTTATACAAAATGCATCATTTATATGCATTTTCAGAAATGTTTAGTTGTACTGTTTTTGAGACCTTGATAGATTTCTTAGCCTGGTCTTATGAGTTTGTTACTTAGATAACAGTGTGATTTATTTAGGTTAACTTTATAACATGTGGATGTGGACCTGTGAAAGCCAAGAAGGGAGGTTCAGTTGTCTCCTTTCCATGCATTTATTAGGATGTATTTGAAAAGGCCAAGTCATAATAACTAACACGGAAACATCTACCCTATGGCAGGTCCAGTGATACCATCCAATCCCTGCTCAAGCTCTCTGGTGAAACGAAGAACATAGGGCAGCTTTCAGAAATCGTAGTGGGCATTGACATGTCTAGAGTGAATACTTCTATAAATAATATCCTCTGTACTGGAAATCAGAGTGTAAAACCTTTGGTTTACAGGCATAGGATGTGACCTGGACAACTGCATTTCTGTTTCTGACTCACCGACACGTTTTTACATTTTCTGTCAAATTTTACTTGTAATAAAAAAAAGAAATCTTGTTGCTAACACCCATGTTCATTTTATGATTGCTGCATTAACATATTCAGTAGTTCAGGATATTAAAAAAAAATAAAAAATCAGCATTTTTCCACACAATGCTTTGAAGACTCATGTTGATGTTTAGGCTATGGTAGATCTGACAACTGACTGGCAAAGCGGAAATGACAATGGATTAAACGGGCTTCGAATGTAAACTATGGGACACTGACGGTGTTTGGTTTTCATTCGGAATCTGAAGGACATTTTTTAAAGAGGGTTGGAGGTGCTCTTGAGAAATAAAGCGTGAACGCATGATTTTACCGTTGGATGATTCATACCCTGTCTTTATCAAAGCAGAAGAACCTGCGTAAAATTTAAACTTTTGACATTTCAGCCATTTAAAACTTTCTATAAATGAGTCAAAATGAAAAACCGAATGCCAAAAAATTTTAAACATGACACTACGGTGATGCTGTTGACCTTGAAATCCGGCTTCTTTTACCTACAGTCGATTTGATTTTCCTGTTATCTATGCAGCCAATTGAATAGTAAGAATCTTAAACTAAAGATGTCAAACTACAGTTTTTTTTTTCCTTTTTCCTTCAATGGCATCGTAAGCTCAAGTGGCTGAATATTTGTTTCCCGAATGCTTGCTATGTTAGTTATATTCAAAATCCTTGAACTTTATCACTGTATTATCCAGTTTAGTATTTGAATTTCCCTGTCAAAGCTTATGGAAATCTTTAAATGTTTAGTATCAGAAAAGGGAACCTTTTGTAATATGACAGTTTTGGGTGGGTATTATTGATGTTTTAGTGATACGGTTCATTCTTTAGTATGTAATTGAGCATTTTTGTTAATACAGATATTCTCAGTGTCACTGCACACCTTCCATCACACCAAAATCATAATTTCTGAGTGTGTACGACACAATAGGGATGTAACATGAAGTGTGGAATGAAATAAATGAAACAGAAAACGATACAGAAACTCTTGTAGGAACAGAAAGCATTTTGTAGAATCCATGAGTTTAAGTGGACGATTAACTTATATGACAATGTCGGCTAAATGAGTGTGAGCTGTTGTTCTCAAGAACTTGTGCTCATCACCAAAGAACTGAGGTTAAGAGTCCAACTTGCCCCCTGAACACTCCAGAACAACGGGCCCCGCCCTCGGTGCAGATGTGTGGGTTCTTTGGAGCTTTTGCGAAGTGCAGTGTTAATTTTAATGCATGATTTGAGCACCATAGATTTATAGCGACGTACACAGGGAGGTGGCTGTGGAAAGTAGCTTTGATTGTTCCCTCTCAAGCCTCAAGTGTCTGCATTACATGTGTTGGCTCCACTGCCGTCTCGCAGAATGAAGAAACACGATTTCTGCCCGGTTAGAGATTGTTATTAATTCATTAGCTACTTCGCCTGGGATCAAGGTTGGTAATTAGCTACCTCAGCTGGAAGCAACACTTCCCCACCCACCATCTGTCAGGCCGTCCTTAGGTCTGTCCATCTTGTAACCCTCAGCCTAACCCCGAGAGGAGCAGAATATATGAACACATGATGTCTTGTCTGCAAGAATAGTGCACCATGGGAAAAAAAAACCCGATCGGCTCCAGCGCAAAGGCGAGCCGTCTGATTGGCCGGCAGCAGTTTGGTTTATAGCTCTTGTTCTGCCCATCGGCAGGGCCGGACCTGCGGTTGGGAGAACACGCTAGAAGTGTTATGTTGCATTTCAGATGCAGGATTCAGAGAGTCGTTTCTGAGGCCAAGTATCTAAATGCAAATGTTGAAAAAGGGTAACGGCTGGGGGGTGGGTGGGTTGCAGTGTTGTATTTTATGCAGTGGGTCACATGATTTGCAGTAATGGCAGGCCATTAAAAGGGCTTCATATGATGCATGCCCGACAGTTAATATGGTGAACAGTGTGGGAAGATTCAGATCAGAATTAAATGCTCACTCCACGCTAATGAGGACAGTAAACCAATGCTGGATCATAACAAGCATAAACAAGCATGAACGAAAGCATAAATTAATCAAGTAATAATTAGCAGCACAGTAATATTCATGTAGTTTTTGCATTATAATATTTGAATGTTTTAATGGCTATTTCTAAAAAATATTTCATTTTGCAATGTTGCCTTTACGTCTACAACGCCGGTTGTAGAAACCTTGGAAATATTTGATGTTTGTGTCTCGAAACCCCCACGTGGTTCTCAGAAATCTCGCTTCTCCAATGTGACCAGATCATTGCAGATAATTGTATCGTGCGCGGCTATCGATCTGCGATCGCGGCGCATCGGAAACATCTAAACAGAGAGTTCGGTGGCGCCGTGCTACGCGATAGGGCTGTGGCATGAAACCAACCTCGTTCAAAAAAAATAATAATAATACATATATGTATATATTATAATAAAAAAGATTCTTGGTTGAGACATCTGAGAAATTACTTCTTTACAAGAATCTATTGATCACTTTATATCAAAGGAGTATGTTTGACATAAGATTACCTGGCAGCTCTGACATTAGGTACACTCTGTTACAGCCTGGGGCACTTGTAAGGCTGCCAAAGGGATTGTACATAAAGGAGCAGCTGTGGGTGCTTCTGGCTGTGAGTCAGCTTGGGCTCCCATCCAAGGCAAAGGTAAACTCCATTCAGTGCCATTTTAACCCCCACTTTCCACGCCCCTGTCCGGCCCATCTGAGAAACCTGGTTTAAAAGTGTTGCGTACAGGGGCTATCTGATGTCAGGTCAGCGGGGTCATTCCTATGGGTGTTTCTCTTTTTTTTTTTGCATAGCCCTTTCCATGTGAGCTTTTCTCAAGTGAGCAGGATGGGATACAGTTGTCCACTCAGGGTGCCATGTCGGATGCTGAAGCGGGTGGAGAGGTGTGCTGTCTCCTCCCTAGCATGCGCCCCACAACATGAAGGGATCTCCTTCAGTAGCGTGTTGAAATGGGACCATTGTGCTTATTTGTTGGATGTCAATCTCAAAGTTGCAATAGTGTTTTTTTTTTTTAATTCTAAGTTTTACACATGAAACAAACTGTAATCTAGTTAATATGGGCTGGAAATAATGATTGTGCATTAAATATTTAGTGATTGAAGTTAGCTAGGTAATTTCCTGAGGCTCCTATTTAAACAATTGAGTTTCTGTAATGCCATAAATTAATCATGGCCTCACCCTGGATTCTACTGTGAATTTCTTGCCCCCACTTTGCCTCCTTGACTCCCCCCCCCCCCCCCCCCCCCCCCCCCCACCGCCACGTCTCTCCGCCTAATGACACCACACGAGCAACGTGTAGCGTGTGACACTCCCC
>JAAGVU020000032.1:6471758-6499583 GCA_011763525.2 Mormyrus iriodes
TCCATTTTCAAAATGAGGTTAAATTCTATAGATTCTAGAATTTAGAACGGAAGAAGTAAAATACACAAGGGTTAAGCGCAGCACGGCGGCCACAGCACTCCGTAGCATACAATGACTTGCCGATTCTGCTCGCTTCTTTATGAACTAATGAATGCGTCCGTCCACAAGACCCGATACGTAAGATCCTTGACCCATTGTGCATTTTTTTATACAATCTTGTGCCATTTTTATACAATCTTTGATAATTATTCATTACTGCTTTTCACTTGAGATGTCATATAATATCCTGTGGGCATTTCACTGTCATTCAGACTGCTGTGTACCTTTTCTTAGATTCTCTGGAAAATGATCATTATAAACCTCATTAAGCAGCTTGTACCCCTTTTTCATATACATGTCATGAAACATGTTATTAATAAACAAAGGTAATCAGGAACACATGCCCTGAGTGTCACAATTGAGATCGAAAGAAAATGAAGCAAATGACAGAGTTTTGCTAATTTTACTTGCTATAGGATTCCACCATGAAGAGAAATATCCACTGGTGACTTAAAGAAGGCAGAGAGAGAGACAGAGAGAGCGTTTTTACGTGCTGGTGTTGTGATTGGCTGGCAGATGGTCACATGATTGCCACTGCTTTACAGCTAACGGTGCAGTTTATGGTATACTACATAGTGTCAAAGGCTTCCCAATCAATGCAGCAGGTTTCGCTCTGGGGTCCTTCGTTACTGTGTGAAGGCACCATTATTGGGGCCCTGGGCCTCACATGCGGTATCGGATTAATGTGAAATGATTTAGTGATGTGGGAGATGTACTCTGTGCCTTATGAACTACTGCATTCTAACTCTCCCCATCTGTATTTTAATCGCTGTGCTTTCCTGACCGTATCTATTACCCGTCAGCGGAGATTTGTGGGTATACTGCTGCTTGACCTTTCCTGACTTTGCCTGACCCTTAGTCCATTGACCTCCGGGTCAGTGCGTCAACCATGCAACCCATCCATGGGAATAGTAATGATTTTCAGCACCTTCCGTCCACGTGTGTAGGCAAGATCCATAGCAATCAAAGCATAGGGTAGGAAGCAGTACATTTCCCACCTTTAACCCTGTTAGGAGGACAACATTATTTAGAATAAACAGCTCCTATCAAGGAGAAAAAAAAAGTATTTTGAGAAGTGTAGGGTATACTTTCAGGGGGAAAAGATGGTTTGTTTACACTTGAAAGAAGTTATTCTTGTCAAAAGCAGAAGACAAGCACGTTTGATACAGCGCCGAATCACGGTGCAGGAGTATTGTTGCAGAAAGGAACAGGACGGCACGGTTGAACGTGGCGCATCCGTTACCGCTGCGCGCAAAAAGAGAGCGTCGATAAGGACGAGCGTGAATGCATTAGCTATATGGGTTTAGGGAGCGCGTGTCATTGGGAGACGAGGGACCGTCTATATTCAAATCCATTGCCTTTATTGTTAGCACATAGCAAAGGTGGCTGTGTGCAGGTGTGCGTGTGAATGCTCGGTGCGTAGATGCCAGAGTGCGTTGCGCGCTGTGGTTTAACGCTCGCTGTCGAAGCACTGCATGCTCTTATTTACATGGTTTGCGTCCGTGCTTATTCCGGGTGACTTCCCGAGCTTCCGATTTATACACCCCTCTCCCCCATTAACAGAGCCAGGTACATGGCTGAAAATGCTCAATCCCCTCTTGGGAATCGAAACTTCAGGCCACAAATCCACCTGCTTGAATATAGTTTTGCTCACTGCTTGCCATCCCTGCAGCATAAATAAGACAAAATATCCCCTCTGCCAAACAGTACCGCTACTTTTGTATGCTCCGCAAAAACAGAATCCACTCGCACTGACATTCCGCCTGTCTGTCACAGCTGTTTGAGTGACAGTATCGATCCTGATATCCCGAGAAAGGTGTTCCGGACAGTTCCTTGACACCAGTGCACATTTTTCAGCATGCATGGTCTGAATTAAGTTTTTTTTACACACAGCCATTAAGATTGATACAACATCATATGCTTTCGGGAATCCGTAGTCTTTATCTGTGCAAAGCTGATTTTCATGCTCCTGATGTATTTATGGGTTAGAGACCTGCCTACTGTATTGTTTTTTTTCTCTCTCTCATGATCGCATGAAAAAATGTAGAATGCAGGGATGGTTCATAGGGATTCTGACAAGCAGGCAGGATAGCAATGATTCCTTTCACCCCATTCCAGTTGTTCACAGATTTCTATTTTAGTTTCTTTATATATATATTTAATATTTTTAATATTAATTTCTCAAATCCGTAAAGATAGAGGACGACAGATTTCTTATCGTGTCTCCAATGGGAATGGGGTTTTAATTTGTCTTGGCTGGAATGTAATAAACTTTTATATCGTGCTTTTATTAGGTGTTAATCTTCGGCTAGCCTCTTTGTGCTGCGGAGATTATTTTTATAACTTTAATAAGTATTACGGAGTGTAGTTCGGTGAAAACATTTACAAGCTCACTTTGTGATTCTGCATCATTCCCCGTTTCAAAGGACCACGTGAAATATACACTTCTTAAAAAAACAATACAAAAGAGAACTTTTTCTTCAGGGAGTTTTTGTGTCTTATGACTGTCCCCATTTGTAATTCTTTTTATTCCTCTTGTTTTTCTCGTGTGTATTGATGAGTGTCTCTGTTGTGTGTTGTTCGTTTTGTGTGCAATGAGCTCCTCCTGCAGTAGGGAGAGGTATGGCCTCTGAATCATGAGAGTAACTTGTGTTGGGGACGAATGGTCCTAAGACCTGGGGATGGGTGATGATGCCATGGTGGTGACTGTGTTATCCCGGTTCTTTGGCTACTAACACAACCTGTTCATCTGCAGATCCATGAATCCATTTTTATTAACCCCTTTTGGGTAGTGCAGGGTATCAGTCAGAGCTCCTTGGAGGTCACTCACGCACATTGCCACACCTGAAACTCCATGTCTTCACTGTGGCCCCAGGAAGGCCTGGAAGGAATGGGCTGAGGATTAGGCCACATTACATATAAATGTATTACTATTTATTTATTTATTATTTTTTTGTTGAATTTATCAGTAATTCTAATTCTGCCGGTTCCATCACAACATGGAATATTGATGAAATCAGTTTTGATATGTATTTATAATGTAATCACTTTAATGAACAGCCACACGAGTCCTTCCTGATGAGCGTTTGATTCCTTGAAGTTGGAATTCCATTTGCAATTTTCTGATATGGTTGGTGTCCAGCTAGGAATCACTTGAAAATACTGCCATGCTGTTTGTTGGACAAAGTGCTCGTATCTTTCCGTACTTATATATATTTCAATCATGCCTGTATTATTGTGCTAAAGGGTCTGACTGATATCTTCTGAGCATCTCTGATGTTAAACCGTCTTGTATTCCTCGGTGTAAGAGCCTCTGAACAAGGGCCCTGTGTGACAGCATAGATCTTGCTTGATTATGGTGTCAAAAGAACGGATACTCATCACTTCCAGCAGAGATATCTTTTTTATAAGAGTACTTATGTGTTAAGGAATCATTGCTTGGCTTGGCTATCCAAGTCCAACAAATATTCTATGTGATTTGGTTTCACACTTTCCTGAAGCCAAGGGAAGCATTTCCGAGCGTGTGACACGGATGGTCTACGTAAGTATTTCCAGATTTATAAAAAAATAATTAAATGGTACCTCTACGCGTCATTAGTGGAAATAATGAAGTTTACAATTAACTAATCAAAATACAAAATGTCTTTTTCTCTTAGTAGTTTGTATGTCATACACTGTATATTGAGCATGAATTTGCCCCTGCGCTCAATGTTTGAGGCCATACTTTGCATGGTTTTGCTAAAATGTGTAGTTAATGAGCAGGGGGTTATTGTTAAAATTTGTTAGTTTACCCCATTGGTCGACAACATCCCTGCCTCGTCGATAACAAATGTGAAGCTGGATTCCCTAACAAGATTTCAGGCAGGAGTCATGATTGAACATAAATTGAACTGTTACACAAAAAAATACTCCTGAATCAAAACTTAAGTTAGAGACCCAAAGGTCTTCTATTATTTATTTATTTATTTATTTATTTGACGTCTTGGCGAATGTTTGCAATTAGAGGCCCTGCGCACTCCTCCGAGCGCGCTCAGTAACGGGTCGTTAAATTGGTCTTTTATAAACACTAAGTGGAATAGTAGCGGGTTTCACGGCGACCTCGCAGACTTCTGTGTGCCCTCCCGCTCCACATGGATCCCAAGCAAATCAAACAGCATGCGCTTCTGCCAGTGAGCTTCAAAAATGCATTTAATGTTTTGGCGTAAATATGTGATGATAATTTTTCCATTTGTTTATTCCGCTTTATTACTGGCAACGCTTCATGTTTATGTCCGACGCCGGTTTTAATGAAAGACCGCAGCTCCCACTACTTTTATTTGTGGCTTGTTAGCTTGTGTAGAGGCTTATGTGTAAATCCCCCACAGTATTTCAAAGATGTCCCACTGAAACTTTTTTTTTTTTTTACACGCCATCAGAATATGTCCGTGATGGTCATCTTCAAATATATTTTTTCCCACAGAAAACAAAACTTAAGTCACAATTAGCTGATGCAAAAAGTTGATAAAGCTTTACATTAACAGCATCTTCATGATGCCGTCATTATGCATTTATATGCATTTATACACATTAATAACAAACATAATTATATAATTATATGTTTGTTATTAATGTATAAAAGAGCTGGCATATCTTGTCCATTGATAATGTTATGAATGCATTGCTTTAAGACACATTACTATATGGTTACATGTTGCTTATGAATGCATTACAAGGGTGCACTAAGTGTTCTACATAATGAAGGTGCCGTCAAAGTAAATCGGCACGAAAAAGTCCACCATTGTAGCTGAATTTCGTGTAATGGAGCAGCCAAAAATAATTTGTCATAATGAACTAGCGTATGACTTTTTATCTGGTTTTTGTTTAGCCACCCATCTGCCCCCCACCCAAGCCAAGCTATGTGAAGAGTCATACTGTGAGAAATTTTTCGTCTATAACAGGGAACAGAACCACATGACACTGGTACATGGGCAGGAGGAATGGGTTTTTTGGGGGGTTATACACAGGGAGATTACAAGTCTCCGATCTGGTCTGGGTTACTGAGGGGTCCAAATAAAATAAGGCACCAGTTTATACACTATATTGAGGAGACAGGTGGAGCAAATTAGTACAAAGGATCTGAATCACTTGACTCTTCCTCTACCTCAAAAGATATTATTGTAAGTTGTTATACAGTAACAGTTGTTTCAAGCGTAAAATTGCAAGAACATGATAGTGCTATGATAAATGCATGGCATAAGACCTAAAAAAATGAGAATAGGTGTGACCTATGCAATGAGAAATGAACATTTCCTGATCGTCAGATCCCTGCACTGCCCCCCCCACACCCTTAATCCGAGAGTCTTGCTAGAAATGCATCAAAGTAGCCATTCATTAACAGCCGCGGAATGACACACCAATGCCAGGTCATAATTGATCTTGCCGAATTTAAGCCATCCCATTGCTAAAAAGCCTTAAGATAGTCATTAATATTAATTTTGATATTCTTCTTTTCATTAAAGCTGTATATCTTGAGCTGTTGGTCTCTTAACTTTTAATGAATCTTGAATATTTATTTATTTGTTTGCTTGTTTGCCAGAGTCCCCTTTCTCTTTCTCTTCCCCAGAACTGTGTACAGTTTTGATATGTTATACCTAGATTGAATTCGTTCTCATTAACGCTCAATGGTAAAACTGGTAATTATTATTGCCTTGAAATTACATGCATACAGTTTCGATAGACGGATGGAAGCTCAACTGTAAGCTTAAAACATGTTAGGCAGAGTTGCATTATTTCTCCTTGTTTCAAAAACATTCATCCTACCAGATTTATATAAACCATTTCATGTAACAGATGAATACAGAATGGGTAGAATGAAATTCTGTGATTTTTAGCTTTGAAAATCTCTGGATTACTCATTAGCCCAACCTCCGCAGTAACATTAGGCCTCAAGGCCAGGAAAGGCCTGTTTCCTTGTTTGTTTGCTCTTCTTTTTAATAGTAGCTGTGCTTTTGTTCTTGCGGCAAGGCTCTCTTAATGACATTAGCTCATTTTATTCCTCCGAGGATTATTTTGAGCACAGAAATGGTCAAGCTTGATGAAACCAAAGGAAATTGGGTTTGAAATGGCCTCCCCAGCTCAGGTCAAAGCCATTACTTGATGTATCGTATAAGTGGATTTTGAGTGTGGCTAAATTATTTTGGAATTGCCCCTGAAGATGACTGTTTCCTGTTCGACTTTGCGTGGCTCAAAATGACTCACATTTATTGGTAATTGAAAGAGTAATATTTTAATTATTTGGCTGCTTAAACACATTTTCTGATACTGGTGTGAAATGTACAGACAGTACGAACAGCTATGCTTTGTGGCAAATACCAGATGGCCAGCAATTTTCTAAGTTGTGCTCTTGTAAGACTTCCTCAGACCAGGTTTTGTTGAAACGCAGATGGACCCCAATGAGCCACTGTGTAAGTTATCACCCTACCACTTGTTAACAGATGTATTTTTAATATTGTTTAAATAGGGCAAAAAGAAGAATTCAATTAGCAATTTCTCCATCAGGGTCGGTTTCTTTCATTCCTATAGTATTACAAAGATGAACTTTAAAAAAGGGGGGGGGGGGTGGATTTTCTGTACTGTAACTTTATGAACTTGGCTTTTCCGATAGTCAGTTAAGACTGTAATATTATGGTAAGAGAAGTTTCTCATAAAAAAAATAAAAGTTGCTACCCCCTCCCTCCCCATTATGTGGACCCCCGCTGTTCGAAAAATATAGTGATGTCTCTCCCTCAACACCATCAGACCTATTCCCATCCCACACAGCTCATTAGGCCTGACTCCTGTGGGTCATTTGAGACACCGGAGCGAGAGGAACAGGGCCTCCTTCATGGGACTTTTAAAACGGCTCTCCGTGTCCACAGCCGACTGACGGAGGGAGTCACGTTTCGGTGCTGGCAGATGATACCGCCAAGATCCAAGACGAACCCCCCTGTCCACCGGAGAGCAAGAGTCACCCGGAGGTTTCAGGTGCGAGCCCGGCTACGGGGGACACGCGAAGGAAGCATCACTCTCAAGACGAGGTACGAGACAGATCGTCGCAAAAACTAAAAAGACAGAATAAATGCATACAGATAAATTGCTTGGGAGGAAGGATCAATACCTATAACCATCCCGTCAAGAAGACACTTTGTCATTGACAGCTTGAGTAACACAATGCCAGCACAAATACTTTAATGTGATACCTTTAATACCTCACGACTATTTCAGATCTTTCCGAACTATACTGAGATAGGGTTTGGATTTTCTTTCACATATTTGTTAAGTCACCTGAGTACTACAACTTGTCTCTTGATCGACTGATGCAAGCATAATTATTATGCCTATTTCATCCTTTATTTTTAAAGTTGAATTAATATAAAAGTGCTTTAGCAAAACATAAGGCTGAATCACAAATAGATGAAGACTGATTTAGAACCTGTGGCAGGAGCAGACAATACCTGACCTCCAGCTGGACCTGTCTACTGCAGAGAAAAACAGAAATGGAGTTACGTGATAAACGTTTCACATCTTTTCTAGGTCGTGTTGTATTAACCAGTTTATCGTTACATGATTATAACCAAAACATTTTATTATCTGTGGGATTCTGGAATCCCTCCATCATAAACTCATTCATTGTCACATACTGATTATAAAAACAGTTTTGATCCTTACTGTATAACTGCAGCTCTGCGACCCCACCCCTCCCAGGGATTATATCATGTCCAATCAGGGAAGGCTTTGGCTGTTTTTTTGAGGACCTGTAAATATCCGGGAGGGGGCGGGAATGTGACATAGTTTCTGGTTTGGAGCAGACATGTGATGCTTCAAGCCGAGGGCGGCGTGTCAGGGAATGATCACCATTCTTTATGGGTTGGCTTCCCTTCGAATCAGTTGGCAATTCCAACAGCCTCTGTCATGGGTCACAGTTAAGTGGGGTCTGTAGCAACCGCCGGATTAAAACTGTGACGAGCGCTACCATACCAGATCCACGCCACTGCTCAGCACATGGTGTTCTGGTTAGCGTTACTGCAAAGGAGGCCAGGGGAGGGGCAGGTCTAGGGCACTTGCATGTATAAGGTTCAACAGCACCTGCAGCAGAGAAGCAGCACCCTTCATGTGTTAGTGGACAGGTATTTCCTGGGGCCACTCTCATGTTCACTCGCCTTGTCAAAAGCGTCTCAGCATCTCCCATGCCTCCCAGTGAAGTGGGCCGTTATAGGTGTCGTTATCTGTCCCGTATCTGGATCAAGAGGAGATCTCTGGGGGAGGATGGGAGGGCAGCAGGGACATTCACACACCTGCATTTACTACATTTCACGTGCAAGGTGCCAGCTATGATATCTAACTAATAATGAAACGATGCTTTATTTGACATTTGCAGAAGTACAGGTACATGGGAATAGAATCTTTTCACATGTCCCTTCTTTGAGACATGCACAAACATCCATATAGTTAAGCACAGGGTCATTCATTTCTCTGATGCCCCTGGAGCATTTTTGAGGCGGTTAAGTACCTTAATCCAGTAGCCCAACAAAGATGTGACTATTCTGTGGAGAATGGGAATCGAACCAGCGACCTTCCAATCTCATGCACAGGGGCCTAACCAACCAAGCCCCACACTGCCTCCCCAGTAATAATTATACATAGGAGAGGAGTACGAATAAGGATGCTTGATGTGTGGCACCTCTTGGACTTGAAAGATCTGGACGGACATTTGAAAGCTGAACTATACTTTGCAGAGTGTTTATGCTGTATAATTTCTGAGTGTTAACATAGTGTTAGCAAAAAAGTCAGTTCGTTTATATATATGCCCCGAATTGACTTTGCTGGGTCGTCTCCATTATTTATCGTTGGATGAACGTTATTAAGGCATTAGTGGGCTCATTTTACTCTCCATGAAACGGGTGCGTGTACCACCGCAATTAGAATATCCATTAGTGTAATTAATAACAAATCTCCCGTGAAAACCAGCTTAATAAGTAAGCGTTCACCAGGCGTTCCCGTAGCAGGGCAGATCGCTAAGTGGCTAAGAATACAGTGGCATCGTTTTTCTTTTTGATGGAGTAGATCTTTAATTCAGGACCTGTCAGTCATAAATATGTGAATTTAAATGGCCGCCAGCCATTTGGTGTTTAGTCAGTAGCTATCGGTGTTTCAAATGGCCGAGGGCGATGGGGGCATCACTTTGATAGCGAGGCATTGTACTTTGGTACGAAGTGCCTTTTCATCATTTTGAGTTTTTAGAAAGACCAGCAGACTCAGAGGTAATAGCATGGACGACATTTTTTCGTAAAGGTTTGTGTTTACCTTCAAGATACCCTACGGACAGCATTGGCCAGTACACACACGCACACATATATGCATCTTCCAACTGCTTCTCTAGTGCGGGTTCTATCCCAGAGTCTATCCCAGGCAGCTTAAGGCTCAGGGGCACTCCCTGGATGGAATGCCAATCCATCTCACACACTATGGGTAATTTAGGAATGCCAGTTAGCCTGATTTTATATCTTTGGACTCCAGGAGAAAACTGGAGTTCCTGGAGGAAACCTGCACAAAATGAGAAAACATGGAGCCTTACACATCTCTGTGATTATATACCCTCGCTTTTATAGTTAATTTGTGTATTACGAAGACATCCATGTTTGAGAAAGTAGTGGGACTAGTTTTTATGATGTACAGCTCTTCTAGTCCTGGTAAAGGCTAAATTTTTACTACTTGTCTCTTTCAGTCTCATTGTCCAATTATTGTAGTGAACCAACCAATGTTTAGATGAAACCTGATTGACAAAAAAGGAGAGGCCACTAATCTTTGATTGCCAAGTACCTGGGTTCGACACATTGTAGCAGAGCTGCTCTTTACTTAAACATGGCCGCCGTCATCTGGCTCCTTCATTCATGCGGAATGTTCCATCTGACTTAAATAAAGATGAAACCGCCACAGCGTGTCTTTTGGGGGGTGGGTGGGGATTTACACGAACATCTGTGCCGTGCTCGGCGAGTTCCCAAGGGCATCATGCAAAGCCGGCGTGATGACGGAGAGTGTATCATAAAAGCCTCCAAGTCCGGTCCATAACATTTTGGGGCCATCAGTATGAGGGGGAATGTCTGTCTGATTTTCACTATCAAGACCCCTGATTTAGAACCGCTGCACAGGATTCCAGCAGTTTCCATGGGTTCTCCAAACGTTCCAAGCCGCTGAACAGTCAAGGGCAGAAATTACAGGAGCTACATGGTACCATACACAATACTGAAGATGAATGCTGTTACAGATCTGATTAATGTAGCAAACTGGTGTACATCTTTATACACAGGTTTACAGAAAGATGGCAGTTGCTCTTATTTTCTATGAAATGAACAGTTCTTGTAGGCTGGGCTGACCATTTCATTTCAGTTGTTCACCAGGCTTTTAGGAGAATTTATGTACAGATTTCTGCTCATTGCTTAACATTTTTTTTTCATTATTTGAAAGAAACCATGTGTGATTTTTGAAAGTAATATTAATTTTAAAAGGATTAAAAGCCAAGGTTGAATCCTGTAGCTCAGGCGGCCAATTTTAAGTAGGAGCATTAGAGCAGTGGAGAGGAGGGGCAGGTTCAGATCTGCCAGGTTACCTTGGCTGCCTGTCTCCTGACTGGTCTGTACGGATGTGCCAGGTCACTGCAGGTAACCTGTTTCCTCCAATCACCTATCACCATGTGACAGGGAGGTGGGTCTTAGGAGAACACCTTCTGCCCCCTCCTCCTGCACCTCATGGCAAGAACTTAACATCTGAGGCAGATGGAAATGATTAAATTGAAGAGAAAATGGGGTGGGGGGCATCAGTGTTTTTGTTGCCCCCTCACAAAAACGTAAAGAGACGGGGGGGAAAAGCCATATCTTTAATCAAAAAAAAAAAAAAATCAACCTAGAGTTTGAGATGGAGGGGGAAAAATTAATAATTACATGCTTGTACAAAGAAGGCAGTGTCTCCACATCTCCCCAGGGGGGCGAGCAGCTGTCTCCACTAGGAAATTTGAAATGTTGATCTGTTTGAAATAGACTAGGAAAGCTTCTAGTGTAAACACAATAGCAATGTTCCCCAGTGTTTCCCGGAAAAGTGGAGAGGGTTTTTGAAAGTGCTACGTGGTGCCCTCTGCGTGGTATTATAATTGAAACGTTGTACCAGGCCGCAAGGCGGTGGGGGGGGAGGGTGTCTACGTGATCTCCCTCCTCATAATCGGCAGCCTTTAATCTTTTCCTCTCCTGCCTCTCTGTGTATATGTGTATACAGAATGGC
This sequence comes from Mormyrus iriodes, assembly GCA_011763525.2. Lineage (NCBI taxonomy): Eukaryota > Metazoa > Chordata > Actinopteri > Osteoglossiformes > Mormyridae > Mormyrus > Mormyrus iriodes. The sequence continues at coordinate 6,483,147 of JAAGVU020000032.1, forward strand.
TGTTATTGCCTTTTGGTTATTAACCAGCAACGGGTATGGAGAAAGTAATTTTGCACCCTGCTCAGTGTGGTGGAATAAGCTGTCAAGCGTTATAACGGCTGACAGCGTGACGCCCCCGCCCCCCATGCAGCCAGAGCACCATAGCTGGGAGGTTAGGGGCGTATCAGGCAGGAGCGCCCGGAGCTCCCCCTTTATTAAATATCTCTCTGCTCCCACGGCGGATGTGACCGAATGATAGGAGCTCGGTGGGCCGGAGGAAGGAATTGGAAAATTAGCGAGGAGTCACAGAGCTGCGTGAAAGCCCCTGCAGGAATGCATTCGGGTTCCCTGACGAAGGAGTCCGGTATGCGCATGAGGTCAGCGGTCATACCGACTGCCCCAGCCTCCTGACTGCCCAGGGGCACCGAATGCAATGTTTATTTCTGCGGGTTGCATCTCTGTCAACAATCAGCTGCGTCAAAGCGTGCGAGGTGCATTATTTGCCCCTTTCCATTGTTCTAGGCATCTCAATATTAGGAATGCGACCCTGGGATCTCTTATGGAGTCATGATTTTAATACTATAAATTAATTAAATTATTTCTTAATAAACCAGCCTGCCTTCACACACTGCTGTACTTCAGCTGTTCTTGTGGATATCTTCCACACCGCTTGTCCTATCGAGGGCCTTTGAGGTCTGGAAACAGGCAGGGAATAACCCAGGATGGGACGCCAATTCATCAGAGGGCAGGGCACATACACACCATTCACACCCAGGGACAATTTATCAACTCCAATTCACCTTAGAGCAAACAGGGAGAACTTGCAAACTGACACTTAAACCCTGGGCTCCAGAGGGGTGATGCAACTGTGATAACTGCAGTGCGACAATGCCACCCCCTCTCAAGGAAACAATGCATATTAAAGTAATGTCTGCACTGGATAAAAGAAGTGTAGACATGCTCCCCGGGTTACGATGGTCCGTGTTACGATATTTCGTAACACTTTCAGTACATTATGCAATAAATTTAATGACATATTCAACATTTTACTATAAAATAGACTTTGAGTTAAAGATTTTTCCCAACTGTAGGCTAATGTAAGTGTTCTAAGCATGTTTAAGGTAGGCTTGACCAGGTTATAATGTTGGTTAGGTTAGGTGTGCTGCATTGTAATGCATTTTCACCTTACGATGTTTTGACTTACGATAGGTTTATCGGAACGTAACCCCATCATAACCCAGGGAGAGGCTGTATTTATCATTGTTAACCATGAAATGGAGATTTCAGATGAGGTGCAGATAGGCCAAAATGTAGATGTCTGTCGACTTACATTCACCGTGTGGACGCCACTCCAGCGAGTAACAGATACCATCAGGCAAAACTTCAAACAGTTGTCTGCATGCCTTTCTCTATCATTGGCTCGGCGAGATTGATTAGTTTGGATGGTGTTTTCCACTTTCTCCTTACTCCCCCTTTTTGAGTACATATTTGAGGTTCTTTAAGGGGGGGCCAAAAACAATCTAAATGTTAACCAGGTTCACACCTCCTAACGTGCATTGTGTCGCATCCCTCAGAGAAATTAAATCGCCGCCGCTGTCATCGAGTTATCATTGTTCATCATGACACATGCGGAAACAAAAGAACCATGTATCATTTTTTTTCTCCCCCTTAATCATAACATCTGTACCACGCTGCTATTTACATTTTTCCTATCAAGGCGAAAGAGAAATGTTAATTTTAGATGAGCCTTTTTATGACTTGTAATTACTGTCATTAAGAACACTCCAGAGACCCCGGGCGAGCTTTGACTGAAACGCGGTTTGACGTGTTCTATAATTAATGCTGAATTAATGCATTGCTTTATGTGCCAGATGAAGAAGGGTCCTAACTGCTTTGAAAGGCGGCCTATTGCGATCGGGGATCCGTGTATGGAACGTGCTTTGCCACACCGCTTCCTAACAGTGATGTACTTCAGGTCGCGATTGGATTTGCGGGGGGCTTAATAGCCATAGGTAGCTCAAACGCTGCATGCTATTACTAATTAAGCCCTCCTCCCTGCTGTTGTTGGCTAACAATTGAGATGGTGTGGTAAAAAATTATAAACAGTTTATTGAGGAAGCACAGAGAAGAGGCTTTTCTCCGTAGCTAGGCTGCCAGAGGTTCCGTGTTGCCCTGCGCTACTGCCATCACCCTGTTCTAGTTCAAGGCTTAAATCTCAGAGCTGGTGAATGTAGGGTCTGTGCTGGAAGAGCTTTAGGAATCGGGCCAATAAGAAAAAACAGCTGGTGGTGCTGAGAGTAGAATTACCCCCCTCCCCCCGAAGAAGAAGCTGCAATGTTGACAGTGTATGAGCCCTCATTCAACGGAATCATACAGCACATTTCACAGATGTACGACTCGTGCACCACGGTGACAACAACCCCTGGGCCAGTTCCATGGCCGATCAGCTGACCATACCTCGATTTGTCTTTATTCCATTATAACGTGATTGCCTCTAATATTCTGTAATTGTGACGTTGGGTAGCTGTGCTACTTCAGTGTCTTCTGAGGCACGCTTTCTTAAAACAGGTTGAAAGTCTGAAAATGGAGCAGTGTGCACTGAGGATGAAGCTGGCGGCTGTGAGTGCAGAGGTAAGTGCTGCAAATTAAAGCCACATTTCCCAACTTATTGATAGAGCAGCTTTTTTTTTGTTGCAGGGCTGAGCAGACTGCTTAGTCAGGCCAAGTCTAAAAGTGAAATGGTTAAAGTTCCCCCACGAGGCATACTGTACATGTGATGTATTCAGAACCCCCCACCTAACGGCCTCGAGCTTTCGAGATAAGTTGAGACAGCGGGGCACCACTCATGTTTGAAAGTGTCGGTCAGTCGTGTGAACCCCTCCCCCCCATGTCATCACACCCTATAGGCCCCCAGCTCAGCAGAACCAGCTTTGTTTACCTTTCGTTGTATGACTTTACACATGTATTAATCTGGAAAAGTCTGCAAGTACAGAGCAGTTCTAAGAGGGGCCTTCTGTGCAGATATACTGTGAGCCAGCATGTAACCGTAAAGAACATGTCACTGTTTGCGACTGGTTGCAGAAAAAATATTATATAATACAAAAAAACTGCAGATGGCCCTCAGTCATTGTCTCGGTTTACATTGGGAATCCATAATTCCAACAAGTGCCATTAGGATGTGGCCAGTACGATGACTAAATCCCATGCAGACGAGCCTATGTCTGGGTCGACTGTACAGACAGGAATGATCAGCTCTGTGCGGCTAAGAGATCTCACACTCTGCATTAATATGCAGAACAGATGGTCCCCTGTAGGGCTTGCGCCTGGACTACGGATGTATTCCTGATTGTGATTTAATTTGATGGAGAATGTGTGATTTGGACAGGGGATATTATTCCTGGTGTTTAATATAAGACAGAGTGAACTGGCAATTTTTTTAATGGTAACTATCTAATACAGAGTATCCATAATTCCGTCCCAAATTTTTGTCTCTCCTTGCTTTGTTCCCCACAGACCCTTGTCCCTCCTTGCTTTGTTCCCCCCAGATCCTTGTCCCTCCTCATTCTGTTCCCCACAGATCTTTGTCCCTCCTCACTCTGTTCCTCCAGACACTTGTCTTCACTCTGTTCCCCGAACACTTGTCCCTCCTCTCTTTGTTCTCTCAGACACTTGTCTGTCCTCACTTTATTCCCCCGATCACATTTGCAAAACATTACACCCCAGCCTCTGTCCTCTGGGTTTGATTAAGTGCAATCCTTGTTTGGACTTCTTAAGACCATTTCAAGGCAAATGTAAAATACATGCATGCCTTTCTCTCCGTGCACCCCCCCTCTGAGAGTTTCAATTTGACACGAAACGGCAGCATTTTCACGTACCAGGGGAAAACAAAAAAACAAAAAACAAAGCACCAAAGGGTCTTCAATTAAGGGAACCTGATTAGAATTATGCCACGTGAAAGTGTCTTGTGTAGAGTCAGCATAATAAACAAGTTAATCTAAGACATGGGAAAGCTTTGGGCCTATGTGCCAACATACGGTATCAATTAATACTATGTTCAAGGAAACCTCAGTTATTTGAAGAATTGGAGAGAAATGGCTCTACCCTCAACAAGTCATAAAGTTTATTATTAGTACTGGAGAAGGTGAGCTGTCCCTGTGGAACACTGTTGTATGATGCCCAATAATTAAAGCAGTAGTAATGAAATATCACCAGAAACTCATCTTTGACTCTCCGTCTCACCAAGTTGGAGACACAGCAAGAGGTGGCAGAAGCAGCCTGCCTGGAAAACGCCCACCTGCAGCGCCACAGTGAGCAGCTAGCGACCAACCTGAGCATCTGGATCGACAAGCAGAGGTAGCTGAAACCTGGGAGCTCTTCTCCGGGCTGGAGCAATACATTTAACCCCTTTCCCTGGTCGCGAGTCTCCTAACATGCCAGGAGGCCCGTTTTCAATATGGTCGGAACAAAAAAGGCTTGATCATTCCATCTTTAATTTTCAAGATGTGAGGTAATACTTACATAAGCAGTTTGCTCTTGTTGTGAACCATAGTTCTGAGAAAGTATTTGAGACCACCCACATGTTGCGGTCTAATTGATGGGATTGAATAATAAAGTATGTGATTGAATTTGGTTCATTTAGAAGAAAATGACCTACCCATAAATGTGGGTCTGAACACATCTCGTATGCAGGGCGTGACTAACCAAAGAAGCAACTGCAGCTGAACGTTTATCCATGTTCTCCTCAGACAGCTTCCAGAAGGATAGGCGCTGTTCCCATCCATGTCATCTCATTCTAATAGGAGTGACTCTTAGAAAAGAATCTTAAAACAGTGACTCCTGACTGACAAGCTTCTCTGTCTTGTCTCCTGTCCGTTGCCAGTTTAATCTAAGCATAACCACCATGAAGATTCAGTCTTTCTCTTGGCGGCCGCTTGTCCATAAATCCTGTTTATCCTGCATCCAAAGCCAAGCTGTGAAGCTTGTGTTACTAAAATCCTAATGTATACCATGTACTTTATATCTACTCAACATGGAATATACAGAGGACCTCCCCCCCCAATACTAAAACCCTATGTCCTTCAGTTGTTTTTCTTACTCGTAATATAATTTAAAGCAAATGAATCTGATTTGGGTTAAGTGACTGCGCAAAGAAACAAAAAAATATAACTACTCCTTTGCGCCTGAGGCATTTATCAAAGTTGAAATGAATCGTGGGTAGTCTCTGCTTACCCAGAACATTGGGCTCGCCGCTGCGGCGCTAAGCCCCACGTTAAACACTCACTCTGTGTTTGCACCTGTCTCTCATTTAAATACAAAGCGGACAGATTTCGTTTCACTGTAGCTGCAGCTCACATTGGAAGCTGTGGGAGCATTTGGCTCGCCCGGTACAAATCTCATGCCTGTATTTTGGCTAATTTAAATGTCAACAGCTGTACGTGGAGTGAAACCATTAAGCCAGTGGGTTCAGATGTACAGTATGTTTTTAATGTTTGCCCCGGTACTGTGTGGTCTTTGGACCCGAGCCTGAAATTTTACTGACTTTATCTAGGCGTTTCCTCAAAGTTTATGTGCTATATGGTTACTTATATTTGGCTGTGATTTCTGTCTATTTTTAATATTTTTATTTCAAGTTAAAAGAATCTGGTCCTCAGTACTGGACAAGAAGGAAATTTGTTGGAAAATGGTTTTCACTTAGCATGCAACTGTACATTAGGACTCACAGCAATGCCTAATGATCAGCATGTCACATCAGACACTGCCCCAGAAGTTCAGACCATGTCTGTTTTTTGAGTGACAACAGTCACGTTGTTGCATCGTACTGATTGGAACAGTTGAAACCGCTGCTATACGCCACTATTGGTTGGTAACACTTGGCGTTTGCCCTTTTGCAGGAATGCTAGCGAAAGCCTTGCCACCAAAATTAAGGAGCAGAACAGCCTGCTGTCCTTCATCAGCATGGAAAAGAAGTGAGTAAAAAAGCCTTCAGTATCGTGCAGTACTGCGATATGTCTGAATGATGTCATTTGATTGATGTGTATTTTCAGGGTAAATGCACAAAAGAAGCTAATTGTCAATGCATATCAAAATAGACAGCATGTGTCACACTAATGCAGCATTATCCATTTGTTTATTTTTTTATTTTTACTTACCTGCAAAACAATGTTAAAAAAAATATCAAATTTATTGAGGGTGTATATTCATAAGTACAACTTAGCTGTATTTATCGTATGTCGGCAAAGCTTAGGCAAAGCAATCATATTAAGGTAAGGTCAGTTAAACAGGAAAACTAGCTACACCAAAGCTACTTTACATCAAGGTAATTATATGAAAAAATAAGTGATGCAAAAAATGAAGATGGACAAGGGAATCTGCACAACATGATCCTGACAATAAAGAATATACATGTTATGTAATATGCAAGGGATATACTTACCTTGGCTTTATTTTGGTTTAAGTTAGCAAGTGTCTCAGTAGGTAAACAAACATCACAAATCAGGAAACCGACCAGATATGTCTGGTCTGTTAGAAACAGGGATGAGCTGTATCGGAAACCAATAGCAGCACTACACCATCCTCTTCTGTAGAGATGGGCCGTGAAGCCTGTCTGCTACCTGGCATGCGTGCGTACCTGCTCACACCAACAAAACGCACGCGGAACATTTCTGATCACTACTCCTTCACGACTAATGAACTATTCACACTCGGGCACAAAGTAAGAGCACTGAAAAAAAGCAGCTGTGAGTCAGTTGTCAGCCTTTACGATTGTGTAATTACATGATTGTGAAAACTTCAAAATCGAGCCACGACTTTCACTTGGATAAGACTTATAAAATGTAAACATTTCATCTCTTAAGAACTGAAGTATGCATGAAATTACTACTCTCCCTACTCTGGTACAGAGCACTAAATTGTCTTTTGTATGTATCTTTGAGCGTTCGGTAATATTGCAGTACTGTCATTGTATATATAAATTCCCCACAGCCACTGCACACTGTAATACCGTAAGTGATGGTATTTTAAAACCTCCATGTCTGTTATTGTTAGGGAACTATTTCCAGGAACCCAAAGCACCATTTCCAACACCCTGAACAGAAGGTGATCCCTAATATAGATCAGATTTTTGGAGATGCATTTAACTCTGGATATAGTGACTCACACTCATATTTCACCAACCCACTACTTAGTAGCCACCCCACAAAAGCAGTTAACAATTAACCAAAACATCAGCTTCAGTGTGAAGCATGGTCTTTGTGGCAACTCACAATTAAAACTGAAGTTGGTACTTCATAACAGAGTATTTATTCACAGTACGTTTACATGCATTTTGAACATCGCCTTGCTATAGGCCATTTTATTTAACCAATTGTGTTTTGTTCAGAATCGGTAGCTTGTCAAGTCAGCCAGTTACCTTACTTACTCGAGCTTTTTATCTATTTAATTCAGCCCCCCCCCCCCCCCATGATGAAGAGACCCCACACGTGACAACGTGAGACGTAATAACTTTACTCGGGGCTGATTCGGAACGAGAGCTGGTCCGTCCCCACCCCCCGTTCCGAGCAAGGAGAACCGTCGCTGGCATCGACCCAGAACGTAATTGCACCCCTGGGAGAGGGGAATGTGAGCAGGATGACAATCACGACGCCTGGATTGCCTCTCATAATGAAAACTATCCTTCTCCGTGTCCCAAATTACAGTGAGCGTAAACGTTCTTAATGTGTGTGTGTGTGTGTGTGTGTGTGTGTGTGTGTGTGTGTGTATATATATATATATATATCAAGACCGCTAAAAGACCTCGTACTTAGTCTCGAGGAACGCTGCCAATCGCACTGATTTTGATTAATCGCCACGGAGCCCGATGAAGATACCTCCAGATCGCATGTAATTATCACACGCTGTCCGTCTTGCTGTTTGCAAGCACGTGGGCCGGTTATGTACAAACATGCGTGCCTGTTAGTCTGGCAGTAGTATGTTAGCCCCGGACGGTGTGGAAAGCACGTCTGAGGGCTCACACACAGCGCTGTGTCCCCCTAGGGCTTCAGTTCTGTGCTCTTTGTGAATGGGGAGCCCCGTGCATTTACATACGTCTTATAAAACCTGTTTGTGAGGGACAGACGCTTGCTTTAACAAGCTCTAATTAGCTCATTTAAATAACCCATATGCCTAATGGATTTAAACTACTGGTTTGAGGCGACAGAATGGTCATTGTGTTTACTTTGCGTACACGGGAACGATGCGATCCTATCAGTGCATATTGTTAATCATGTCAAAACAATAGATAAGTTGGCCTGTATGATCCATTAGAGGACTTGACATCCTTTATCATTGCGTGTATCATCGTTAACCCTAATCCCATCAGAAATATATAGAAATCATTAGTGAATGACAGGTGGGCCTGAGGGCGGGAGACATCTATGTCTATGCCACATTTATACATAGAGACATTATTGCTACATTTTCTTTAAATACATTTAAATTTCCAATAAAATCTACCCATATGCTACAAAACGTAGATCTTTAATGACACGGGATCTCGAAAGTTAAGCAAACGGCGTCCGTCTTTAAATATGGAGCCATCTCGTTACATCCGTCGGCGGAACAGCATTAAAAGTTTCTGCGGCTGACGCCCTCCCCCAGTGTTAATACGAAAGTTTAGATAAATCATTAATGATTTATTTGCTCGCGACAAACGGCTGGTAGCGTTCAGTCTGCATAAAGCAGCTATCCTAATATCCATGCCTGCAAAATAGGTCATATTTATCCTGCAGGAGAAGGGCGTCTCTAATCACACGCTGACAAAGATCTTTTAATTCGATGCTCAGGATGTAAACGACCGAGAGTGACGAGCTCGAATGACGGCTGCTCCATTTCACCGCCGCGACGTGTCCCGTGCGTTGCGGAGCTTGATCAAAGTCCTCTCCAGAGCCCCCTTGTCAAGCGGCGTGTCCCCCTGACTCCCCAGCGACGCCCGGCGCTCACAGCCCCCCCAAACTCCGCCACCATGCTGTGTCTGTCACGGTGCTTTCAGCGCGCGGGGTCTGATTGGGAATGCGCGCAAGCGCGTTTGGCGAAGGCACGCGCGCTCTCCTGTACTGCCGCTGTGGTGTGAGCGATGCTACAGTCTCCGGACATGGGCTTGTATTGCTGTTACCCTCTTAATAAGACATTAGCTGTCTTGGAATCTTAAAATTTTGCAAATTATTTATTTACCTTTTATTTTTTACTTACAGTCAATGGGGAGTTTCAAATACAGTATTGTTGGAATTAGCTTTTGCTGACTTACTGATTTATAATTTAATCTATAACAGCTATTTTTATTTTATAAAAAAAAACATTCTACTTGGCAAAATTTGGTATAATAGGCCAGACATTTGTTGCGAACAATAGACAATTCCTATGCCTACTAGAATTTAATTCCGTAGTATTCAATATAGGTGATTAGGCAAGGCACACAAATCATCTTGTTTTAGTTCTGATACATGCTATAGAGCTATATCCAAATTTGTTTACTTTAAAACCACAGATATAAACAAATATAAATACATAGAAACAAATATAAAGTGGTGCATTAACTCTGTAGAATTAATATATCATTGTACATGAATGTATACGTTATTCATTTTATTATTTTGATATTTTATTTTTTGTTTTTGTCTGGCTGAAGACTAGGGCAGTGGTTAGCCTGTTGCCTCACAGCTCATGGATTGGGGCTTCTAATCCTGCCTCCACGCTGTATGTGGAGTTTGTATGTCTTTCCTGAATCATTTGGGCTTCCTCCAGGTAGTCTGGTTTCCTCCAGGTATCCAGATACATGCATTGAAGCAAATTGGTGTCTCCGAATGGCTCATGCCATTGTTTCTCAGCGCGGTCCTCAGGGACCCCCAGGCAGTCCACATTTTTGCTTCCTCTCGGCTCCTGGGAGCAAAAATGTGGAATGTCTTGCAGGGAACTGGGAGGGAACAAAAACGAGGACTGTCTGGATGTCCCCGAGGACCGGCTTGAGAAACACTGACCCATACTGTATGAGCTTCCAAATCTGATTTGTGTTCTTTGCTTGCCTGGCTTAGGGTCCTGACCTCCCCACAACCCTGTACTGAATAAGAATTTGGAAGATGGATGGATGGATGGATAGATGGATAGATAGATAAATAGATGGTTACATTGCTGGAAAAACCAGGCTCTAACATCAGACTTCTTTAAAATTAATTTAGGAATATTCATCAATGAAATAGGTGGAAAATAGATGACAAGCAAACCCCTTACACAAGTTTTTATTAAGAATCAGTAAATGAGCTTCTTTTACCCTGCAAATGCTATACTGTTACATTTTCTCTTCTGTTAAGCAGCACAGTTTCAATCACACCGCTGTCTTCCATACTAAGGCATATTTACATTTTAACTCCCCTATCTGATGCTTTTATCCAAAGCATCTTACAGCCGAGATCAAGGTTATAATTTATGTGTGCGTTTCCTGGGTTTTGAACTCACAACCTTTGCGCTGTTAGCGCAGTGCTCCCCTTGCTAAGCTTTTATTTCGGGTTCTCCGTTTGCCATTCTGCATTACTTGTTAATAGTTTCTCTAACTACAAGCAGCTGCTTGTTATTGTGCAGAACGATTAAAGTAACATTCTGATTGTCTGGTATGGTACAATTAAATGGTAAGTCATTATAAAAGAAAAAGTTTGTAGAGATTTAGATCACCGTCGTGCTGCCGAGTGAAAGATGAAATGGCATAAATGAGAAGTGACCCATTTACCATCCGGCAAGCGCCTGCCTCGGATTGGGTGATGTTCCCGGGCTGCCTCATTCCAGTCCGGATTTGGTGGTCATTAGCCGTCACGTAGTACAGCTTCCTTTAAATGACATCATTAAAATGCTCTGGCGGTAAAATCCTATCATGTTTGCTCTTCCAGCCATTTGAGAGAAACCAAAGACGCGATGGAGGTGGAACTCGAGAAGCTGAAGGCCGTGAGTAATGAAAAGCAGAGGGAGATCGAGCGTTTAAAGGTACAGGCGAGTGAATCGGACTGAAGAAGCTGTTCTTATTATTTCCATTTACATTTACTTTTGTTAATAGTGCGCAAAGAGGATGTGAAAACACTCTGCTAAGTATGACTGAAATTTTTCATTTTAAAGTTCAGTGTTAAACTTTTTTTTTCCCCTCTACATGATCCACATTACTTCCTTAGTTTGAAATGCTGGGGGTGAATTTTTATTTAATTCCAATCACCGATCTGTCATGCAAGGCCCTGGAAATATTCCTCCTGTCTTTCACTGTTTCCCAAGGTGTGCTTTTCCTCGCAGTACACTAAAGTCTTGAAGTGCGAGCTTGAGAGATTGGTGAGCAAATGAATGGTTTTACTGGCATTGCCTCTGGACAGATTTTAAATGAGGAGTATCTGGGGGGAAAAAAAAATAATATACCACTTTTTTTTTTTTAAGTTTTTTTCTCTCTCTTTAAAAGGGGCTGTTAAATAGACATTCTTTGTATGATTTAAATCCTCCCTCAGATAACTGTGGTATTCCAGAATCCTTCTTTGAGAGGGCATAGCACATTTCTCAAGGGCGACCTTCAATCATATTGCAGGGTATCTGGGCCTACACGATCCTCAAAGTGTCGGTACCATATGGGCCCACGTCGGTTCGAGAGAGACTGAGGCCTCAGCGATGTAATGTGAACATTATATCTATATTAACGTGGAGATGAGATCCACATAATCGGAATTATCTACAGTGCTAGTTCAGGATTTGTCAGAAGGAAAGGTTCTGACAAGCTGCAAATGCATGTTATTCCGAGCCGGATGGCTCCAGAGGCTGAAGGACATGTTGGAGAGTAGCTCTACCTCATCATCCTCGCAGCAATAACCAGCCGCCTTGCCCAGTCGGCCAGGTCGAGGGAATGCGTGTGCCTTCTGTTACTCTTCATCACTGTTAATGTGCAGAGAGTTAATGAACGTCTTCCTCCCTCCCTCTCCCCATGCTTGTTCTGCTCAGGCCATCGGCAGTCAATCCACTAATCAGCAAGCACTTCTTAATCAGCTCAGAGGTCGCCTGGAGGTGGACGAGTAAGTACCCTGCTTCACCTCACCAGAGATGGCGTCTGAGTAGCTCTGAGACTGGCTGCGCGTGTCACAGGATTATTTTATTGTGTGTGTGTGTGTGTGTGTGTTTGTTTGCGTGAATTGTTTGTTTAGTTGAAGCTAATACAAGAACTAGTGTAAAAATTTTAATGTCTGTAAGTTTCCGTGTAATGCTTCATGTATTCGAAAATGTTGGTGGTTTTGTGGTTTGCTGGTTGGTATAAGTAATCATATTACTATTGTAAGGTGATTGTATAGTCCCACAAATCTAGCTGTACTGTGTGTGTCTGTCTGTCTGTCTGTCTGTCTGTCTGTCTGTTTGTCAGTTCCACAAAACAGCACCTCATGAATCATGTGCGTTTCTTATTCATTGGTCAAAACATCTCCATTGAACCTGGACTGAGGAATGCCTTCTGCTGTTCTATCAAACGACGTTTTACCAGAACTGTATTTTTAGCTATAACACACACACACACACACACACACACTGCTGAAGCGCAGTGTTATGCGATTTAGTGACTTTTGCTTCTGTGACATCAAAGAGGTGTGATAGACTTTGGGCGTATGGCTTTTCTCAGTGGGTAGTGCGGTGAATAAGGGGCCCGAGCCGGAACCGGATCAGATTCTGCACATCCATGCTCCAGACTGTCCCTGTGAAAACACCACAGGAAAAAAAAGGTACATTAGTTACTTTATGCGAAAGCATTTGGCTGTCATTAAAGCATGATGCTTATGATTAAGACCAGCTGCTAAGTGGATCGAATAGAACACTCATTTTCTTTGACTTTTAAAAAAACAAGTTTAATTCCACTTCATTCTTACTTCAGATCCTTCATGGTTCACAAGCACATCTAGCAACTATTCAGATACCCAAGCTTCTACTTATGAAAGGAGACTCTTAAGCACCACATAACTGATAAGCGAAAATAAATAAAAATAAAATGACCGCAACCCATTTTAACAGTTAACCATTGTGTATTTTACTTCTTCCGTTCTTAATTCTAGAATCTATAGAATTTAACGTCATTTTGGAAATGGACTGGGGTAACTTCAACCTCAAAAGTAACACAGGGATTAAACATGTGTTTTAGGTACAGCTGAGTCAGCCACAGGGGTCAGGAAAGATGAATAATTCAGACTTTGTCTTCTGAAATAATAAAATCATGATCCTGTGCATCCAAGCTTCTCCACTAATATTCATCAGTGATCTATTAATCCCACCAAGGGCGTGCAGCATTAAAGGGTGTAACTGACGATTGCCTGCCCTGCCCCCTCCCTGCCAGCCTCACTACTGCCCCCTGTCCCTGATCCACATACATAATGAAACCTCGCTTCTCTCGGTTTGTACCCTAACCCATCTGATCGCTGACTTTTCCTGCCTTCCCGGGGCTTACAGCTGTCAGTCATTTTAATGGCCACATTAAAACACGGCAGCAAGATGAACAGTTTCTTTTGTGCATTCTGGTAATTGAAAAAAAAAAGTTTATATATAGATGTTAAATGGTTTTAATAAAATGAGTATTATCATGTAGACTGAGATAAGGGTGTTCAATCAAGTCCACCTCCTTTGTTTGTTACTTATCTCCATCGGTAATTCTGAATTTATGGTCTTACACCATTTCTGTGGGTTTTCTTTTTCATCCCTCTACCCATTAAAGATGATTTTTATAACTTGAGAATCATTTTCATGGCATATATGGATACTGTGGGTTAGGGTGATAAAGTTGTTTTATTTGTATGCAAATCAGCCTTTAGTAAGATAGCTTGTACACCCAAATTATAACATTAAGCATCTCTCAAAGAAATCTGAATGTATTCCCCCCTATGGCAGAGCACAGCTGATTCAACACAATGCGGTTTGAAAAGATTCTTTCCATTTGCTATAACCAAATACAGTAATTTCTAAACTTTTGTGTCCAGCATAAGTGAAACCTCTCTTTCAATAACTCAGTCACCACATTGCTGAGTGTAAAAGTACTTAATAACGGTAATAATATTTCATCCATCTTTCTACCACTTATCTGGTAGATGGTCGCAGGGGGACCTGGCTTCTGTTCCGGGCAGCACAGGGGAAAAGCTAGGGGGCAGGCCTGCCAGTCCATCACAGTGCACACACATACACTCACACCATGGGCAGTAAGCCTAGCTGCATGTCTGAGGACTGTGGTAGGAGGCCCATGTGACACAGGGAGAGCATGCAAACTCTACACACACATATTCACACACGTTTGTATTTGATCCATTCATTGCTATGGGGAAAAACCCTAATCCCAACAATGGCAACCGTAACCCCTACCAGCCCTAACCTTAACCAGAAGTAACCAAACTAAATGTAAGACTTCTGGAATTTTTAGGTTTTTGATCGCAGTCACAGATTTTAATGAAATTGAGTTTCCCCTTTGGGGGAACAGAAAAATAACAGGTTTTTATCACGTTGTGGGGACATTTGTTCCCCATAATGTAGTATATATATAACCCACACACACACACACATACGCACACACACATACGCACACACACACACACACGCACACACACACACACACACATACATACACACACACACACTCACACATACGCACACACATACACACACACACACACACACACGCACACACACACACACACGCACGCAGAGTTCCCGGGATTCTAAAGTCCAGCCTTGAGATGTGAGTTATTTACATTCTTTACATTTTCCTTTTCTTGCAAAATGCAAAGTTGTTGTTTATTGGGCTAAAAAGATTGCATCCGAATGTCCGGTAATAAGAAAATAAAAATGTCCTGTATTAATAATTAAGTATCAGTATCTGGACAGTTATGGAACCTTGCGGGCTCGAAGCTATGTGTCACCGGTCATCAGTCCCCTGGTCCCCTGTGTCACTCGGACGGTGGCGGCAGCGTGGGCCGGGGTGCGGTAGGGCGATAGGGAGGCTTTGAATGCGACTTCGACCCCGTCCTGCCGCCGAGCCGCTCTGGCTGCCGTATCGCCAGTGACGAGCTGTCAGCACCAGCCGAATGACCAGCAAAACAAGCCGCCGTCGCCGGCCCCTAATTGGCAGATGCCTGGTGATTACTACTGTGAATTTAGCTGATGCTTTAACAGCGGCTCGATATTAAGTGTTAATCGGGGGCAGTCTGGGGAAACTTAACTCTCAGTAATTTTTCGGAGTAGAAATTGGAATTGACAAAACTTGAGCTTGACCCACAGGTATTTTATTTTTAGCACACACAACTAGAATGTTTATTTCAAATAAATACTGCCTGTTTCATTAGTGAGTGTGTTTGGATTTAGAAAATGTGTAAATTTCGTTGTATTAGATGAAATGTCTTATCGTTCGGCACGGGAGAAATTAGTGCTGCATTTGGCTCATGCAGACCTGGATCTGACAGCTTTGCTTTGTTCCGTCTTTCTTTGGACACTTTTTATATGTTTTTTTTTTTAGTAAAATCCCTCATTATTCTTCGGGACTGAAATGTTCATATTGGTAGATTTGAAAAGGTCATATGAGAGTCGTGGGTGTCTCAGGGACACGTCATGGAAAATGCTTGTCTCTTCTTTGCGAATGGCCCTAATGGGTGCTCAGCATCCTTGGCTGTGTGTTCTAAGCTGTCGCTAATAGGCTGGAAAGTTTGCGTGGGGGAGGGATGGAATTCATTACGCCGCCGATGAATATGCAGCTTGGGCATGACCGGCTTCTTTCCATCTAACGCTTTTTACAAACAACACAGAAAACCTCCAAGTCTCGCTTCAAGAAAATTAACCTTCTGGGCCGCCTCATACACGGTAATTGGCGGGGCTGCTGATACAGCCCGTGTTTAAACAGATCCCAGACACACAGGCCCTATGCATCATTTGTATATAAAATTACACCGTAAAGTTTTCCATCAGCTCTGTATTACTGCTAAATGCAGTGCTCTTTTTTAACCATTTACCCAGCACAGGATCGCTGAGAGCCTGCAGCCTGTCCCTGGAAGTACAGGGCACAGGGCAGGAGATACCCTGGCTGAGAGCCAATCTATCGCAGGGCACAGCGTAGGGGACACCCTGGCTGAGAGCCAATCTATCGCAGGGCACAGCGTAGGGGACACCCTGGCTGAGAGCCAATTTATCACAGGGCACAGGGGAGGGGACACCCTAGCCGATAGCCAGTCTGTCGCAGGGCACAGGGCAGGGGACACCCTGGCTGAGAGCCAATCTATCACAGGGCACAGGGGAGGGGACACCCTGGCCGATAGCCAGTCTGTCGCAGGGCACAGGGCAGGGGACACCCTGGCTGAGAGCCAGTCTAATGCAGGGCAGGGGACACCCTGGCCGCAAACCAGGCTAATGCAGGGCAGGGGACACCCTGGCCGCAAGCCAGTCTAATGCAAGGCAGGGGAC
>JAAGVU020000032.1:6508506-6518838 GCA_011763525.2 Mormyrus iriodes
CTGTGGCTGGGCCTTCTGTACCTGACGGCCTGGTCATGTGACCTTTAGCACAGATTTTTACGATCATGGGTATCTTTTGGGATAAAGGGTTAACCCTGCCGGATAGGTGACCTTTCTCCTTACGTGCTCATTTTTTTTTTTCTTTCTTTTTTTTTTTTTTATCAATCCTCTCCAAAGGGACTCATACGCTGGGCTCTATGAACGGGGGAAAAAAAGGAGAGCATTGTCCTTATCACCCCCTTCCAGAAAGTGGCAGAGTAATAGGACTTTGTGAGGAGAAATGAAGCCCAGTGTGATGGTTGCTGATTAAAAATTGACTCTGCCACATCAAAGAAGAGTTGAAGGTGAAAATGATGATCACTTCCCGCTCCCAGGGACCCCGTCGCCATTTCTTTTATTCAACCTTGAAAGGTTCTTTCTGAATAAGAAAATATCCCTGGAGTCCATTCAGGGGGGACACAGTATGGGGGGAGAAAATGTAGATCAGTATGCCTAGTCTCCACATTTAAAAAATAATAATAATATTCAATTTTGCTAATGACATCTCAGAAAAGCCCGTTAGTTATCAATGCTGAAGAGCTAATCCTTGCTTAAGAACTCACAGGCTGGCCTAATTGCAGTTACTTAGAGCGAGTTTTTCACCGGACTGGTGGGGGAAATGGAAACGGGTCTGGTTTTGACTTAAAAACACACCCACACTAAAAACTGCAGCTTTGCCGCCACTTTGATGCGTTTTAAAGTATGTTTTTCCAGACACCACCTACAGGGTGGCAGGTCAATGGCACGGTAAACCACTGAGGGAAAGAATGTTCCGTCAAACTGTCAGCGGTACCCAGACGCTAATTAAATAAACAGTCTTCCGTTATGGAAGCCTAGCAGTCTAACACCCTTTTAACGTGCAAGTCACCGGTGTGGATATCGAATTGTGCAATTAACCGTCACGACTTCCCTTAATTAAGAAGTTGGACTTCTTGATCTTAATCTTTCAGGTTCAGGTCCCAAGACAGATAGTACCATCATAGCTCTCTTCTACCATTTTTAATCATTATTATAATTAAAAAAATAAATCGTTACATGAACAGCCAAAGCCATAGTGCTTGATAACGATGTCCCATTAGTAACATCTCTGTAATGTCTCGCAAATTTGTTTTGAAGGGGAAGTCTATCCCAAAGTGGAATGCCAGATTTACCGTAGGGTATTTACGTTGAAACATGAGCAGATTGTTTAGAGTCATATGGATAAAGACAATGATTCTGGATGTCCTGGAAGGCTTTCAGCTTTATCTCCGACACCTGCTGCCCTGTGGTCTCGCTAAGGTATCTGCCCGATTCATCTCGGGGTCAGTGTTGTTGTGCCTGGGCGTACCGACAGGCACTGTGTGTGATTCAGCCAGTGATACAGCCAAGACAACAGCCAAGATGCTGCTCAATTCATATATAAATTCTCCAGCCACAGTTTGTGTTTGTGTAACAGATGTGTTTGTTAATTAAGCGCAACACTGTAATGACAGAGCTGTAATGTGTTGGGGTGATTGTGGTGTGAAGTCACAGAGTTAATCAGACAAAGGGAAGTGTCAGTGTGGCTTTATATGCCCAATAAACGAAAATGGCTGCCAGGACTATGCTAGGACAAGTCTTTTATACTTAATTGTCTTTAGAGCATGTTTTCGTCCTTTACATGTTAAAAAAAAAATGGCATCCTGCCCAAAGGGACATGCAAGAGTTATAATTTATTTACAGTGTGATCCAATTATGTATTTGCATATCACATTAGTGAATTACTATGGTGAGGATAAATGAAGGCAAAGTGTCTTTCTGTGAACTAAACTAAAGTTTGCCATTCCGTGTTTTAATGTTTACTGGTTTGATTGTGCCCTGTCACATGAATATGTGAATGATTTTCCTTGTTAATGTTCAGATTTCCACTGTTTGGGATCTTCTGGTGACCAAGCCAGTTCCAGCTTAAGTAGCTGCCTTATTTTGCCTTTGATAATTTTTTTGATGGAAGACATGGGATTGAGTGTCGTTTACGGCCCAGCATCTGTTCCTACGGAAACAGTCACCTGCAGTAGAGTGGAAGAGGAGTGATGTGGGTACCAGCTGTCAGTTCTATAAAATCAGAATTAAAAGCACTATGTGACATTAGTTGTCATGTTTGGTTTATTAATGTGTATTCCAGGGCATTGCACGTTTCCGTTGTGAGCAGTACAACAGTACATGTCAAATGTTGAAAATCTGCCCAATCTTTATGTAAGATGCAATTTATGTACATCTTAGTTATGATAAAAGCTAATTCTTTTTGGTGATGTTTCCACAATAATAATGCAAGCTTACAGTACTGAAAATACAAAAAAAGGTAAATATGAAAATGTCAGCCAAGTGTCTAAGGTGTTTACAAACCCACTTATAGGTCTCACTCTCCCCGTATGTTAAATGACAAGCAAGGAAATCCACCGTGGCACTCAGTAGAATTAAAATCAAATAAGATTCTTTTAAAGTTTACACCGATACAGAATGTATTGCCACAAGATGAAAATTTCACACCTATTATTGCAGTATCTGTGCTTACAGTTATTTCTGTCTATGTTATCTTCCTGGGTATGCTCAAATGGATTTAGGAGGGGGTATGAAAAAAAAATACATATTCCTCTGGGGACACAAGCCCCAGTACTGTGAATTCATCACTATTAGTGTCCCTGTCATGGTTTTGTGAATTGCAAGTAGTTAAGTGCTAATAGGCAGATTATGAAAAGAAACTAACCATGTCCACAAATCCTCTCATTTACACTGCACCTTATTCCATCTTTTTTTTTTTCCTCCCTAGATTTCCAATTGATATAAAAAAATTGACAGTGTCTATCAGCCGTATGTATGTGGCTTTGCAAATTTGTGGTTACTTGAATTATTTATTACTCTTTTTCAATAATGCAATAAAATATGCTTGCATTAGCATAGATAAACTGGCATTAGCATTTTGGCTGATAATTTAAGTCTGAACTGAGATATTGCACGCAGACTGGTATGGTGCAACAGAGGTAATTAAGCCTTGGTGAATCAGTGAATTTTATTTTGTCCTTTGTTTGAATATCTTATTAAACAATCACAAAGATGATGACGATTGACCCTGACCCCCCTGCGTGTTAACCCCAAGCTCCCGCTCTTTTATTGCAGGGAGGTGTCAGCACATGGCGTTTGAACTTTGGAGGAGTTCGCTGGTCTCTGGCTTCATTACAGACACGCCTGTCACGCTGTACCCCGCGCCGCGTGGATGAATCGCAGCTACCCGCTGAGGGTGTCCTCTGCATCCGCGCAGGCATTGCAGCTTTAGTTGCGACAGTACCCTGAATCAGAGGGAACTGGGGTCTTTTTGTGTGGTCAGTTGAAATTCAGTGAAAGTGGGGAACAGGGATGCACCACATTGGAAATTAAACGGTGCTGTGTTTGCAATTTGCACAAATACTTCGGAATGCTTCTTTTTACGTATGTCATCTAGCTCTGTTTTGAGATATACATTCAGGTGAGAGAAAAGCTTTGAATCCGACCACAGGGTCCGGCCATTTATCCGTTGCCCCTGGAGTGTTTAGGGCCTTCCTCAAAGGCCCAGTGGACATGTGATTATGTTGCCAAGAATGGGATTCAAACTAACGACCTTGCAGTCACAGAGGCCTAACCCACTGAGCCACATAGCGCCTCCTAGCCTGCTTTCGCTAGGAGCCATGGTTTCATCCCCAATTATGAAACGCTCTGTTTCCTTCAAATACGGTGTATCATTGCTACCGTTTTTGAAAAAATCCATCCATCCGTTTTCTACCCGTTTGTCCTATGCACGGTCACCGAGCTTTTCCCGGAAGCTACAGGCTGAGGGCACAGAGTGAGCCAGGACGGGGCACCGATCCATTACAGGGCTTCAACTTTACCTAAAGCTATAAAAACGCTGAAGGACCGTTTAACACTCACGAAAGCTGGAAAGCATCTGAGAACGTCTGATTTTCACATAACGGCTGCCACATTGCCTGTTTTATACTGCGGGAGTATGAGCTGCACCTCGGGTAACAGCGATGCGTTTTATATAAAACCGAGGGTGAGATAGAACTCGCGGGCGTATGTGGGATCCCGGGTGCAGCCATCTGAAAAAGGTGCGAGCGTGGAAAGTCGGCCAGCCTCTCCCTGAGCAGTTTCTCATGCGGCATTGTGTCAAAGTCAGCTTTATTGTCATTGCGCGCATGCACAGCGAAATAAGTTAATAGTAATATTTAAAAAAAACGACAGCAGGATGAATAATACGTAAAAAAAAAAAAAATTGTCAGCAATGGTTGTGTGCAGATGTGTGAAGTGGTATATGGCAGAGGGGGTGTAGGTATAGCAGAGAGGGGGTATGGCAGAGGGGGTGTAGGTATAGCAGAGAGGGGGGGAAACAGTATATCCATCAAAGTGCCGCTGCTGAGTATTCCCTTCCATAAAACTGCTTAATGAAATAGCAATAATCTTACTAATGCAAATTCATACATGTAAAAGTGAAATTTTATGAACATGCAGTGTGTACCCTGACTGTAAAGACTAATACAACATGATGTAAAAAAATAGTTAATTACTAATAATAATGTTTAATTTATATAACATCTTTCTCAAACCCAAGGACAGTTCAGAATACAAGAAATCCAACACAAACCATATTCAACATGCAATAACAATACACAAAAATCGGTAAAGCAGGCAAAAGAAACCTTACGAAATGGATGAAACACTGTAACATTCCTGAAAAAGATGTTTATAACCGGAGCTTGAATATTGTAATGCACTGTACATTTCGCAAGCTCTGTGGAAGGGCATTACAGAGTTTCAGTGCAACCACACTACACGCCCTGCCACCCGTAAAAGACAATCTAAACTTTGGAACCGTGAGGATTTTTGAATCCAAAGATCCTAGTGTATGGGTTGGGGTATAGGGATGTACAAGGTCAGAGAGATAGGAAGGGGCAAATCCATGAAGAGTATTATGAGTGATACTTTGTATTTGATTCTGAAAATAAATTAGTATCCAGAGTAATGTGCAAGGATTATATATGTAAAAGTTGAAAATAAAAAAGTGAGAAATGCCTTATTTGGCATTTGCACAAGTACATTAGAATTCATCTCTTTGCCTACCCCATCTATCTCTTCATGGGGGGGGGGGGTTGTCACAGTGCAGGGACATCAGTCAATGTGTGGTACTGGGGGTTAAGGACCAGGCTGAAGGGCCCATGGACAGGTGACTGTTCTGCTGCAGCCAGGGCCTGAACCGCTAACCTTCCAATCACAGGCACAGCAACTTAGGCCGCTGAGCCACACTCCGCCCCCAAGCCTATAATGAACCTGTATATACAGACATCCCTTTATACTAGCATATCATTCTAATGTTACGCTAACAAGAGCGAGACAGTACAAAGCAGAAAAGTATACACGAGGAGAGCTGTTATGCAGCATCCCCACATACCTTTGTGACCATTACAGATCTTTATGTAAACTCAGGCTTAGCTGCGACGGAAACCTGGCCACATATAGAAATACAGCTGCTGCAGGTAAACAGGGGTTCATGTCAACAGGCCGTTTAAAATGAGTCATACTGTCTTCGCCTTATAAAAGCAAGAGAGCAGAGATTTTCCTCCGTCTACTGATATTTACAAGGTACGTTGGACCAAAAATGACTGACTCATCACAACATTCCCACGCTATCCTGACGTAGTAATTGTCTTGTTATGATAATGCAGAGTACTGATTGCATATGGAGCGGTATCGCTTTGCTGTGATTTACCCGAGAGAGAAGGTGCACATGGAGGCAGTGAAAATCCCCGTAAATGATATAGGGTTAGTGGACCCTGGAAAGACCTCTGAGGTTTCTGGACCACATATCAAAAGAGGGGCATTAGATTCTGGCACAGCTGAGCAGTTTGGTTTGGCAGGGGCCCAGGACGTAATGATTGGGGATGTGTAGGCTATGAATAAGGTGCACTTGCACCGCTGAGATGGGGGGGGTTCGGTCACGGCTCCTACTGTCTTACAGTCTGACCACAGCCCCATTTCTATCACCCCCTTCGCTACTTCTCCCGCGAACATCACGTGCTGTGGAATTAGCACTCAGACATGTCACCTGGCAGGGGTCAGTCTGTGGATTAGAGAGACTCCCCCCCTCCTCCACTGCACGTGAATCGCAAAGACTGCCTTCGAACCGCCAAAGTAACAGGCCAGCTGAAGTTTGCTCGCCCCGGGCTACTGTCACACCCCCCGCTCACCCCCCCCCACCCCCCATTTCCTCCACGCTCGGTTTGACGATCCATCCACTGCTGGTGAAACGCTCCGGTGTCCCGCAATTCTTTTTAATTGGCTTAGTGCTGAATTTTTATTTTCCATCGGGATTATCCCATCTTTTCTTTTAATATTGGCGGAGCTTTTTTTATGGTTCCAGGTCTCCTGTCTTATACCCATCTCTGCTTTTGAGATTGGGATTTTAACTGAATAGAGAACGCTTGCACATATATCAGACTGGGAGTGGAGGGAGATAGGGGTGTGTGTACGCATGCGTGGTGTAGCGGTATAAGGCTGGGGGGGCGGTTGGAAGGTATAGGAGAGAGGAAAAAAACCGTATGTGTACCAAAAGTGCTCCTCACTGTATTCCATCCAGTAGCACTGCTTTATTAAATAGTAATTATAATAATACCAATACATACATGTAAAACTGAATTTTTTATGAACACGCGGTGCGTATCCTGGATGTAAAAACTAATTCCTATATACGGCATTTGCTTAATATGCAGTTGAAACCCACTCAGTGGTCGTGTAGCAACAGAATAATTTATTAAAACAAATGCTACGTTTTACAAAATATTCAAATTAAATATGACCACTACTAAAAGATGTAATACTGGGGTATAAAATATGCATGAAATTATGCAAATGTGGTGGAAAAAGACTGCCGGCTAACTTGTCTACTGGTTTTTCTGAGCGACGGCCAAAACTCAAATAAAAGTGGCATTCAGTTGAATGTTTGCACATCTGGATACTTTTTCCCTCTACAGAAGGAAAGTATTCCCTATCTCATATGAATAGAGGCAGCCGCGCTTCTGCAATACCCGCATTACAGTGGAAATTGTTGTCCGGCGTTATTTCCTGTTTGTTATATCATATTTCTTTTAATAACGGATCAACGGAGCATTTTCGATTTCTAATATTCTGGCGGAGGTTTTCCGTCTGGGACGATTACTCCAGCTAAAACCTACTCACAGGTTGCATTTTATTAACAGCACTGTTAACTAGTGACGTTTATCTATGCTTGACATTTAAATCGCAAGAAGTTTATTCATTTATTTATTTGAAGGCGCAAAGTAAATAATGATTAATAATGTGGACGATTCTTTTTTTAGTAAGTAACTGTGCTGGGGACTCTTGGGTCCAGTGTTAAGATGCAATAGATAAAATAAAATTAAGTCCCCTTGATTACTGTGAATATACAAAATAAGACACATATTCAAATTACAATGGGAAAAAAATCAAATGAAGCCACTCGGATGGTTCGGTAGGATTTGCAGCAGAAATAGCTACATTTGACACTTTTATTGGTAGTTAATAAAAAGGATTTGCATGTTGGGATGTTTAATCTCGGTATAACAATGCCTTGTTCTTGTCAAAACCCAAATGTGTATTTCTCTCCTCTGTCACCAGTCAGACACTCTCCTTGTCTCCTAAGCTCGCTTTTGCTCTCTCTCTCCCGATTCCCCCTTTTCTTCCTCTCATCTGCTGCCCCCTGTTGGACAAACAGTGCTGGGATTTCCTTCTGTCTGCAATTGCCGGCTTAAGACGTACTTAGTGGCTCAGTAACTACGCTTTAAGAGATGTCTTTTCAGAGGATGTGCAACGAGATATAACTCATATTTTACTGTGATTTCTTATTGCGGTAATGAGTTAAATTAGACACATAATGAAATTATTACTGACAACAGGTAACAAGCGTAACGATAATAGTGATAGCCTAGTATTTGCAGAGCTCTGTAACATTAACAGAATACGTTGTTAAATAGTGTTACTTTTGCGAGAAATATATATAAATAAATATAATTTAAGTATCATATTTATAGTAAGACGTGGACCTAAAATTGCTATGTTTGCAGTTTTAATACAGATACTTATATTTAGTTAGGCAAGCAATAATCGTTTACTGCCAGAATTACTGACGATAAATTACTCCAAGATATTTATATAATCAATGTAACATTCAAATTATTAGGAGGTTTACGGTGGTAATTACAGACGTATACATTAGATTACCCATGCATGTAGCAGTGTGGAGCTGGCTGTCATGAATTCACAGAGGGAGTTGGCCAGGGATATCACGACTTTATAGAATATTATTTGCCTTGGGGATTCAGTAGTGACATAAAAATCTCACACTTCCTTACCATGATTTATTTTTTATACTGTCTCCGAAGACAAAAATTCCAATTTGAAATGAGTAACGCAACTAGATAATCGGTGACGTTTAGCCAAAACTGGCAAGCAAACCAAGTCAAGAAGACACGATTAAAACGGAAAATTTACCCAAAACTTCCCAGCAACTCTTACTGTCAGTCAAGTGTTATTCTCTTCTTTACACATCTAAAATTTCCTATATATATTTCAATAAAATATTAAGTTTATATTTGCAAGTTAGTAAAGTTATAACGATTGTATATCGTGCAAATATTGTGGATCGGTGGGCTCCGTTGTGCGACCTTTCCGGGGTTTTAACGTATTAACTGGTCTTTCTAAACACACACAAACTAGCAGAAAATAGAAACAGAAAGACACTGTGGTATAATGACCGAAATGATTTCAGGAGTGACTGTGCTGCTGGGGTAAACGTACAGATTTTGCTGGCAAATCTTTTCTAAATCTGGTCTCAATTTAGCTGTTTGGCCTTTGGTTTTTTACGTTTCTGCTTGAATCTCATGTTTGAAGTTCAGGGACATTATACACTGGCTGGTGATCATGCACTGGTCAGTAATGTGATTTTTTTTCCCCTATTCTTTTTTAAATGAGTCTTTGTGTCTGCACCGGATTTTAATTTAGCCCTATCACGATATTAGGGGACTTAGAAGTGTGAAAATATATTAGAATGATGTTATCACCAATCATATATAAAAAAAAATCAGATTTTTCCAGATTTTTCCTCAATCTTCCTTTTCTTTGGTATATTTTACGCAGGAAACCTGCTGTATAAATTTTTATTTGATATATTAAGACAACTATATTTTTGAAACAGTCAAACACTGGAGAAATAAGCTTGGCATTAATTATTGTATGAATTATTAATCTTGTACTGTGTGTATGTGTGTATGCAAAAATTCTCAGTACAAGTTTTTAGAATATAAGTTAGTAGTTAGTAGCAACAGCGTTGTTTCCTGCCTTCTGATAGGAGATTTATATATGATATATTTACATATTCTGTGAATAGCCAATGAGAGATCAGCATTATAAATGATTATAAATGATGACGCAATCGAATGAGGATATGGGATATGTATGGGCTAAACTGAGGAACGGGACTGAAGAATGTCCTACCAAAAGAGAATTGAGGTCAACATCAGAGAAAGAGTCCTCTACTGAAGGAACCACAGATCAAAAATGCTGGCAACAAGATTCTAATGAGTATAATCAGCAATGCCTACTCAAGAACTGGGTGATGTTATTGGAAATTAATGGATTTTACTAATTTCACAAAATAACATGTTACAAATGGATAACTTTACAGACTTTGGAATGCCTGTGACTAGCCTTTGAAAGAAAGCATAAATTAAGAATTTGCTGCAGTGTTACCCTTTTATAACATTTAATTACAGCCAATGCATGCAACTGCCATTCAAAGATATGCATGTCTGTTTGCTGTGGATCAAAGTTTTGCGCATTTCGCCCGTTTGCTTACAGCCCCGTGGGCTCGGGCTGTGTTTCTGTTCCGCAGTTCCTCTCAGAGATCTGAAAATCCTTTCATTCCATCGATTCCCAAATTTATATCCCCCTCTCCCTGACCACTGATAATTACAGAACATCCCGCCTTTTCCCACATACAATCTTCATCTTTTTTGATGTGCATATTTTCAGTTGTTATTCCACCTACTTCTGCAGCAACATGGCCTGCCATTTCCTGAAGATGTGGCTCACGTGGGGACAATTACACGTCATATAGACAAGACACCGGCAGTGATAAACACAGTCTGCTCCATATGTCACCTACGATCCGTCGTACACAGGATAATCATTCATATTAGCTTTAAATATAGTACCGTAAAACATGGCTGTGTGAGTGTGGGAGACACATTCAAATTG
>JAAGVU020000032.1:6518938-6541293 GCA_011763525.2 Mormyrus iriodes
GGATAATCATTCATATTAGCTTTAAATATAGTACCGTAAAACATGGCTGTGTGAGTGTGGGAGACACATTCAAATTGCAGGTCCAAGAATAGTGTTTACATTTACCTGCTAAACAACATGGGGTCCTACTTTAAAGTGAATAGGATTTCTATCAATCAAGAGTAATTTGCTTTATGAATTCTCCCTATAATTCGACCAGCAGCATGACATAACCATTTAAAGTTTCGACACTTCAGTATAATATTCACTCTAGTAAAAGAATAGTACTTACGTATATCTGTGCAGTTGTCTACTATTGATCCGTGTGACAGATCTATACCGAGGAGCTTTGGAAAAGACTCAGGCAGTGTTTATAAGCTGCTGGGTCTACACCAGGCTGGGTCAGCGCTTTTACTATGCCTTGCCAGCATCTCCTCTTTGTCTGGACCGTGCTGGCACCACGCTGATTGTGAAACGTTATTTAGTACAGCCGTCTTTCGTGAGAGGCCCACAGCATCATGAAGAGCGGCTTAATCTTTCGCTTTTGACCTTTCCGTTTATCTGGGATTTATCTTCTTGTGGCTGTTTAAACAACCACCAAGTCGTACAGTGAGGCGGAAAGCTAAATGGGTTCAATTACTGAGGTAATTAGCCCAATCAAATGCCTAAGTGGTAAGGCGCACCTAAAGTTAATGATTTTAGGTAATATCCATCCATCCATTCATCTGCTAACGGCTTTTCCAGGTCAAGGTTGGGGGGATTTTAGGTAATATTGTAAATCAAATGAATCGATAACAGTTTTTCACCTTTGACAAGCCAAAGCTATGGGCCTGAAAAGAAATCCACACACGTCTCGTTGACACTCAGCAGCTTCAGCTGCCATATGCGGGACCATAAGTATAGGTAATACGCGTTTGTTTTCTTACGTGTCATTATCACATTATGTTGGGCCATTTTCTGTCCTTCTTTCTGCACTCTTTAAAAAACTAAATTATGTAGTAAATGTATATATCTTAAACCTGGAAAATGATTTACTTGGTAAACATGCTCATTATTAGGCTATACATTATGTATTCTTTATATATTTTATTAATTTTGAATCTGATAGAGACTTCCCATGTTGAATCCTGGTCACCAGCACATCTAGGCCTCCTGCTGTGCTTCAGAAAGAGCGATTCACCATTCCATTGCTCCTCGCGGCCTGGAGTTTAATAGCACTCATCGATGTTCTATTACTTCATTATGCTCTCCTCTAATGAGTCATTGGGGCAGGTCATGTGTGCCCTCACCTTATAACATAGCTCTGGGGCATTCTGCAGGCCACCTGAGGAGAAAACAGGGGTGGACAAGCTAACCTGCAATTCATAAGACCTTTCTACTGGAAATTCGTGGAAAATGAAGTTCGCCTCCGAATTTTTCCACAAAAATGACATCACCATTTGCAATGATGCTCAGAACGTAGATGAAAAGTTTAAAATGAATGGTTTTTCGGTTTCCTGTGCCAAAAACCATTAAGAAGAATCGACTTACCCTCCCATTTAGGTCAAGGATGCTGTAATACCCCTGAAATTCTCTTTGAATGTTGCAGAATGGCAGAGAATCACATAATGTACACTTTGGAATTGTGGGTAAAATCGACAGAATTAGTCCTTCTGTTCTCATCGCACGTCTTGTGTCTGCCGGTCCTCTGTGCAAAAGTTCCTCATTTATTTCGTAACTTCCATCTTGCAAATGGAGTTGTGGGTACTGGAAATGCTTACATTTTCATCTATAAAGTGTGGCACCCATTTACAACCGCCAACAGTAATTTGAATATCTCATCCTCGACTCTTTGCAAAATCGAAGAGAATCCATTGAGTACAACAATATAAATGAATGGAGTGCCTTTTCTGACAACTGATTAAATGACAATTTCCTGATTATTTTATGAAGTGTGATGTAAGAGACTTTACAATTGCGTGTAATGCTGGCTGGGAAGATAGTGACCTGTGGGTTTTCCACATTGGTGTATAATATTTGCGGCTGGTCTTTGTGATTTAATTACATGCATTGTAAGACAATAAGACCTAAGTACATCTATGTGCAATTGTCTTTCCTTTACAATACCTATAGGTACTATACATGCTCTAAACAATCAGTGAGTGGCAATCCATGCTCTCAAGACAGCTGCTGCGTCAGGTCTGTTGTCAAATGTGGCTATGTGGGTGTCTTTGAATGTGATTGGTCTGTTTTAGTTTAAAGGTTTGAATGACAACTCAGCCAGAGTTCTGTAGATTTTACATAATGCATTTAATTAGCATCTCAAAGTCCATGTGATGCAGCTAACTCACCTCTAAGTCCAATGAAGAAATTAGGACCTTTAATGTGAACAAGGAACAGCACAATCTGTAGCTGGTCTTGGCTTACTTGTTCAGTAATTCCAGTCCACTTCATGCTCACATCAGCCCCCTGGTTGAGCTGTGTCTGCCTACAGAAAATATTGTTCATTTGATAACAGGAAAAAAAATAACATTATAAAATCATCAGCCTCTGATTCACTTTCATATTCCTTTTCCTGAAATTAGGATCTGCCTGTCTATGTTTCTGCAATCCATTTATTCCAGTAATCGAAAGCATCCCAAGGTAAGTGGTAATTATTCCAGGTCATTGTTTAATAATTTACATTGGAACGGTCATAAAATTGCTGTTTAATGTTTTTGAAAAAGGGGAGTGAGCCTTCTGGGTATGGCTACTGCTGGCTATCTGCAGTCACAGCAAATACAAGGTACCATCCATCCATCCCATTTTATGAATGTTTTATCCATTTAGGGACATGGTGAATTATGATCTTTCCCAGCTTGTAATGCGAGCTACACCTGGGATCAGTCCATCAAGGCCACACAAGCCACCTTCCTGCATAGATGGATGCAATTTTTTGTTTTAATATTATTTCCTTTGATTCTGAGATTGTTGTTGGTCAGACAACGGCCCTGTTTGTGTACTCTGTGCATGTTTTCCCCGTTTTCCCAGAATGTTTTCCCCTGTGTTCTTGGTTTTCCGGCTTGTATTCCGGTTTCCTCCTACAATCAATAGACAGAGTGATACCGAGGTGACGTTTGCCTGTGCCACTGTGTCTCTGTACACTCTTTATAGTTCGGTTCATAGTTATCAAAATGGATGGCTGAGAATTATGGCCACGGCAGTTCGTGATTTGCGTTTCCATAGCTGCTCATACCAAAGACAGCCCAAGACAAACCACAGGAATAGAAATATCTGCTTCTCACAGATCTGACATGTGAAGTAACCCCTGCAGAGTCATCGTAAAGCATAGCTAGCAACATCAGATTATTTCGAAACAATACTAGTCCACTTACATATCATTTACAGCGATGTTTGGCGGATTGGACTTCATGTTATGCATGTTACATCATACTGTGCTTACAGATGCCCTTATTTCAGGCATTATGAACACGGCATTTCACAAGTGCTATAATGGCTTTTCTCTCCATTTTTTTGTTGTTGCTATGAGATTTAACAGCTGGGAAGGTTTTGTAATGACATTTTTTTTTTTTGCACTCTCCTCCGAGTGATGTATCACTTAGAGAATTGTTGGCAACATGATATCTCCTACATTTCATTCCACTTTTGTTTTCTACTTCGGTTTCCCCCAGTGAAAACACCGGTTAAATTGAGGCCCATGCTGCACTTTCACAGGAAAATCGTTCTTAACAGTTTTAACGGAAACCAAGCAGTCTCGAAATAAGTCAAGAAGAACTTTGCAGGTAGAGCGTCGCATTCATTTTGAAGAAGATGATTTAAATAAAAAAAAAAGTTTGAGTGTGATCGAAAGAAAAACTTTATATCTGCCCTCTACTTTTTTTTTTAGTCTTTTTTTTTATTAGTCAAAACCCGTTTCCATAAAAAGCATGTTCTATTCATATTGGGTTTTAACAGGCCCGTTTTAAAGCACAGACTATAGAAAATAACTATATGTTAGGTATGAGACCCCTGCAATACTGTTAAATAAGCATGTTTATGTAGTTAGAAAGGTTAATCTCTTAGGAATCGGAAAGCCTCAGGAATCTAAATTAATGCTTATAGATGATTATGTTGCTAGGGGAAAAAGTCAGTTATTGTTTAACCTCACTGAACTTTGTTTATTGGGAATTTCTTGACCTACTTTTACCTTCTAGTGGCTCCTGCTTTCAGATAAAATGCACGCTCCGTTCAGACTCACACAGGAACGCCAAAGCAGTATCTTACTTGCTGTAATTGCTATATAATCATGCAATGGACCCGAAGCGATAAAGCTTCTTGCTTTTGTCCGGTCAAAAACCCACGGATAATGCTTCCGAAACGTACGAATTTTTCAAACTGAATTTGTATCTTCCAAATGTGAGCCAGATGGAATCTGTCTCGGATTAGGAACTTTGATTCCATTATCTTTGAAGAACACCTTTTAACATCCTTCTTAAGTTTAAGACTTGACCTAAATGTGTATTATATAAGATATATGTAATCAAAGGAAAGGCGATATACTGATGTGTGTGGGGAGTAGCGGGTGGACTGGTCCTGATCAGTTATCTTTTCAGCAGTTTTACCATTTGGGACTCTCTTGCCCACATGCTATTTGCATTTGCCTGGTTATTATATAAGTTCCCCTTTGGTTTCCACTATAGACTTTCCGTATCTCGTACAGTAGCACTGTCGCTGTGTGAGTGCTGTTCGTATCATGGTTGACGGATCGAGGCAGTGTTGTTATAGAAAATTAAAATATAAGAACACTTAAATTTTGCTATGTTCCATTGCAATTAACTTAAGATTTTCCTCAACAGCCACCTAAGTCAGCCTGAAAAGACCCTTTTATTCAAATACTTGTAAGTAGATATATTAAAAATAGGCTCCAACTAAGCTCGCAAAGAGATATTCATAGACGGGTGCAGGGAGATGATGAAATACGTCTGGGCATTCAGCGGTACTGCCAGCACACCTGTGCAGTAACTGGAAGCATGTGACTCGAGATGGTAAAGATGAGGCAGGTCACATGGGCTGCTCCTATGATGACATCACAAGTCATTGGCACAGTGTAAGTCATTTTGTCATGAACTAGGGAAACAAAGAGCGACTTGGGTTGCTGGTTTGAATAAACAGGCCTGTATGAGACCAGTTGTCGCTAGGGGAGTTTCTAAAAAATTTTTTTGTTGCATTAACGTTCCATTAACATTCCATTAACGTTCCTTTCATCATATCCTTTCCTCTCATGTATGGACTCTCGTAGCACCCCCCACCCCCCGTCCTCCACCTCCCTTTGCCATTATAACAATTTTTTTTTTTCAATTTCAAACGACCATTTCCTAGGCAGATGGGAAATGGTGGAGATGGACTTCAGAGGCAAGAATAGGCCGGGAAGAAGATGGCAAGCATGGTGGGACAGGAGGGAGGGACGTGGCAGCTTTGGTGTGCCCCAGAAGCATGTGGGAGGTGCCCCCCCCCCCGCAGACTTTCCCACTTTCCCTTCGCAGCACCTGGAAGCACTTTGAAGCACGTCTCCCTGCTGAAGCAGTGTCCGGATCGGGCTCGGGTAACTTCCACGGCAGCCGTCCCTGTAGCTGGTAGGTGACCGGTGTGATGCCAATGGTGTAACATCCGTTTACATTTATAATATTAAAATAAAAGCAAAGGTCTACAGAATGAGGCACCATAAAACCTCATACACACTAAACATAATACACCCCATTTATATTACATTAGATTGCTTATATTGTGTTTATACAATATAAGGCAGCTGGCAACAGTTTTATTATTATTTTAAAACCATCCTAATAATAACAATGATTATTTTGAGTAGTTTATATGAGATTGTATTTCTATTAAAATATATGATATTGAATTTAGTTTAATGAGCATAGGGCTATATTTGTGATTTAATTTTAATTGGTATCTTTACATTTCACCTATGCTAATAGTGGATGCTTTGTTGGGGCTGTTTTGTTGACCTTGTCATGCTAATGGTTAAGGCTCCTCGCTGCCCTTCTTTCAGACTGTACTCGCTGTCCCTATGGGCGTTAGGCCAGTGTTGGGTTTTTTGTGCATGTACTTTTTGTTTCTCCTGCTCTGATCCCCATCCAGCAGCCCCGTGCTTTTTCAGGAATCTGACATTCCGGAAACGTCTCTCTGTGCCCGACACTCCCTCTTTAAATCCTCTTACGCCAAGCCAGTGGAAACACACCGCGTTCGCTCCGCTTAACATATGTAAATTTCCCGAGTGATGCACACCTATCAAACTGTATTGTGTTTTTTTTTTATTTTTTATACGCCTTAAAGGCGACTTTCGGCGTCAGATTTTATTTATTTCATTTTTTTTCCTCGCCCCTGACAGCTATTCTATGCAGATATTTTAAAGTAAATACCTGTTAAGCGACATTAGCAGGTGTAAGTGTTGGGCTTCTCTCTAAGCTCTCGGACGCTTAAGTAAATTCGATTGCATTTGAAAACCTATCAGCTTTATTTCAGCGCGGCATCCATAACCCTCGGCTTTTGACCGGCGTTATCAGAGATTCCTCTGGGAGAATAATGTGTGATTTCAGGCATGCCTTGTCGAAATCTGCACTGCGCCCCCCCCCCCCCATTCCATTCGCAGACTCCCCCTCATGAATAATGCATAACGCGGGGTCTCATTACATTTCATTTTCTCTCCCGCAGCAGTAGCAGCGAGCGGCGGCGGCGGCGGCAATCCCAGCATGCCCCGCTCCCCCAGCTCGCCCCGTGCTGCCCGCCGTCGACAAAATGGGCTTATTTGACTTTTCACCCCATAGCTCCGATGAATAATTCACCTCCATTCCGCGCAGGTGTGGATCCTCTTGCGGTGTACCTTCACTGGGCTGTAGAAGCCGCATTATGGGATATGAAATGGAAAAAAAATATATATATACAAGTTTTGTTCTGATGTGGTGTCCGTCTCTCTCCTCTTTCAACCAACCTGGAGAGCCGCATCCTGACCGCACCTTGAAAAAGTTGAAAGACGAGGAAGACTTGGAATCACTTAAGCGTCAAGCTGGCTGGAATGCACCTCAGGATTTTCTTTTCCTTTTATCCATTCATATTCTTTCTTTTTTTTTTGGAAAGAATTCGCTGTAGTAAAAGTTTTTTAAAGCACGATTCCGTAACAGATCCAAGCGGCTGTAAAGGGACTGTATGACTTTTTTTGTTAGCACTCTAAGCTTTCCATTGTCTCTGTACAAAGACACTTTTGGCAGAGTGGGGCCTTACACACCTTAAAGCATCTTTAATGGACACAAAGGTATAAATAAGGAGGGCAGTGCTTGGGGGGTGGTGCTGCTGAGAGAAAACAATACAAAAGAGAGACCTTAATCTGCATGTACCGCCGCCTGTATGTCAGGAAAGCGTTTCTTCCACTTCATACGAAAGAGTGTATATGGGGCCCAAAATGTCAATGAGCAGCAGAAAGGACAGGCCCCAGTTAAACATGGCAGACTGGTGACGGATCTGGATAAAGTCTGACAATCTAGCCGCAGCTAATATCGCGTATCTAGGTAAAACGCGCTGGTGATAATCAACAGAAGCGGGGGGGTGGGGGGGGCACACCATCACATCCTTGTCCTCGTCCACTTGTCTCTTAATTTGCTCCTCTCCCAGCTGTCTTCCTCTCTGATGGCTCCTTCATATTACAAAAGCGAGTGCCGTTTCTGTGTAAATATCATTACAGATCAATGCCCAGATCGATGCCGCAAAGCCTCATGCAAAAGGGACCAGAAGGCAGAGGCCATTTTTGCACGAATTTACAGCCGAATGCCCCTCAGCAGGAATGAGGGGAGGGGTAATTAAACCTGGCCCATGGCAGTTAAATGAAGAATAGGTCTGCCTATGGCAGCTCGGGGAGTAAAAAAAGCAATAATAGTGAAACTCTTAAGATCAACAGGTTGTGAGTAAGTTCAAGGCGCTATCACTGTTGGCTACTGACTTGGTACTGCGACTCGTCCAAACTTGCAATCGAAGTATGTTCTTCTCGAGAAAGGCAGACAAATGTGACAACTTATTTGCAGTGTGCGACTTCTCTTTTCCACCTCAGAAGTCTGAAAGAGGGGGCTTTTCGCACGCTGGTGCTCTGATTTCCGGGAGCCCTGAACGAACAAGTTCAGACCGGCCTTATCTTCCTTGTTAAACACACACAAAAGGATGAATCTCTTTTTCTCTTTTCATTCTCCTAGACAATAACCCTGGTTGATAACCCGGTACTCTAGAATTAATTATCCGCCCCTTTAATTCAGGGTCAGCGTGATTAGCCCACAATGTAAAGATGAGAGCATTAGCATAATATTTTGCTATCTTTCACAGGCTAGGTCTCCAGGACCCTGTCTTTTTTTTCGTTATTGAGAAACATACATTCACACTCCTCAGGTACCCTGTAGTCCCAGGCTATGAATGTGATTTGAAGAAAATTAGATTCCTTCTCCACATAAAATACACCGATGACAGTTCGTTTTAAGGGATCATTATGCATGGTTTTATATATTATTAACTGGCACGATGCTGGAAGTGATACGATGTGTTAATATAGGCTTTTAGTTTTATTAAAAACTCAGCACAAAATAAGACTGGCGATTACCCACATTTTTATAAAAGATTCCCTGTCGATACGTCCCCTTTATATGGCATGTGAAGCCGTCAAATTAAGGTGGCCATATTTCGGACAACAAAATGTACAGAAAAACACACACACACACACACCCACACACACACGCACACACACACACTCAGTATAATGGAAATCAGTGAAATAAATTGCCTGCCACTTTATATGACAGGTTTGGCCCCACAGCCATTTTTAATTGCTCAGGTACACTGAAGGCAGGCAGAAGAGCGACATGACGCAGTACGATCCTTCTCATGGTCTTCACACACCGCACCCCGGAGGAGCAACTCCAAGACGACCCCCCCCCCCCGCCCCTCCAAAAACCTGAACCCTGACTTCTGCAACATTGCTTGCCCCCAAGAGCCATAAAAGAGCTGTTTGGGAAAGCAGAACACTTTCCTCGCATTAGCCATGCTCCCAGTGGTCATTAGCACTTGCCTCAAGACTCTCTGATTATGACAGACAAGACGCTGAAATAACTCATATCAACTGAATCCCACATAGACAATTTCAAATG
The DNA here is from genome assembly GCA_011763525.2 of Mormyrus iriodes. NCBI lineage: Eukaryota > Metazoa > Chordata > Actinopteri > Osteoglossiformes > Mormyridae > Mormyrus > Mormyrus iriodes. The sequence goes on from JAAGVU020000032.1 coordinate 6,528,067, forward strand.
CAAACACTCAGGGCAGGAATGCGGAATCATTAAAACCTAAGGTTACATTTTTTCCAGATGGGGAAGAAAATACTTCATCCTCATAGGTATACATCCCCAAACAATTTCAGCGTCTTCGTATTTTGACTCCCAGTCCAAAACTGGTCTGCTGCCATGAGCGCAGACTAGCATGTTTATTTTGTAGATTTCTTAGACAATCATGAGTGCTTCTGCTATAAATGGTTTTGCAATTTAAAAAGAGATTATTTCAAGGATTACGGCAAATCCTTGGAGTCAGTTCTTCTTCTACAAAGATATAGTTCCTTCCAAAGTCGGGTGAAAGGAGACGCAGTCAGTCAGCAAACAGCAGGACGAACTGCTCTCTAAAATTAGCAAAAAAAAAGGATTTATTTAATTATCAAGGCTTTTGATCCATCGCAAAATATATTGTTTTTTATGGTAGCATGCTACTGGATAAAGCCTCACCACTATGGAGTACAGTGCCTTTAGTCACGCTGCCCCCTGTCTGTGGAACTCACCCCCTCCTGATATTCGTAGAATTTACTGTTTCTCTACATTCAAACATCGGCTCAAGACTCACCTTTTTTAACTTCCTTATTCACTTTAATTTTTAACTTTATTTAGGTAGGTTTTAATTTATTTGATTATAGTCATTTTGAATGTATTAATACACGTACAGAAGTATGTTTGTATATTGTGTGGATGTGTTTATTTTTTATTTTTTAATGAATGAATGAATTAATTAATATATTTCTTTATTTTGTAAGGTGTAGTTGAGTGCCTTGAAAGACACCTTTAAATAATATGCATTATTATTATTATTATTATTATTATTATTATTATTATTATTATTAAAGACCCCAAAGCGAGTTTGTATATGGTGAGGAAGAGTATTGTAAGATTCAAAGGATGTAACACGACAGACACAAGGCTAAGCATTCTCGTGCACCGATAACAAAGCTTCATTGTCTTCGTAACATGGTGCTTAGACCCCGTTCATAGTGAATCGTTGCAACGGAAACACAGGTGTCATTTACAAGCAGCCTAGGGCTGTTTTTAAATGACATGCTATGCTAAATAAAATTTGATAAGTGACAGGGCGATGTGGCACCACAGTGGGAAGTGTTGTGGACTCAAATATCCCAGGTTTGGAATTCAGTTCTGAGCAATCAGGGTTTACATGTTCTCCCATAATCGAGAGACTTTTCTCTGGGTCCTTGGTCTCCTCCTATACTCCAAACACCTGAATTATCCTTATTGTGCGAGAGTCTGGGCCTTCTGCATCTCCATGCTGAATAAAGAGCCACAGGAAATGGATTGATTGGATGATTGAGCGTTAGGCAGACAATTGGCACAGGTTTCTAATGAGATATTTCATTTAATAAAGACTTTCTATCCAGAGAGCTCGCTTTCTTTGGTCAGATCCTGAAAGTGTGAAAACCTTGTGTATAAAAAAAAATAAAATAAAAAAAACACAGATGCACTTTTGAGATTGGGTAAATTAATCTGAAAATAAGGTAACAAAAGAGGCAGACTTAGTTAATTCTGTAATCTCTGGAGGTACAGACAATGTAGAAAGGGGCTTAAGACAGCTTTCAATCCTATGTGTGATACATTTGCTTAAGTAAGATTTTCATTCTGTTTTTACAAACCTGTCCTGCTTGTCTTGTTTGTGTTTAACATGAAAAATGGGTACAAGATGTTTCATTTGTTGTTTCTAATTGAAAACAGCAGAAATAGTTTCTAGGTAGCACTGACAGGAGTAAGTAGCTATCCAAGTGTGAACCTATACGTTTTCAGAAACAGAATAAGTTTCAGAATGGTGCTGTTATGGAATGTGACACAAAGTGAAAGACAATCACTGTTTGATAGATTAAATAGGTTATGGTGTAATTGTGCCACTTTAGCTGGGTTACATTTTAATTGACGGCCTCCAATACATAGAAATTCAGGAAGTCAACTGTTGACCTGCTCTAACGACTGCGTCCTATATTTTATATTCCTAATGATGGGTCAGTCAGATGAACGATGTAATCTGTGCTTAATTGGTGAGAAACCTCAAGCACTTTGGCTCTGTCAATAATTAACCTGTCATGGGATTATAGACAACACACATATATATTTATATATTTCAGCTTTACATTTTGTGTGTCGGTCTTCAAAAAGGCTTTCCGAAAGCTGCACTTTGAGACTTCTGCCTCACAAAATTATTCGACCTGTTAACCTGTTTCAATGGAAATTATTAAACGTATGTAAATGCGTAAAATCTTAGTATCTCTTTCTCTGCTGCCACTGGTCCAGAAAAAGAAAAAAAAAACAGGAAATCTGTTTCTGTGCTGTGGTGAAGAACAAAACAAGGAGGTTATCGTACATTTCTGAAGCTCAGAATTACTCTTCCATCACACCTCCGAAGAAGCAATTTCTCTTGCTGCTGCCCTCCTTTGTTTAGAGTGACGAGCCTGGGGCCTGTGTGAAACACGCGGCTGACAGCGCCGGCGAACAGACCGTCTTATTTATTCTCACAGCAGGTGTGATGCGTCTGCCCATTGTCCTGTCACACCCCCCCCCCCAATCTCCAAACGACAACCAGCACTCCCCGGCCAATCCCAGCCCACGCGCACTCACAACAAAAAGGTGAAAATTAGTGCAAATTGCAGATGCCCAGCGCGCGCACACACACACACACACACACACTGCCGATTCACCCTTTGGTGATTTGAACAGCTTCCCCCCCCCCACTGGAACACAACTTGATGGGAGAGCCCGGCATGCTATTTGCAGCCCTACGATAGGTTTTTGGTACCTTGCAAGCAGAGCCGAGGTGAGATTGGTGCCTTTAAGCTCATATGCTGGTGTTAATTTAGTATTGATTTTCTCCAAACATTTCTTATTATGACTCTATTCAAGTCAAAATATGTTCATAAAGAAATCGGTCAAATCACGTCCTCATCTTCTGGAACCTTTTGCAGACGGATCTCTTTGGAGTGACGACTGGTGTTCTTTTTTATATTACCTTCTTTGCATCCATTTAAATGTGAAGCCAACAGCAGAGCTAAATAAATGGGGTTTGTTATTACTTAAAACCATTAACATTCACATTTAAGCCCAAAAGGCACCTGGACTTTGGCACTGTGGCTCCTCCCAGTTCCTAACCCGACCCCAATGTGGTGTGGAAATGGAAGACGGTTCCTCTCTGCCATCATGAAATGCAAACAACAAATAAAAAGATAATAGGGTTTAACTAGAAGATTGTCAAGTGTCAGGTTTGAGTCTGCACCGGAAGAACATGGGGAAGTGCTTAATCTTAAGTGCATTTCCTAAATAAATGTAAAAAAAAAAAAGCTAAATTCGGTTAGCGTTTTTGTGTCCCATTAAATTTAAGCATTTTTGGCTCCTCCTTGGTTTTGGCTGCTAGGTGTAGCTGCTGCTCATGTCACCGATGCCTCTCTCCTGCTGGGGTCACCTTGCTCTCCATCCCTGGAGCACCTCCTACTCCTTCTGTTTTCCTCCCGTTCACAGTAGTGACCTGACAAGGGCAGAACCCGGTGGCTTGTTGGGTCTATTGGGAAGCTGTTTCTGCTGGACCCCCCTGCAGCCCGTCCTGGTAAATCTCTGCTCAGGTGAACAGAGTGACCGCAAGTTGGCCCACACGCTCGCACACAAAGGCCCCGCTGCAGAAATGACGTGCCTACACATTTAACCGCCAACACCTCTGTTTTTCAAGGACCCACTTCAGACACAACTGTAGGAGAACCAGATACATTAAACAGGTAAACACCAGCTGCGAGACGACTTTGTCATTTCGTCACTGGCTGCTATCACTGCAGTGCTCGAGATGAAATGAAATTAATTTTATGATAAAGGGTCCGGAGACTAAAAGAAAAGGTTCAGTGCTGCAATTTGAAAACGAGCTTTTAAAATTCTTGCCTAATATCAATTAATTTGTGCCACGTTAGAAATAAAAGAGCTCTACCACTAACAGACGATGAAAATGCGATTATGACAATGTTATTGTTGCAACATTTTTCCCTTACTAGACAATTAATTGCGCCATTCTGCAAACACTTTCCAGAATACTGTATAATGGCATCTATAAGCGTTAATAATGAAAGAACTTTTAGCATAAGAACGGGTAACAAATCATTACGTTATTTAACAGCGTATTTAACTGGGTTTGGTGCAAAGGCAGAGTGACCAGGCCATGCGAGCTCATTGACATTATGCCTGCTAATTCAATACGGTAAGTGCAATTACAGCGTACATGATCCAGTCATCGACGCGCCATAGTGCTGCACTCCGGCCTGTAAACAAGCCCGTGAATCCGGAGGCAGTTCTTTTTCCCCTGTGCGTTTTTTTTTTCTGCCTTCTGTGTAATGAAAGTTGAGGTTAAGTTCTATTTCAGCTCAAGTGAATTTACAAAAGCAATTTGCGAAATGCCAGCACTTCTGCACCTCTGGACAACCGAGTTCCTCACTTTTCATAAATTAGAAAGAGGCTTCTAGTACCTCAGACTCCCTCGAGGTTTCAGTAGGTGGTGAACATTTATTCCTTAAACTGAGGTGAAAATCCTAATTTATTAAGCATTGATCACCGTAAATGACAGTAAGTGCTACAACAGTTAGTGAGAAATAACTGACAAATTGACATACAATTTTCTTGCATTTTAGCTCGTAAATGGCTAAAGTACACAAGAAGAGACTATAAAAATATTACCAGCTATGAAACCATGAGGCGCAGAAATCCATCAAAGCCATTACACGTTCGACTTGACACTGTAAAATTATCTTAATGTCTTAAATAACACACATTTGGGGCTATAATAATGCATTTGGTGAGTGTTTCTTACTTTTCGACATAAATCTCATTGTTTTATTTGATTTTTTTAATGTAGCTTGTAAAGGGAGATGCATTATGCATGGTGAAACGCCATTACACGGTGTTAGCGGCAAGTACCCGGGCATGTTTTTGAGTAAATGTGCCTAATCTAGGAAGGCTTAATCTCATTTTTATCAACAATGCCCATGTTGGGGACCGTGAGCGGAATGCTAATGTAACCTCATTAATCTATTACCGGGCTGAGAGGTACAGGGTGGACCCCGCGTACGGGAATAAATAATGCATTATTTTCACCAGCCTAAGACCTCTGCAGCTCTCCTCCTCAAGGGCAATTAAAAGGGGTTAGTTTGTGTCAGGAAGGCACGCATGCCAAAAGGAAGGGGAGTCACAGGAGTGGAGATGGGCGAGCGATAGGAGATGCACACGTGTGTGTGTGTGTGTGTGTGTGTGTGTGTGTGTGTATATATATATATAATATACAGCTTTTGTGGTTTGGAATCAGCGTGCTAATTGCGAGACTGTGTTTTACACTGGTTGTTTTTCCCCCAACGAACTCCCAGCAGCTGAGGGGGGGCTACAGTTTGAACCAAAACATGTGCACCCTTGGATATTAATTTTAGTGTCCTTTCTGGACTGAAAACGGGGGAGTTTGCTAAACATTAGCTTAACTTTTGGGAGATCTTCACTAAGCGGGGGGTGAGAAGGGGGAGTACGAGTGTATGGCAGATCAAACTGTCAGTATACCCATAAAAAATAACATTTTCCATACACAGGCACATTCCTGATTGTCTTACAGGCATATTTTAAGTGTCTGGTTTGGCTCGCGTTGAAGCCCACAGCCCACTGAATCACAGACTTTTTTGTACATTAGCTGAAACTGATAATAGCTGAATGAATCTGCTTAATGGATTTATTGTATCGCGGGCGACTAAATAATTTATATGTTTTTCATTTATTTTTCATCGTATGAACTTCCCCTTAAAGTCCTGTTAAAAAGAGAATATCCAAGTGATGTCCCAATCCAGATGTTCGTCTTTAAGTATTTTGATGACTCTTGCAAAGAAAAAAAATCATCATTGATGGGCTAAATAACTGAAGGTATGCGTGGCAGAATCTGGGACTGTTAAATAATAAAACAGTCAGACATGCTGACAGAAAAATCCAGCATGCTGAGGATAAAACTTTGGTTTTAACAGTTTTTCCTTTTTCTTTTTCTTCAAATGGGCCATTATTTCTTTTTAGTGAAACACCAACATCTAGCTACCACACGTCCGATGTGTCCTTTGAGGAACCTCTTTCCTGGACTAATATGAGCAATAATCTGCTTAGAAATGGGGAGAAAGTCTGCATTGTGGCTTTGTTTCCCTATTGAAATGATTCAAAGGATCAATTTGAGTCGCTTTCCTGTGTTTGGTTGCAGTTGTCAGTAGGGCCCCTTTGTTCATGGCTGTTTTGAGGACAGGGAAGCTCCTGACCGTATCTGCAAACCTCAGCGGAGCTCGAGGGGGTGCGTACCATAGCCACACAATCGTTTCTGAAACAGTTCAAAATGATCAAACGATGCTGCATTCCTCAAACAAATTTAATAGATACCAACGTTGTGTGTTTTTAAATACAATTATATTTATCCATATTCCACCACTCATCTAGGTCTGGTTCACAGAGAAAGCAACCTAAAGCAGGGATGCCTAGACCTCCCTCAGCCACCTCCTCCACAGAGATACCAAGGCATTCCCAGGTCAGCTGAGAAATATAATCTCTCCAGAGCGTCCTAGGTCTGCCCCGGGGTCTCCTCCCAGTTGAACATTCCCACAGCACCTCCACAGGTAGGCTCCCAAAAGGCATCCTAGGTAGATGCCCGAACCACCTCAACTGGCTCCTTTCGGTGTGGAGGAGCAGTGGCTGATATTACAAAGTACTAAAATTCCGATTCTGTGAATTGTTCATGGACATTTTCATCCCCTCATAGAAAGTGTTTTTGAAAGTTTTGTTGATTGCTGTTTCTGCATTTTAAGGATACAGTCTGTTGCAAAAAATCACACAATCTGTGTGACAAGACATCACAAAACCAGCACTATAACCCCCACCAAGATATGAGGCAAAGAGGCCACACGTGGAACACTGTCTGTCTAGTGTTTTATACACAATAAAGTTTTAAATATATATATATATATATATATATATATATATATACACACACACACACACACACACAGAGGAAGAGTGACCTGTGACTGCAGAAGATGCCTGGAACTGAGATGTATTATATGGACTGCTCAGGTCATCTGCTTGGAAATAGATAAAATCATAGATGAATTGATTTGCTGATTTGTTTATTTAGTCGTTCATTCAGATACTTCATAATTTCTGCTCCTCAGCTTTTTCCATCTCCTGTTCTGACAGTTGGACTCAGCAGCATTGTCACCTGACAGGAACTTATAGGAACTGTACTTCTCAAAGACATATGAATATCATCAATGCCTTCTGTAGATATCCAGGCAAATGCATTCTACTCGAAACCTCACTGGTTAATGTGTTAGCCACATACTGCTCTCTTTTTGGCTGTTTTTCTATATAATGATGCCACAGATTATTCCATCCAGGGTGTCCCTAGCCTTGTGTCCTCTGCCTCCCTAGTCTTGGTCTCTAGGCTCGACGTGACACTCCACCAGATAAGTGGTTATGGAAGATGGATGGAAAGTGTTGCAAGTGTTTTGCATCGAGCTTCCACATTCACACTTGAACATCTGAGCCCATAAACCTGAAATTTGTTCCAGAATCTCTGAGCTGTTATTGTGGAACACATCACCACTACATTCCTTTGATACAAGGGGCCAGCTGGGTGTTTTGATTCTCCCTGGAAAATGAACTGGAACTCTTGTTTCGGGTATGAGGTCCTTAATGGTGTGCAGAGCTCTTTCCCAGTAACTCAGTTAAAAGTTAATGCAGTATAGTGCCATATTGAACAGTTATGCTCTGCATATCCCATCATGCAACACTCAACAATATTATGTCATATGTTCACAGAGTCATTCTGAAGTTTTCCTGACTCTGGTCCACGCGACCTAGGTTTGGTTCCTTATTCCGTTGTGTTCTGTAGGGTGCACGTGACTGTCCCCAGATGTCCCCATACTGTACCTCTTCTGGACAGTTATTTTTGGCCTGGTGGTGTAAAGTGAAAGATTGCTGCCTACTGTATATAACAGTGGGTGAATCGTTCTTATCTAAGTATTGGATGAAGTTTCTGCTTTTGTTATAACGAGCCTAGGGTTTATTATTCCAGATACTGTGTCCACATCGTGATGTGGGTGGAACATCTGAAAGTCTTCATTTTCAGGTAAAAGTTTGATCTGTGTGCTGTTCTGAGCTCTACAGTCATGGCATTGAAGGAACTTTTTGGATTATGAGTTTGATTAACCTCTGATTATTTGTTGATGGGAAGATATTATACCTAATTCACAGCACTATATCAGAATGATTAAGCCACAGTATCCGGTGATCTTGTGTTGCAGAATGTGTTTCATTTCGACAAGTATTTAATTGTGGATGGATGGACATTTTTAATCAGAATGTACACAAAACAAAGTTGACAGTTTTTATCCTGGAGTTCCGATTCTTTGCTTTCTATGCCGAGTGCTTTTTTTAGGAGCTTTTGAAGACTAGGTAAGTACATTGAAATGGGGGGAAAAAAACAAGACTCCGTCATGTCATAGATATATGCTGTTCACAAATACCTCCCTCGAGGAAAGCTCTACACCTGCCGTTAGATTCTGAGAGTTTCCTCCTGTCATACTGAGCATGTCCAACCACGATGCCTTTTCCTACAACATGCTAACTTTGGGAAGCTAATAGGCATAGCTGTACGGTCGCTATTTATCAATCTTACATATACCATACCGTGCTGTAACATATGCAGTCTCACCATCGTAGCCTCAGACATTCCTCATCCCTTCGTTGCTTTTTCAGAAACTATGTAAAGTATCATTTAACCTCAAGTTTCATTGAAATTTCAAATGTAAGGACACTGCTAATGGCTGTAGCTGGCAATGTCTTTGACCTAAGAGAGAAATTATTCTGTCTTTTCTTCTAGATGATACAATATATTTGAATAACATTAAAGATTTCAAAGCTTCCCCCCCCCACCCATCCTTAATTTGCTGGACTTACTAACTGGAAATTTCTCCCCAGCTAATTTAGCAGAAGTGTTAAAATATTAATTTCATTTATCATCTTGATAAGTACATGAAATGCCACTGCTCCCCACATGTAATTATGGACAAGCAGAATGGAGATAAACATCTGTTGCCTTTTTCTGTTCAATTGGATATTATAAAAGACCCTTTTCCAGAGGAAAAAGATGCTTTTTATTATGTTTTGACTGGCACTATTCAGGAAACGTCTGAACTGTGCATGAACAAATGAGAATCATCATTTGTTTTACCACTTATGTTTGCCACCCCTGAAGGCAGACCCAGAAGCTTTCTGCCTTCCCAGGGAAGGGAATAATTCAAACAAACTGCAAAAAAATCTCACATCAAAAATTAAATTGTTTCTTGGAAAAGGTATGCAAAAATACTAAAAGCATTATGACACTTATTGGACATCTCAGTGCATTCTGGGATTGACATCTCGAGCAGCTGCACTCGGAGGGGTGGGCGGGTAGGTACTGATTTCCGTCCCTCTCCAAGTGAGAGGACGTCACATTCACCTTCAGGTGCCAGGACTAATTTCCCAGTTTAATACTCACAGAGGCCAAAGGAGAAGAGAAGGAGGGCTTATATGAGATTCGACTTACCTCAGTAGTGCTGGGAGCTACACATAGGAAAATGACATGCATAGTGATGAAACTATAGCAATCTTCCCTATTGCCCTTTGAACAGTCTTGTCTTTTTTTATTAAGACCTTATTCTGCTACTGCAATATATAATATATGATATATTTTTAGAATGAATTCAATTCCTTAATGGTCTCAGAATTTGGGTAATTTCTGATATAATAAGATTTTCTTCTCCCTTTACTTTTGTGTTTGTTCAGGGATAATTTAAGGGCCCAAATGCCACAATTTGGAGGCTTTTTCGGCCCCCACAGATGGCCTGGGTGGCCATATTAAGTAGTAGGGGGAGGAGGCTGCATTGTGCTCTGCAGCTGAGTTGGAGATTATTATTATCATTTTCAAGGCATCAAAGGTTTTCTCCATCCAAGCTTAAAGAGATGAAAGTTTGCCTTTGTTCCATCTCAGCTACATTACCACTCCGCATTGCAGTCCTTTTTATCCACGAAATTACCTTTTAGGTTTTTTTTTATTGAAAGAGCAATCTAAAACACAACAGTACTTCCCACCTTTTATCACATCGCGGTGTGCATTTTTTTCTTCAGACAGAGACATCCATTTTGTTTTGAAGTTCACATAATGCTAGATTAAAAGCCAGGTATTGTCTTTCTGGAGTCTAATTGTGTTTTTTGTTTGTTTGTTCATCTATCAAAATTTGATGGAGGTGGGTGTTGAACCATCTTGTCTTCCCCAGCAAGCCGATAATCTCCTTTGAAGATGAATTGACTTAATGACTCCATGTTAACGAATTCTATACAATTTAAAAAGCCATACAAAATCACTGTGGATATTTACTTGAAACATTGTCTTATCTTCTGCTCATGTTCACATTCGTTCCAGTAATGATACATACTGTTATCATTGCTAATGTATTCTCTTTTGTTTAGTCCTCAGGCAGCTTTCTAATTTTCATTGATTTTTTTTGTGTAATTCATATTTAAAAAGCATGCAACAAAATCCAATAATAATTCATTTATTCTCCAATAAACAGTGTTTTTTTATCAAAAAAGTAAATTAACACGAAATGAATTAACAAAAAACATAGTTTCTTGCGCTGTAATAATTTAGAATTTATCAGAAGTGAAAATACTTAATTTATGTTATATACATCCAAGACACATATATTTTACACATATACTATTACTATTGTATTGACTATTATTGCTATTGTTAATAATAGTATTGTTTATGATGACTACACCTTATCTTGCGGTATGTTGTTAATTTACTTTTACCTAAATTGCCTGCCTTACAAACAAAGTTGGAATTTAAAATAGGCAGGGTACTCTGTTACAGTTTATTTACCTCTGTTCGGATAGGATAATTGCACTAACCAATACATTCTATCATTGTTTTTATAATTGTTATTATTACACTTAAGTATTAAAGAAAAGGGCCGCCAACTACCCTTGCAAGATACCACTAGTGTGCACAAATGGATTCTCTTTTCCCCGTGATATTATGTTATTCATAATTACAAGTTTTCATCACTTTAAGACATTAGCAGCTCATTGCGTTCCTCATTATATTGCCGAGCCTTACCAGGTGAATTAGGTGGAGTGGAGGGGGGAGAAATTCCACAGTGAGCCATACAATCCTCAGACATTTGTTGGGGTACAAAGGCTGATGAAGCTGTGTGATAATCCTGGCATTCTGTGGGCCGGCTAGTATCAAGAGGCTACATCATCACATCACGAATACGGAACAATACATCAGATGTCCACGTATTTTTTTGCAATTAATTGAACAAGTGGGCAGTGACTTCGGTAACACTTTATTTAAAGCAGTCATCATAATGCATTATAGATACTTTCAAAATGCATTATAATAGTCAGTATAAACCATTATTATGAATTATGAAGGCATTTATAGTGCATTATAGATGAGAGCTTCATAGAGCATTCATAGTGCATGATAAACATGGCTATAATGTGTTATACCTTTTTATAAATGGTTATAACTATGTTTCTAATGCTTTATGAAGGTGCCATTAATGAATTATACATGAATGCTTTATGTAGAGTATTATCGTAACTTTTTACAAAAAGATGGCCGTTTCTGCAAAAGGTATTTTATCAGTTATCGCCTGACATAGTGTATAGCCAGTCGGAGGTACTTTGGCTGCTTGTGATTTAGCTATAGTTAACGATGCCAAGGATGAAGTTGAGGTCAGACCACTTCCCAGGCTAGATGTGCATGATTTGTGAGGTTGTGCAAACTATCCAGGGTGCCAACCATCATGATGCAACACAATGGTCATCAAAGCACCTTTATTGTCCTGTGTTCGCTTTCAGACTATCAAACTGCCTCTTTTACTTGATAGGAAATATCCAAGAAAAAGAGCTGCCCCCTTATAACAAAATGTATGTAAAATAATCCATAACATTCTGCAGATTCTGTTCTTTCCTGAAATATCATCACAGGAACAAAAATAATAGTCTGTCTATATAAATTATACATTGGGCATGTATTGTTGCTCGCGATACAAAGTGATATCTGCAGTTATCTGGCAGTGCCATCTATTAAATGCAATTAAACAAATGTGTCCATACCCTGCAATTGTCACAGTGATTTCCAGCTGGGAAAATGAGTGGGACAGTATCACACAGGCCCATGCACCTGGATCCTTGTTTCTTAGGGATGAGCAGTGGTGTCACATGGGTTTGTGAGGTCTGGTGATAGACTAGACGGCTAATTTAACAAGAATACAATAGGTGCAATAATAATAATGATGTAAATCAATCAAATTTTATTCATTTCTGTAAGCACATTCATTGCAAACCTTTTGTCGAAATTGGCAGCCATCTTCCCAGAGGGAAATACAATACAAAAAAAAACCTGAAACACCCCAAAAGTGGAAAAATATTTACATTACCCCTTCAAGGCTACCAAGCTTATGAATAAATCATCTATCTATAAATACTATATAAAAATTCACAGGGGTGAGCGATCATGGTCAGGTGTCCAAGGTGCTGAAGCAGGAGAGCATGAGTGGACTGATGCGTATGACATGTGGTCCTCTAGACCCTGCTGTAAGCCGGCTGTGTGGCTATGTGCCCTCCCAGTATACAGAGCTTCAGCTTTAAATATTCACTTCTAACAAGCTATGGGCACTACTTATATTTTCAGAAACACTATTATTAATTTAAGTGACTGACATCATCAAAACAGCATTTATATGTTGAAATTACTGTCAAGACAAGTTCAGTTGACAAAGAAGTTATCCATCCATCTTGCAAGTGCTTATGCTGAGTAGAGTCATGTGGGGGCCTAGAACCTATCTTAGGCATGGCACAGGAGTACACAGTGGATGGATGGATGCCAGGCACATAAACACGCAAGTGCTACAGGGAAAATGTGGAAAAACCGAATTGTATGTCTTTGGACTGCAAGAGGAAGCCAGAGTACTGAAAAAAGACTGCATGATACAGGGAGAACGTGTTAAGGAAGCCTGTATGATACGGGGAGAACATGTTAAGGAAGCCTGCATGATACTGGGAGAACATGCTAAGGAAGCCTGCATGATACAGGGAGAACATGCTAAGGAAGCCTGCATGATA
>JAAGVU020000032.1:6541393-6567412 GCA_011763525.2 Mormyrus iriodes
CCTGCATGATACTGGGAGAACATGCTAAGGAAGCCTGCATGATACAGGGAGAACATGCTAAGGAAGCCTGCATGATACAAGGAGAACATGCTAAGGAAGCCTGCAGGATACAGGGAGAACATGCTAAGGAAGCCTGCATGATACAGGGAGAACATGCTAAGGAAGCCTGCATGATACAGGGAGAACATGCTAAGGAAGCCTGCATGATATAGGGAGAATATGTTAAGGAAGCCTGCATGATACAGGGAGAACATGCTAAGGAAGCCTGCATGATACAAGGAGAACATGCTAAGGAAGCCTGCATGATACGGAGAGAACATGCTAAGAAAGCCTGCATGATACGGAGAGAACATGCTAAGGAAGCCTGCATGATAGGGAGAGAACATGTTAAGGAAGCCTGCATGATACTGGGAGAACAAGCAGACTCCACACACACACACACACACACACAGACACACACACACACACACACACACACACAGAAGAGGGGGGACTCATCCCCCAGCTCTGGAGGTGTGAGGTGTGTTTCTCTGATGATATTACAACCACCAAAAATCCCGACTAGGAAAGAGAAATAAGCAGATGAGAGCTGGCTTCCCTTTTTCTGGCAAACGTTTTAGCTTATGACATACTAGTTTCTAAGCTTGAAAGTACCAGCTACACCCCGTCATCTCTCTGTCTCTCTCTGTCTGTCTCTCTCTCTCTGTCTCTCTCTCTGACACACACATGCATGCATACACACACACACAGGCCCTCAAAAATGTCCACCATCCAAACATCAGCAAAGCTGTATTTTAATGTTCAACTGTCAGACTCTGCCCGGCCTTGTATATCCTTATGCAAACATATATCACAGACTGCTTTTACACATAAGTGCACCAAGCATAACCACACTTATTATCCACTGCCATATGGTTGTATTTTACAGCAAATTATGCATTTTTTTTCTCTAAAGCTAAAAATACTTCACATCTCTGAAACCATCGTAGGCATGAGGTTCTGTTTCACATGAAAATATGGTCAAAATATGGAGTCTCAAATGTTTGCCACTGAGAATTTTGCCCATAATTAATATCGATTATTGGCCAACATTTTTATTTGACTGTTTTGGGCTTTTGGGTAATGTATGATGTTCCTGGGGTTTAATTAGCTTTTAGGGAAAACAGTTCAGTAGTTATAATAACAAGATCCAGCCCCGCGTGACAGAGTCACTTGCTTTGAACAATTAAAACTGATTTGAATAAATGTTTAGGGATTTATATGCATGTCGTTTGTTGACCTGCGATAATAATCAGGACATATTCATGTATTCATCTTGTATATCGCTTTTGAAAACATCTATTCATGTAAATAAGGTCAGACCAGTCATTTATGCAGAAAAATGTACATATTCTCAATAATTAGACACGCCCTGGTTTTCCTTTATTCATATTACAAACCGGATATAAATTTTAATGATGCATTTTTCATTAAATATGGATTTTTTAAAGTAATTTGAAGCATCCTGCTTTTCCTAAGGCCCTTTGCAGTTACATAATGTGATGAAAAATAATAAATATGTGCATTTAAAGCAGTGTGATCAGAGCCCTTTGCGACATGCAATGCGTTGCAGTGAACATGGTGTGGGAGCCTGATGTCACCCTGTGACAGGGGAGGCCTACGCATTAAACTGGGATTTCGTTCCTGCATCCAGGTTCCATAAAAGGCTGGCCTTGTCTCTCCTACGTTTCAGTGGGAATCCAGCCCTTCCCCCTTCTGTCTGTTTGTTCCTATTTCGTTCAGCATGACAGTCAACACATGTCACAGTAATAATTAAACTGTGGCTTTGTTACTTCAGACTGCTCCTGGATGACTAATGAATGATCTGTCAACCAGTCCGCTATGCCTGAATAAAAAAATATATATACTAGTAATTATAGTGATGGTCACCATCCATTATAAACAGTAACAAATTACAAATTACACTGCCCCCCCCCACAAAATTAAAAATCCATGCATTATATTCCTTCTAATAGTACTGATATCAGTACTGAAAGTACCTCATTACCTCATATTCTCATCGGCTTGTAACTGTATTTGTTATAATATATTACAATATATTATAAGATATAATATGTTATGCTGATCTCATAAATCAATAAAAAAAATAATCCTTTTAAAACGGATTAACTTTCTCAAGGTGGAATTTCTAATATCTTTATTATTGTGGACCTAATTACTGAGTACTTTATAGAACAGCATGACACAGTGTGTACTACCTAACGTTTATGTAATGAATATCTAACTGATCTGGGGAGGGCAGGAGCTTTGTGCCTCTGCATTGTCCAGGGGAAAGGACACTTTCTTCCTCTTTGTTTGTTTCATAGCATTGGTGTGACATCCTAGCTTTCCTGGTCAGAACACAAAATCCAGCCTGTAGAGTAGGATCCAGGCATGCCCTGGAATAGACAGGAAATATACCCTTTAAAAGCTTGCTTATGGACATTTCTAATGACACTTGTAAATGTTCTAACATTTACAATATGGTTTCATCATTCTGTTATGGGTTTTATTTAATTAATTTTTTTGTTTATTTATTTATCATTTTTCTTTCTTGTCATTTTGGTTTTGTTTTACTTGTGCTTTCTGGCACTTGCTAAGCTGTCATTGTAAATAAACTGTTCATAATGCTTTGCCTGGTAAAATAAAGGTCTACATAAATAAATAACAGAATATACAGGCGTAAGTCCACCTGACTGGTTGGAACCAGCAGTGTGATTTCAGTCCTTCCTGTTGGACACGAATCTGTCCCGGGGGGCTGAAACATGCCTCCCATGGAATTGCCACTCAGCTGTGTTCCATTCTGGTTCCTCGGCCTGCGAGTAAAAGAGGCCTGTGACCTACAGCTAAGGATTTCCAGCACCTTTCCAGGGTGGGGGGGCCTCAGCTCAGCCCCTCCCCCTTCAGCATACCGCCTGGCGGTCAATAGCTCGCCATATCAACACTACACTTGCCAGAGCATGCTCCGTCCTGTCAGGAGAATCTCTAACGATTATATCCAGAGCCGCGCATAGTGTCTCTAGGCTGAGCTGGTGGTGAGAATCTAACAGAATGTTTATATTCGTGATCCGCGCAGACACAGTAAGGAAAGTGCGTTCTACGTTCCCTGTGCTGTTTCAAACATCTTTACGACATTAGTCTGCTGCCGTGGAAACGTATATTAGCCAATTAGTTTTCTGATTTACCTTGGCTCACCGAACCCCCTCTAAAATTAAAGGCGCAAGCAAATCACAAAGATGTAACTTTATAATTACTAACCTGATCCAGACACGGGAGTCTCCATCCCATGGCCTTCACCACATCCTTTGCTGGGTTCTGTTGTGCCTGGTGATGTGCCCAGACCAGGCATGTGACTTGATCCCAGCCACAGTAATTATTATCTAAGGTTACTAACTAATATGGAATAATTTATGTTTATTTTGAACATTCTGCGCCTATTTTATTTCTGCCTGCTACACAACAACATCTGATTAAAGAATTTGAGACAGTCCCCACCCCCCCCCCGCTACCCAGCTTTACCCTCCCACCTTCTCCCACATTCAAAGACTTCCTGTGTATTTATTTATCATGTTTAAGGGTTTTGTCTTGTGGCCTTGGATCTCTAGATGCACTCCTTGGTAGCACCATTGAAATGAGATGAATGCCCCCATCTTTGGACCACACAGACGGACCATGTCCTCTACAGCACACCTCGGGTGTCTGTAACCTCTCGTTAATGATGTCCAGGTGAACTGAAAGACTATTTACCATCACAATGAGAGGCTTGATGTTTATTATGCCAATGTTCTGATAAATTCCAGATAAACTAAATGAAAGTATTAGTTAAATAAAACTTTTTTTTAAAATCACACCCACCCAAGATCTGAGTTGCACCGCCGTGGTTAGACCGCTGATAAATCTATATTAAAGTTGATGATGGTACATTCATCAGTGGCACGAAATGGGTTTTTGGCTTGTCTGACACTGCCCCCACTGGCGCCTCCCAGGACATTTATCAGCCGGTAATTACACGCCCCTGCCGACGAGGATGGCAATCTCTGACACCGGACCCTCGTCAGTTATTTTCACCTGTTAATTCGTCTGGTGTGTGGTAACAGTCACGGCGGCGACTATGGTGACAAACGCGCCAGCACCCGCTTTCCGCAATTAAAATCAGCGGGGGTCCTTATTTCCGATGGTACAGATTGTGGCATTTGTCATAGGAGACTGTTCCACCCCTGGCCGCATGACAGATGCCACTATGACGTCCATGGTGTCCGCCTCCTGATTTGTGAAAAAAAAAAATGTTAATTGCAATTGTCTCCTGGTGAACCCACGTTATCGCATGACTGCTGGCGGTCTGGGAGCCGGGGGGGGGGGGGGGGGGGGGGGGACACGCACGGTCCCCAGGTTCCCCCGCCATCTGTCCACGAGGCCTCGTCTGCTCCTCCGCGTTACCACCTGATCAGCCGTAACAGGGCCCATGTGGAGGGGGAAGGGGCAGGCCGAGGGGGCCGCAGCCCTGCCGGGAGGGGTCGGGAGAAATGGGGGGGGAAGCCTGTGGTTTAATTGGCGCCCGAATGGGTAATGGATTTCACTGCTTCAAAGGGCTTGAGGGGACGAAGGTACACACCGGTGGGTGGGAGGGGGGGGGGCAAATATCTGCAGCAGGGTTATGTGGATATTTTACAAAAAGTGTCCATCATATTGATGTTGATACTCGCAGGCTATATCCAGGCATTCGTCTTTAAGCCATGTGCTACCCCACATTCCCAAAGGAGCACTGCGGACTGCCCCCCCTCCCACCCCCATAAAGCTGCTTAAACCGGGTTTGGCATTAATTCACTTCTATATATGCAGCACTAATATACAGCCCTTAATCGTGTGGGCTGAAGGAGAGATTTACGCTAGAATTACAGATTTCCTTGGAGATTAAGGCATTCTGATGAGCAACTTTTGTTAAAGCAGAAGGTTAACCCCGGAAAACGTCGCACACCTTTTCGCTACAGAATGGTACGGTCCGGGGAATCACATTTACCGAGAGGAAGGACCCTGTACATTTTGAGGTGAGAACTTAATTTTTCAGCTGTAATTCCTCATTTATTATTAATAACTGATATTTATTATGATAATAACTGCTCCATTTATTTTGCAAAACGTTTTTTAAAGTAAAACCGTTGGCTTCGATGTAACAGCAGCAGTGATGTGGTTTGCAGGTCGTCGCATCAACCTGGTGACTTATGAGTCCACAACACAAGATGTACAGCCAGGAATCCGGGGAAGAGGCTTGGAATTACACAGAGAGCACAGGACCGCACGGCCTGAGCCGGGACACGGGGCCGGCGAGGGGCCACGGCATTCAGGAACATCCAGGTGGAACTGTGTGTGAGGAAGAGTCTCCAGACCGAGGAAAGAGGCAGGTGGGAGAGACTGCAGCAGGAGAGACAGAGGGAGGGACAGAGAAGAGGAAGAGGAACGGCCTGAAGACTGTGATTTGGATTTGGAAAGTCTGGGTTTTGCTGATGGAGCTGGTTTGGTGTTTCGGGGGCCCCACTCAAAATGTCACCCCCCACCCCTTTCAGATGTTTCAACAACTAAATAAACTACTAGTGAGCCTCAGCATCTTCCAAGTAAGGAAACGCATTTATTTCATATTTAGTGCAGTGACTGTTTGTTACCAACAGGGGGCCAGTCTCTGTGAAACACTTAATGACTGGTGACTTGAAAGTACAGGATGTCTAGGTGATGTCAGCACACAGGGAGTAGGAGCAGAGGCAGCATTTACCACCACTCAGATCCTACCTTGGCATCAATTTATGAAGTTTGACTGAAACCCTTCACCCTGAAAATAGCTTATATAGACCCTGTACGTTGGCCATTACCAGTCACTACACTGGGGAAAGGGGGCAAAGTACCTTTTGTATGGAGCACCAGAAACAATAAACCCAGCCCTGGGATTGGGGAGTGTGGAGAGTCGGAGCTCCCCCTGCTGGGAGACCTGGAATGAGCAGTCAGACAGGTGTGGAGCGAGAGAGCACCAGGGAGTGTAGGAGGGCTGGAGGAGGGGCAGCCCGAGGGGCCCACATGCGACAACTGGGAGACAGTGTGCTCAGGTTTAGCCCAGCACCCAGGATCAGAGCCAGGTTGGTGCGGGTCCAGTGGGCCGTGATGGAAAGCTGGCGAGGTCGTGGTGACCAGAACGCTGCAGGGCGCTGGACAGAGACGGCTGGAGGAGGATCCATCGCACAGCTGCAGGAAGAAGGTTTCTACCTCAGTGTGGAGGGTTTGGGATTCTATTTGGGCCTGTAGGGTGAGACCAATCCCCCCAACCACCACATCTTATGCGGGGGGTTGCTGAGGGGAAAGGTTCCAGAGACTTTGGGATGGAGTATAGGCAGTTCTCCACTTACACACAAAGTATCACAGATATTTTTTGTGGGAGTCTGGATTTACGTAAGTCGGTTTTACAGACGTCAAGAGCTGCTGTACTGCTATTCTGGATCACATTTGTTTTAGCTGAAGATCAGGTGGGTTTTCAGTTTGTAAGAAGCTTAAAATTTTAGTGATTTGTCCTCAAAATGTTCAAATATTTTGAAAGGGGAGCAGGACAAATATTTTAGCTGCGTTATAAATCGCAGTCTGGCTTCTTTTCTCTGCCCTCGGTCAGATGTGCAGGCTGCGCTATTTCTGTGTGGAGTTATAAATTGATGGAGCTCCTGCCCCCATATGTGATGGGGTTCAGGTTCTTGAGGAGTTCAGCTTCTGAAGCCTCATCCTCAGGCTGCCTTCTGTCACTTTCAGGAGCATCATGGGAAACGATGGTCCATGGCAGGCCACACACTTACTGCCATACTGCTGACGAGGTTTTCAATGGTGTCCCAGAGACTCCCTGCCATGGCTGGGGGCTGATCTCTCTTTGTGGGATGGGGGGGGGCATCCGAGCTGTCACTTCAAATGAGCTCAGGTGGCGTTGATCCCAGGGCCAAGCCCTTCCCAAGGAGCTCGCAAATGGAAAGGAAGAAGATGAAGAGCACGACATGGCCAGAGAGGGGCGCACCTGAGTTATGGACCCCAAGGAAAGGGAGGACCACTTCCCAGAACCAGCCGACCATCTCCAAAATAGACGCCTGCAGTCTCAGAGATCTAAATTTCATCCTCCTTTCAGTGCTAAATGGCCCAAGAGCAGCTGACAGCTACAGTAGCCCTGTAGAGTCCGTCCCGTCGGCAGATGGAGCTGAGCGGTGTGCCACCTCATCCTCCCGCCTCTTATTTAACGAGGAGACGCATGCGAGTCACCGGTTTCAGCGGGATGCTGTCCTCCCTCATCTTTCCCTGGCATTCACAAGATCAGAAGGTATCCTTTTTGTGGCTTTCCAGCCATAAAGAGTCACGAGCTAATTAGAGTTAATTAACTTTGCCATCTAGAAACGTTCAAAGTTTGATACCGTTCTCTGAGAGTCCCTATGAATAAATGATAAATTAAACAGCGAAATGTTAATTCTCAGTCACAAATACGATTCGTCTTATTCCCGCTCAGAGTCATTAAATATTAATGGGCACATTTGAAAAGAGACGTTTTAACTCATCCTTTATTATATATCTCTGTGTTTCATTTTCTTATACAATCCACCCGTTTTTTAAAATACACATTAGCTTAACAAAAATGAAACCGTGACACGTTCTGCTTCTTTTCACTCGTGGAGTGTGTTCTTACTTCATAAACATTGTAACTGTACAGTCGTCTTTAAATCGCAAATTAAATTACATTCTTAATGTTAATGTTGCTATTACCCACAGCCTGAATACAGTGGTTATTTTTTTCCCGGTTGTATTGTCAAATTGTATTTAATTGCAGTATGATTACATTTCAGATTTTATTTCTGTCTTCACATGTCAGAGACGTCTCTTTGCTCAGGGCCGCTGCAGCAATAATAGGACAAGCGATTGCCATTAACAGCGACGGCCTGACAGCCAGAGCAAAGGCGAATCTATTCTTCCTTTGGGACAACAACTTGCACGAGTGATTCAGATGTGTGTTTGTGGGGGAGAAATGGCTTCATTACCGTTTATCAGGCCATCATGTTCATGGATAGAACAGACAGCGTTTGGGTGTAAACCTCCGTCTCGCCGAATAGCACGAACATTATGCTGCATGTGTAGGTAACGGACGCTGCGTCGAGATTATCCACCGTGCCTGTGTCTCCTTGAAGCTCCTGAGTTATTCACTGTTTGCTCCCAAAATCGCTAATGCGCCGAGAGCCGCAGTATATAACGGAGGGCCCTTATCTACATTTCTCGCTAACAGAAGCTGTCCGTGCGGGTCAGCTCAGATTACCAGTAACGCGAATCTCATCTTTAATTCGAAAGCTACAAAAGATTCTTGACATATATTTAAGCAGTTTCCCCTGCCTTTCATCAGGCTTCAGAGGAAAGTTTTCTTGTCTGTGTTGAAACAAATAGATTTATGTATAAGACAGGCATTAAAATATTAATCTTACTCCCTTTCCCCATTTTACAAGTGAAGTACGTCAGGCGTGTCCCACGACAGATTAGCGCTTAGCGTTGTAACTCTTTTCAATATGACTCATTGAAGGCATTTGGAGGAATGCATGTTAAATCAAGAAAACACAACAGATGGTGGTGAGGCCCATGTTCTTCTCTCTCGCTCTCTCCCTCTCTCTCTCTCTTTCTCTCTTGTGTAGTGGCTGATACCACCCTGAACATTGTTTCCATTAAAAACGGAGTGCTATTTCATCTCTTACTTTGGGCTTAAAATGGTATCTGAGACACGATCTTGCTTGTGATCTTCCGGTGTTTTTCTGCACCCCTGACACTCTGAATCCTGCGACCGTGTCACCGGAACGGACAGCTGTATTCACATGACCGGTCACTTGTTAAATCCTGGTGTGACCATGTGACCTAACGATGTGCTCTGAGGCCCAGGTGAGATCTTTTGGGGCTTCTTGTGTAGACCAAGCCTTTGGCCTCCTCCTGCCCAGGCGGGGGGAAGTTTTAGAGGCGGGACAGTGTGGGGAGCGTGTGATATCGGCATCTTGTACGCCCCCCCCACCCCTCACTTCCCACTCGCCTGCTTCTCAGACCGGGTTCCGCTGGCAAGTGGACATCCCAGAGGGTCGCTGTGGAAACTTGGGAGCCAGCGCTTTAGCACAACAGGTGTTAATGTGCTTTTTAGTGTACCAGCTCCCTCGGTTAGCGCTCACTGTCACACACACGCACACGCGAGCCGTGCCCTGGTCCAACGTACCACCTTCCTGAGTCAGTGCTGGGGTGCGGAATGGAGCGCGTAGCTCGCTATGTGTAAATGGCTCATTCGCAGCGTGCAGATCAGGATGCCAGCTGCCCGGATATTTTTCAGATATGAAATAATTTTGGAGTCTGCGTGTCAGCAGAAGGATCTGCCACGCAAGGCTGAAGCAAACTCATCCCGTCGTCTTAGCACGCCGTGGGTGAAATTTGCCAGCCGCTCTAAGGAATGCTCGCCCATTTGGCCCCTTTTGTTTTCCAGGAGAATGGTGGTGCTTGGTGTGCCCGTGACAGGTCCCTGTGCTGCGGTGACAGATGTGGTGGGCGCCTCAAATCACCTGTATCTTGAAAACAGGCTGCGTATGCAGGGATCTGCCCGGGAACACCAGGCAGCCGTTCGCGGGCCAAGCGCCACCGTGCTTCAGAAGTCGTTGCGTAACTTGGAAGTGGACCTGAAATCGGACCAATCCGTGGCATCACCCAGAGTCTTGCTACGTAGATGTGCTCAGCTGATGTTCAGATTGAATTCGTTCTGACTCCCTGTCTGATTAATCACACCCCAAAAGGGCTGTGAATTACGATGTGCTTTGCTAAAACACTGTTACACAGTGCTATTTTTCCTTCTATTGGCTATCACACAACGGCATTCCCTACAAATCGCGCGTGTGTGAGAAAGTGTATGTGCGTGTGCTGTGTGTGTTTGTGTGTGAGACACTAGCTAGAATCTTTCCTCCATCATTTCCAGCTGCACTGTACAACGTTTTACTTTCGAACAATTACAATAGCAAGGTGTCTCCTGGAGTGTGTGGCTGTCTCCGGTTTGCGTGAAACGCAGCTGGCACCCCATACCTCTCCTGGTCCGTCCCTGTAAAGTGACTCGGGTATGTGCACCCTGTCAGGCTGCAGCAATCAGCACCGCATCAATGCCACTTGCGCAAACGTGTGTCGCCCTCGGCCACAACGTGATAAAGAAGCTTTCGTATCTGATGCACGCTGCTCTGCATTTTAATAGGATGCAGCCTGATTGGATTAAACTGGCAGGCATGTGGTGGGGGGGGTTGGTTTTACTCGTGGAAGCCCACAGATGAATGCCAGGCTAAAGTTTTTGTTTTATATTTCCAGAATGTTCAATGGATACCCAAAGATTGCTTTCAAGCAGCAATATGATATGCTTACACATGTTTCGTTTAAGCGCGGAAGCGCTGAAGAGATGTAGAGCCTACCATTTATGGAAAGAGACATACCGTAGCAACACACGGTCGCCGTGGTGACGTGTGCGTGCAGCCACGCCCGTCACGCCATGCGCCGGCCCTTTAACGTAAATCACCAACCTCTTAATTAATGAGCACATGGCGGTAACACATTCGCCATTCTAGCGGTTTCGGCGTTTTTTTTTCCACTTCCATATGCCACTCAGACAGCACAAAAGCAAGTATGCACAAACATGTCGCAGATTGGCTCTCGCTGAGCCAAACCCCCCCACCCCCCCCCCATGCCAGGATCCTCGCAGTACCTCCAGACTTGCTGTCTCCTCTCCAATCTGTGTGCCGCCGAACTCCATTGAAATTTGCGGGGACCAGGATTCCTCAAATGGAATTAAAATCATGCCGATTTTAAGTGAGCCTGTTCTGTCCTTAATAATCCTAATTAAATATGAACGCTATACGCATGGACAGCAGAGACACCACCGGGTTTTGGCAGCTGGCATCTTCCAGGACGCCCTCCGCCTGGCTGCGGGGTCAGCGTGGGGGTCCTTGCATACAGCTGAGTCCCCGTGACTCTCTCGAGCGGCACAGGTGCAAACTAACTGCATGTGTGCACTGCCAAGACAAAGCAGTGCTGCAGGAATACACCGTTACGTTCCTGTGCAGATTTTGTGTCGTATCTTCCTGATTGTACTTCTGTCTGTCCGATTGTGAGTAAAATATATATAACATATGATGTATATGCACACATACGCTCATGAATATATGAATGAACGCTGTGGTGTAACCAGAGGTTACAAAGACCACGTCTCCCAAGTGCCCCGCTGGCCTGAGGTGACACATAGTAATAGTCAGATTCCTCTTTAGCTGGTGCGAGACACCCACAACACAGGGTCCCATTATCAGTGCTTCTAAGACCCCTCTCCTTGCCCCCCAGTGTGGAACATTCCAGGGAAAAAGGGCTCGCTCAGACATGAGGCAAAAAAAAAATGACTAAAACGAGGGATGGCAAATGCGTGTGGACGTGAAACGTCCCTCGAACAACTGGCGCGCTGTGTGCCACGGGGAGAGATCTCGTATCGGATAAGGGCCCGGGGTTTTGAAAGGAACAGGCATCATTATAGGCTGACGGAACCTCGCGACCATAGCTGCGAGCAAAGCATCCTTCCGATTGGATCCACTTCCAGCAGAAGTCTTCTGATCCGTTTCCTCTGTTGACCCGGGAAAGATGGGGATAGATTCTGAAAGGCAGGATGCCATTGGTGTGGGTGGCGCTGGGGATAGGAGCCCCAAAATGAACCTGGAGAAGCATCGCACGGGCACTGCGCACTGACATCTGGCGGACCTAGCTTACGGATTAGCGGGCACAGGAAGTGTGGAACAGGAAGTCGATAGAGGAGATGAACTCAACAAAACATGGTTAATCAAGCGGTATAACAGTGGGTTAGAGTAGGGTAACATACCCACATCCTAACGAGGGTAGGGGTTCAGACTCCCATAATATAAAGTGATTATATTGTAAGGTCACAGTTAATCAATAAGGGGTAATACTAAGGCCTCGCTTTTACAGAAATATGCTTATTCGTTAAATTATCATTAAGTATTTACATTCAGTTGTCCAAATTTAAGTGGTAACTTTTCTGAAGGTTATAACCTTCTAGTCAGTTCTGTCTGATTGTCAGGCCAAATTTTTTTCTCTATTTATTTGGCGATTTTTCTAAAAGGGCACCTTTACCCCCCCCCCCACCCAAAAAAAAAGGTCCATACCATATGTCACGGGTGGCTCTGCTCATTCTGCAAAAGTTTAATGAAGGGTGGTCTGTCCAGGATCTCAGCACAACTTGACACTGGTCAAGGGTCTGAGGGTCTGTGGAAGCAGCTGGGCCTGTGGGGTCCTGACTGACCATCGCACAGAGGTCACTTTATGATGGTGTATAATGTCCCAAAAGCTTGCAGTTAGGACCCCAGAATTAACAAAAAAAATGGTTTCGTTAAAATCCTTCTTGGGCTGAGTAACAAAGGGCACTTGAGGAATACGGAAGGGATCAATCTACCACTCATACAGAGAAATAGCTCTGTAAAGACCGTTAACCTCTCTTACTGAGATTGTCATATGGAATGTTCCCCTAAACATTTAAGCCACAGGATTTTGAGGAGCATTTTCACACCCCTGGGTGCGCGATGGCCTGTAGTTCAATTATGGTTTTGAAATCCGGTCCAAAGTGCATTTAGCAGGCAGGAAGTGTGTGAACATTGGGAAAGATCCACTCTTTAAGTGGGATTTAGCAGCCAAAGCCTTCAGAGGTCTTCAGGCTGCTACCAATTGGGGAACAGTGACTAGCTTCAATGGACTCTCACAAAGAAGAGAGGGGGGTGGGAGAGTGTGAGTGGGAGTGAGTGAGTGGGGGTGTATGTTAAAAAAAAGACATTTTTAAACTGTAGGGAGCAGCAGCAGTCTTTCAAAAGGCCGTTAGCAGATGGATGGACAGAGAGAGGAAATACCATGTTTGTACATCCAAATCCAGCTTTTATACGCGGGTAAGAAAATGAGCCACGCTTAGGAATGACTCAGGGTGAGGAAATCGAAACCTTCGCTGCTTAAACCTGCAGACAAACAAACCTAACATCACTTTGATGAATGGAATTGTGGGTAACAAATAAACTGCTGGGGCGGCATGGTGGTGCAGTGGTTAGCACTGTTGCCTCACACCTTCAGGACCCCGGTTTGGGTTTCTGCCGCAGTTCCATGTGTGTAGAGTTTGCATGTTCTCCCCGTGTCGGCGTGGGGTTTCCTCTAGGTACTCCGGTTTCCGCCCCGCCACTGTTCAAACACAGGCTGAGGTTAACTGGAGTTACCAAAATGGCCTGTGAGTGAATGGTGCGTGAGTGTGCCCTCTGATGGGTGGGCTCCCCATCCTATGTTGATCCATGCCCCCAGACCCCTGCCACCCTGAACAGGATAAGTGGGTGTAGAAGATGGATGGAAATGAACTGCTCATTTACAATCACCATTTAGGCTATATATCTCTGTAGAACTTGAAAATGGTGTCCTTACTAGTTTGAAAATGACATTCCCCAAACCGATGCTGGTTTTGGCCTATTTGCTCCAATAACTAGTAAATCAAAGACATGTTTGGTTGAATTCCTGCTTTTAAAAACAGGCCTGGATGTGAGTGGTTTTGTAACAAGGCCCAAAGGGGCACCTTCACCCCCCATCTTACATGTTGCAGAGTGTGGCATTGCTGCCACAGTCATGTTCCCTTATGTAGAAGCACTTCTACATTTGACAAAAGCAGACAAGTACTGGGAGCTGTTGTTTTTTTGTTTATCAAGGATAAAATGTTTCCTGTTCAAGTAACAAAGATCAGTGTGTATTTTGGAAGGTGTCAACTAAGTGAAGAGTAAGTCTCTCAACTGGGTGTTTCTCTGAAACAGAGTTTTGTGTTCTTGTCGGCATTTAGGAGTTAAAGAACAGTAGACATCCTTCTCGGATCTATGATTTAATATGGACGGACGGGGAATGATGCATAATATAATAATTTTTCCTTGCTTAATGTCAGAGGGACACTTGAAGTTTTGGTTGAAGTTTTTTGTGACAGAAGTAGGACTTACTGAATCCACAGTCAACATTGTTTGACAACGTGACCTTAATATTGCTATTTACCGAAGAGTTTCATCTATGCCACAGTTACTCTGTCTGACGGTGCCAAATGCGATTATTGCTCTGTTGAAGAGACACAAAACCGGCCCAATATTTAGACGACAAATATCATCCTAATTGTGTTTTCTGTTTTGGAATTCTGACAGCATGCGGATTTGTCATTTTGCTGAACGCAGTTAGCGATGAACATGTTGCCGCACTAAAAGCACAAACGTTCCTAACAGCCAAACGGATAAAAGGCTAACGCTGCTCCAAAACGCTAAAACCAAAGTATACGTCCTTTCGTCTCAATGTAAATCATAATATAGACTCTTGTATTTACCTTTAAACAAAGTAGCGTAGTTATACGGCTGAGTAATTGGGCTTCTCCTTAAGGGCGTCATACAAACACCTCTGCTGGGGCTTGAACCCAAAACCTACAAAGAAAGTTAAATTCTCCTAAAACATTGCGGTGACTTTTTAGAGTATGTCTTTGCTCTCCTTGTTGCCTGTCACGGTTTAAAAAAGAGTAGCTGGTTAATCACACCAGTGTTGGGAAACGGTGGTCACGTGTCGTCATGCCTACAGCTCCTGCAGATACCATCCTGTCGCAGCACAGCGAGCGAATTTCCTTTGTTAACAAAATTAGCGACTGTTGTGCTTATCAGACATAAAAAACATGCATTCAGCGTTGACCCCACATTAAACAGATCACTTCCTACATTGACAGATAACGACCAGCTTTGCCAGCTATGCTGTGCAGTGGGCTGACAATCACCCAACAGTATGCTAATGCAAAGATGCTCTTAAAAGCAGGCGACAGGAAGCGGTCAGCTACTCACTCCATTTTAGCTTTTTTTCTTATCTTATTAGCATTTAGCAATATCTCTGTCAGCTGTGCTTCTTTCAGATGAAACACCTTTATACACACATACACACACACACACACACACACACACACACATTTGTATTCATATCTTAATCGGGACGATCCATTTATTTCTATGGGCATAATCTTAATCCCAGCTATGACAAACTTAACCCCTACCCAGCCCTAACCTTAACCATAAGTAACCAAACAAAATATAAGACTTTTGGTATTTTTCATTTTTGATTAGTGTCACAGGTTTTTATAAAATTGAGGTTATTCTTGTGGGGACCGGAAAAATGTTCCCACAAGGTAGAAGTTACAGGTTTTTATCACATTGTGGGGACATTTTATCCCCACAATGTAATATATACAGGACCCACACATACACACACACACACACACACACCACACATGCACCGACATACCGATGCACACACACACACACACCCACAGAGCACGCTTATTTTTTGGAGCACATGTGGTAAATTTGTAGTGAAGGAGACAAACCACTTATCCCCACAGAAATGCTCAACCCCCCCAGCCCGAAAATGCAGAGGTTCCAGGAAAAACTACTCGCCTGATATGAGAAGGTGCAGATGCCTCCTTGCAGGCTGACTAACATGTATGACAACCCCCATTGGCCGGTCTGGGAGCCAACCCGTAACACAAAGCTGCGTCAGATGTGTATGCACTGCTGTGGGTATATCTTGTATACAGAGAGCTTTAGTTAACGTGATTTAAGGCTACATGCTATGCTTCACCCTCTTTTCTCAGAAGGATGTAACAAAGCTGCTAATAAGGCCTGAAGGTCAAGCAGCAGGACCCTATCTGAGAACGTGTGCCTTCGCTGGACAGAGCTGTGGCCTGCATCTTCAAACAGTTGACAAGACCGGATCGGACAATATCCGGATGGAGGTTAGGTCCCGACTGCCTCTTTCACGTGCACCGGGCAGAAACGTGCGCGCATGTGTGTGTGTGTGTGTGTGTGCGCGTGTGTGTGCATGTGACAGAATGAATAATCCACCCAAGTAAAATAAACGCCCAGGACACCATGTAGTGTTCTAGTTCAAACGGTTACGCAACTCTGACAGGAAGGACATGTTGAGCAGGCAGACGGAACGGCGTCTACAGCCACCACTTTGGCAGGAACTGCAGTGGCCGCCATAGTAACTTAACACAAAGCAGCGAGCTACTACAGTATCCCCGCCCTGTTCACCTCGCTTTCAGAGCGTTAATTACCCTGACATCGACACCCTCGGCACCCTGACATCAACCCAGACATGCCCATCCCCCCCCCCCGCGGTCTCCCCTGTTTGACCTTCAATCCATTTCTCACTTCGTAAAAACACCTTGTATAACGTATTCAGGCTTGTTATGGAACGCAGTCCCCTTTTTAATGAGTCACTGCACGCCAGTCTTACACACGTGTGTGTGTGTGTGTGTGTGTGCGTGTGGTCCACATATACCTTAGATTGTGGGGACATTTGGTCCCTGCAATCTGATAAAAACCTGTTATTTTTGACTTTGTGGAGACCATTTTTTGGTCCTCACAAGGGGAAACTCAATTTTATAAAAATCTGTGATTGCGATCAAAAAAACTAAAAGTGCCAAAAGTGTTGTATTTTGTTTGGTTACTTATGGTTAAGGGTTAGGGCTGGGTGGGTAGGGGTTAAGGTTGTCATTGTCGGGATTAGGGTTTTGCCCATAGAAATGAATGGACGGTCCCCACAAAGATATGAGTGCAGGTCTGTGTCTGTGTGTCTGTGTGTGTGTGTGCGTGTGTGTGTGTGTGTATTTTTCTGAAGGTGCCGGCTGCCAATGCTGTTTGGTTCACATCAGCCCAAGCATTAACTGCTTATGTTTGTCTCCAGCAAAGCATTCCTTTTCCCTCAGAGTTTTCCCAAACTTGGAGGTGGGAAATGCCAGGAACACCTAATATTCCACTGGCGTGCAAATTCCAGAAGCCACTTAAGGGAGTCGCTATCAAGAAAAACATAACATTTGCAGCATTTTTTTTTCACAATTACCCTGATTTTTTCCCACTGTTTTGTATGTTTTAAGGACCTTTCCCAGGAAGTGGACGCACTTGGAAATAAAGAAAAAGGTTATAGAAAATGACCACTACGGTACTTAAGCCTTCGTCACTAAATTAAAACATTATCAATGAAATTAGGGAAAGGTCAGAAACAGGAAAAATGTACATTACACAGCAAATAACTATGTGTGTTCTGCACCTTTTGCTGTTAAGGTAATCAGATTTGTACTGGTCCTGCGGACCTGCTGGGACCTACAGACACCTACAGAAGGGCTTGTTTGCTGGAGCTCTGTGTATTTGGTGCAGGACTGTACAGTCTGGACAGACCATAAACACAGAACTCTTAGCTTGCCATTTACAACTGAAAGCTTTTAGCATCGGTTGCATAACATCACAGTGCTATGCTGAGCTGAGAAGAGACACGCTGTCCATTGTTATCCTTTAAAAATAAGGGCATGAGTGACTGAAGCCTCCTGTTTGCTGTCTGCATTATGAGGGAATGTATTTTCCACCGGGAAGGACCTGGAATTGATTCTTCAGAATTACTCAGAATTTCAGCTCAGGACACCTTTGTGTATTGCTCCTTGACAATACTGAAATGTTCCAGATGATATGTATACACATGCACTTTGGCACCACGTATAGTTTTTTCGTATGTTTCAATGAGAAATAAGCAGAGGATGGAAAATCTGTAGTTTCTGCCATTCTCTGGGTGCGCTCTCTATCGTTAGTCTCTGATAAATGCCTGTTCACACAACTCAAGCACTCAGACAAGACAGAGCTATTAAAAGCTTGTTAAAAAAGGAAAAAAAACTGAACACATTATTAGATGTCATTTTCTGCTACTTTATGTGGATTTACATAATAGACAGATTTGCATAATGGCCGCTTGACATAGGCTGACATAACTCTCATTAACATGTTTCCCTGTTTTGTGGAAACGAAACCAAATTTGATGTTTCCCACACGTATTACGGGGGAGTTACAGGTACAGCTCCAGAACTTTTTGCCTGCATTGTATGAATGTGCAGCTAAAACCGAAAATAATAAATAAGAAGAATGTCTTTTGTATGGAATGAGTCTATATGCTACAAGGGAAGGTTAAAGACTATACGTGCAAAATAAAAAGACCCTAATGACCTCTGATTGATGATTTAGCTGGCTAGCTAGTCTTTGTAGACACCATGTGTACCACGTTTTACTGATGCTTTGATGCAAAGCAATGCACAATTGAGAGAGCAGGGTCAGACAGTCCCTGCAGCAATTTGGGGTTAAGGGCCTTGCTCAGGGGCCCAAAAGTAAAATTACTGTACCCACCCTGGGATTTGAACCAGCAACCTTCCCATCCCAGGCACAGCATCCTAGCTTACTGAGCCGAACAGCCCCCCCAGTGTTTTGTAATTAATAACAAAGCTGAATATTGTATGGTGAAATGCTGTATTTCACATTGTATCAATCTGACGCCTTCTCTCCTAATGGCCTGATAAGTAAACATATATGCAGTATGATCCCACTCGTCCTCGGAGACTCTCTTGAGCCTTATCCCAAGTTACAGCACTGCTCCGTTAAGTCTATAAGTGTTTCTTATTAGCCAAAAAAAATCTGATGTGGGTGGGTGGGTGGGGGTTAGGGTTATTGCCATCATTCCTGTAGCCTCTCCAACAGCCTTTATAAGCAACTCCGTCTTATCTAGTCTCCATTAGAGCTCACATGTGTAAAACATCCTACACCAGAGAGAAGCGGTACCTGAATACAGGGTGAAGGCCTTATTGAAATGCATTTCAGCACGGCAGAAGCGCTTGGAAATAAATGAAACGAAGTGTTTCAGCAGTACGGGAGATGTGAAATGATCGATAGTACTTTATCCCAATGCGCACTGTCAATGGGCTTCGCTTCAGTCCAAAACCGCTTTGACCGCAAAGAGCGCGTGGGGTCAGCGCGGCCCCAAAAGGACGGCGACTTCTCTATACATGCGAGCAATAATGCGGAAGATCTGGGTTATTGTTTTAATGGAAATGCTCCCTTTTCCTCATTTTCACCCACTTGTGGATTTTAGCTCCGAAAACCAGTCGGAGTACGTCAAACGATAGTTTTTACAAAGTGTTTGCGTTACTAATTACATTTGTATTAAGACAAATGAAATTAAGGAAATGATATGTACAGTCACACGCACTGCGGTCCGATCCTTCTGTGTGTGTAAAAAATTGGCAGATATCCACAGAAATGAAAACAGAGACTTATGGAATCATTCCAAGAGTTTTACTCTAACACTTATATATCAAGCCGTAGCGCTAACTGACATAGAAATGCAGTCCATGCAATATTTTAGATATTATTTACGAAGCTGCTGGTTAGAAAATGTTGAGTTCTGATCATGGTGAAATTGCATGGTATATTTTATTTTGTGCTAATTTTTTCTAATATAGTCATTTTTTCCGGGTACTTGTCTCGCCTGTGAATGCTGTTTACTGACCAGATTGAATCCTGTTTTTGCATGCCTGAATAAGTAAGATACCGGTTCAGAGTTCAAATGTTTTTTTAAAGATATTGATTTTTTTGTAACTGTTTCTCTCAAAATTTATTTTAATAAGCTTGAAAAAAAAGTATCCTTGGGCAAGTAGCAGCTACTGACATGATTCATATACACACAATTTTTTATAGCTATTTATATATGAAACGGAGCCAGTAGTTTGCATCGGTTCCTGTAGAATATTGGCAGGGACCCATTTTTTGGTTCTTTTATTAGTTATGTAAAATGTAGTAGCAATAATAAACAATCTTTAATATATATTTTACACAACATTCTGTTTTATAATATGACTCAGGCTAATCTGAATAATGCTACACTGAGACTGATTGGTGAATAACACTGATTACAGTTACATTGTTCGGTTTTAACGGATATTTCGTGGAACACGCTTTTCTGATGAAAAGGAGCAAAAAACTGAAGTTTCTCAACTAATACATAATTCATGTGATCAATTAGTGACTCTGTTACCGCAAAGAATGGAATTTAAATCAATTTTCCATTTTTGAAAATCATGTGTGGATTTTGTCATTTAAATCGCGGTGTAGCGTGATGCCGCAAAATCTGCTTTAAAATGCTGGGATAAAGTGCGTTTCTCCATGCGAGCCGCTGGCGTATCCCACATGACAGCTCCAATTCGGCAGGTGAAGGCGCTTAACACTTAATTAAGGACCTAATTAAAGGTGGGAGAATTATTTTCAGGTTTCAGCTTTTATTGTCACGTGAGGTCTTAGGAACACAGTGGAATTCTTCTGTAAATTAGCAGAGTACTGGTAATGTGCAGAAGTGGAATTTTAACGACAATTCACATTTCCTCAAACGATGAGCAGTGTATTTCACAGACAACATGTCCCTTTGTGTCAGCACGCCAAAGAAAAAAAAAAAAAAAAAAGCATTTCCTCCATGGTAACATAAACCAAAAAAAAAAATGTCCGCCTTTGCTAACTGGCTCTGCCTGACAGGGGAGTGTTTCCAGCCCCGACTAACAAACAGCGGCCATTACATTCGGCGGGGCTTTGAAGGGGGAGTCACCCACGCTCTCTTTAGCCCCCCCCCCCAGGCTGTTCACGGGTTAGACCGTGACTGCCCCCCTCCACCCCGGTTGCCCTTATCACCTTATTATTTCACACCGTACCTGAGAGCAGCTTGGTGCCTCACGATCTGTAATTGCGCCTTTAATATACACAAGTTTAAGGCTGTTATAGCCCCTCACCACCACCACCAAGCTGCTGTTGGCCCCCCAGGGAAGAAGAGTTGGCAGGTTCCAGTTAAGCCTTCATTATTATTTCTGTCTGTGAAGGTGAGTTTATTCCGTTTCGCATTAACGCCCCCCCGAGCTGAATATTCCCGAGGAGCCCTCAGCTGCCCCCCCCCCAGCTTCAGAGAGCTTGTAATGTGGCGGGAAATCCGGCACCAGGTCCCGGGGCCTGTAACCTGCGGCACTTTCGGGGAGCCCCCTTCCCAGCTAATTTATGGAGCCGGCACTAACAGGGTACTGTCGCTGGGGCGAGTCACAGGAAATCACGGTGCCTCTTCATTTCCACTCTCGTTTGAATGTGGGGAGGGCGGGCACTCCGTTGGCGCGGCAACGCCGGAACGCATTCATAAATAATTGCAAAGTAGATAACGATGGAAATCTACTATCAGATTGGCTTCATGGTGTTTTATAGACACCATCACACGGCATTTATATACCTCAGCCGGTGACAGGCCAGTGAAAAACAGAGCCTTAAAATAAGGGCTGTAATCATTCATGTCATCTGGCCGTCAGCCTTACATTAATATTATGACCATATCCGTCTCGCCCATCCATAATGGATGCCAGCTGTAAAACGCTATTTGTCTTGACATCACTGAGGTTATTGCCTTAATAGCCGGCCCACACCTAGTGGTGACTGCTGAGGATGCAGGTTCGACAGGAGTGCTGGCTGTACAGTGCGAGAGTCTGGGGTGGGGGGGGGTGTGGTCCCCACACAGTAACAGACACCTGAGTGTGGACCGGGCGCTCCCCCCCCTTCCATAAATCCCACCGGCTACTGGCCGACAGGCGATTTAATCATTTCACTCCGGGAGGCAAACGGCCCCGTTAAAATGCAAATGTGAGAGCGCACTAAGACCTTTAAACGAGGGCGGCGGTGTTTTGGAGCTCGGCCCCTGCATTTTAAGTTGGCACTTTTTAAGCCATATCCACAGGATAGGGGGGAGATCAAAGGCAGTAAGTCTTCGCTCTGAAAGTGTGCTGTCAGATATTATGGAGTAATGGTTCAGAGGGACTCGTCTTGTTGATGAGGCAGTCCGCATGTTGAGTAGGTCTTGCTTTCAGCATGTTATACTTGTGGGGGGTGAGATATGTATATAATCAGAAAAAATCCCTTTGCGGCATTGTATTATATGTATAACGGTGCCTCGTTTTATAATGGTCTGTTTATCTTTGCCCTGAATCATCCAGTCAGAAGTCAAGCTGTCCTTCTTAAACACCCTTTTTTTTGATTCACCGTATCCCGATATCGACGGGCTGTCTGCCTTTGACATTCACCTTTCCTGGCCCTCCTGGCCCTCCCGGCCACCCCCCCCCCCAGCTCGTCAGCTCTGCCTCCTCGCCGGAAGCTGAACGGTAGCGGCGTTTGTGGATCTCACGATCGACCGCCGTAACGGGCCAAGTGTGGGAATTTTTGCTGGCCTTAGATTGCTAACAGCTGAGGGCTGGAGTGGAAAGTGCGACCGAGTGCATATATGGCAATAGAGTGTGACGGTTTGACATGCTAAGGCCTGCTAGGCGTGACGACCGCGGGAGGGTTCTTACCATTTAAGCACAAGCTCCTGATTACTCATTAGGCCCTGTTGCTGCTTCCTAAACAGTGTAACGTGGGAATTTCTGTCGTTTCATGAAAAACAGGCGGGAATACCATAATGGGTCACTGGGAATGTCCCACTGGGAGCCCGAGATGAGGGATGTGGCTCTAAGTCCTTCAAGTAGCTGGTACGGGGTTTCTGATGTGGGCTCTAATTTGAGGAAGACGACAAAGATGCCACCAGCCTGCAGGCAGGTCACAAACTGCAGCATTGACATTGACAAAAAGGGGATTTCCCCTTTCGATAGTCGCTCACAGTCTAAACTTCTTTGAGCCCGCATTATGTGAAAGCGAAGCTGCCGGGTCAGGGCCGGGGAAAGGGGAGACAATGGCAGAAATCAGTCTTTGCATGCTGTAAGGGCACCTATGTGGACCTCAGGCGACACTGCAGTCGTTCCCATGGCCTGACCCCGCCAGCACGTATGGTGTTCACGCGAGAGGCTTGGCGGATGCACACTTGTCAACACGGCTCTCTTTGGTGCGTTTGATATGGAAGAGTGGCACGGCTTAGGCAATTCTCACACGGCCCAAATATTTAGGAATGAGTCCATTTCCAAAAACACACAAATAAACGTTAGTAAGTAATAGTGTGCGATGGTAGACACAGGGCCAGAGGCAGTTTTAAGCCGGGCTAATAGCGGAAAGGGGGAAGAAACGGTTCAGAGGGAGAGAAAAAAGAACTAATGAAACCTTTGTGAAGTGCGCAGTCACAATGAAAAATAAATGAACCATTTCATGTATGATTACATTTGGAAGCTTAATTGAACCTGAAACTTTTATACTGTGTACTGCATATTCAGCTTAAAGTGGCTGGAATGATGGCACCTGGATTTCATTATTCATTCGAAATTTACTAGTAACCTTTAGCTGATCAATAGTTCTGTTTTTCTTTTTAACTTATTACATATATATATATATATATATAATACTTGTATATATCTTATACAAGAATAAGAATTCGTGTATAATTATATATGTTGTAAGACAATAATATTTTTCTTTAAAAGCTGTGTTGTTGTTGTATTAATGAAATTTTCTGTACATTTCATGAAATATTTATACTATGTGTTTAAAAGCTGGGTAATGTTTTAAACTTGTGCCCCTAAAAAGATTATATGAAAGGAGAAAAATATGTGCCGATGTTTGTTCGATGATCTTTTTGCAGCGCTCGTTACAGCCAAAACATTTGTATTCATCTTGTAAAATTTGCAGAAAGTTTTCTTACATGCGTGCATACATAGAAATTAAATATTGACGACATGGTTAGGGATGTCTTGTTAATAATATATTTGAAGTGATGCATAATGTCTTGTGGGGAAAGAATTGGTGATTTATATTCATGGGATTTTTATTTCACGTCCCCAGAGACCGGCCACCCCGCCCATTCTGACCAATCGCTGGAGGTCACATGACATCATCGCTCGAACCGCGGCGCTCTGCTGTCCTCGGTGTTTACCGCTATCCGGCCTCCGTCGTTATCAGTCCTGTTAAAGCATTCAGCTAAAAATGGACTTGGCCTGGAGTTGCCTGGCCGAGGTTTGCAGGCATGAGCGTATCTACAGAAGCACTGGAATGTCTGACAGGGGGTGAAGTCCCCACTGTTGCGCTCGGCGAGTCGGTCAGGCTCATGCGTCGAGACAGAGCACTTTAGGGGCACCGGCAGCGGCCGGTCCCAGCCCGGTATGGGCTATTCAGAGCTGAATCCACTATGGTAACGTGGCTGCACATTTTGAGAGGCGGAATCAACCACCTTAGAAAGAGACGTCAGGTCTTCTGTAACAGATTCCGGCCATTCCTGGCATCACTGACCAGGCCTGTAGTTGTCTAGAAGGTCCATAAGAAGGCTTGACACCAGCAAAAACTTCCTTCTATTTTCTGCACTTTCGTTATTTGAGCACTTCAACATTACGTTGGTTGCCCGGTTTGTCTCCCAGAATTAATGCACCCTTTAAAATATTTGAGTACAGTGTGACACACAGTCAATTTGCTGCCGTTCCGTGAAGAAACATTCACAAGCGGTAAGGCTGAGCTCCGTAGCCGCTCGTGTTCCGGGCGCTGCATTAAGGTTTTGGCAGCCTACCTGGTCCTCTCTGGACCTGTTCCATTCTTAATGAACCCTTATCTTTCCCAGTTTAATCTCACAGCAGATGTTTTTCTTTTTTCCTTCGTCTCTGTTGACATTTTTTTGTTTGACAGGATCCAGTTCCAGGTTCCGATGTCTGTTTAAAAAAGCGCGGAGGTTGTTGGCTTAAAAATTCCCCTGCTACATGTGCGATCCGCCTTTTTCCCAGGCTTTTCCACATACTTTGCCAGACACACAGACTGACCTTTCAGGCAAACACTTTTTCATTACAAAATGTTCACTTTGATTCTTCTCCCATTCTGTGTCCATTCCAAACTGTTTACAACCCTCTAAAAATGAGTATGAATTATGTTTGTGTAATGGATTCCTTTGTGGTTTCAGTCTAATGTTTGTTCAGAACAATTAGTTATCTTTAGTTGAAATTACGGTGACCTGAAAAATGCGCTCCTAAGTGAGGCTGTTAAACAGTTTTTCCCCCTCCCCATCTCAAAACAAACAGGATTGTGTTGCTTGTAAATGTTTCTTCTTGCTTGTTTTTGGTCAGGCTGCACCACTCTGCATCTCGCCATACAGTAAACAGGTTCATGTGGAGCCATCTGCTTGATGATGGAGCTCAGAAGTGTTCCTTGAAGGTACATATCGTGATATTGGTTTTCACAAATCCATCTGTACAATCCCATGACCACTGGATATTTCAAGACTGCATGAGTGCCTCGGTTGTAAGGGTCTAAGGTTCCGATCTCACTAGGGGATGGGGGGAGTTCTGAGAGATCCACTTTAGACTTGAACAGAGAAACAGCTCAGTGGGTTGTATGCCATACCCATGATTGTAAGATGGCCAGTTTAAGTCCCTGGGATGGCTGAGTGAGATCACTGTGGGGCCCCTGAGCAAGGGCTTTAACCCCAGTTGCTCCAGCGAATGTCTGACCCTGCTTTCTCAAAATTTATGTTACTTTGAATAAACGCATCTGCTAAATAAATAAAATGTAAGAGCAGAGATGTCATTATGCAGCAATGACAGTGTGGGATTTGGGCGTCTGGGTGCTTCGCTGCAACGCATCCACAATCACACTAAATGAAAAAACTGCACATCCATAGCATACGCTGTAGCGTTTGTCCGGTTAATGTGAGTAGAGCAAACGTCTGAACCGTTACCTAGTGCTGCTGCCTTATCCATAGTGATGTCTCCGTCTTTTATGGGTGACT
Organism: Mormyrus iriodes; assembly: GCA_011763525.2. Classification (NCBI taxonomy): domain Eukaryota; kingdom Metazoa; phylum Chordata; class Actinopteri; order Osteoglossiformes; family Mormyridae; genus Mormyrus; species Mormyrus iriodes. Next base: position 6,567,095 of record JAAGVU020000032.1, read on the forward strand.
GCCTTGACCGCGTGCCGCTTTGTCAACACTTTTCATAACATCTCCCTGCGATAAATAAAATTGGGGTGATCCCCTTATCTTACCCCATCGTCGGGGTGATCCCCCTTATTTTACCCCATCGTCTGGGTGATCCCCTTATCTTACCCCATCGTCGGGGCGATCCCATTATTTTACCCCATCGTCTGGGTGATCCCCCTTATTCTACGCCATCGTCTGGGTGATCCCCTTATTTTACCCCATCGTCTGGGTGATCCCCCTTATTCTACGCCATCGTCTGGGTGATCCCCCTTATTCTACGCCATCGTCTGGGTGATCCCC
>JAAGVU020000032.1:6567512-6581712 GCA_011763525.2 Mormyrus iriodes
GGGGTGGGGGGGGGGGGGGGCGGGGGGGGGGGGGGGGGGGGGGGGGCAGAGATAGCTGTGGCCCCTGAGTTGCCCAGAGCCAGCTTTACATCACAGAGGCACCACGTTTGATCTCAGGGTTGCCAATTACTGCGTGGCTTGTCTCGGATTGTCGAACAGTGCCCATCCTCTGCCAGAAAAGGGGATTCCAAGAAAATGGGGGGGTGTATATGTGCATGTGGGTGTGTGCGGTGTTTTGGGGGGACGGGTGCAGGTGTGAAGGCTAAAAGGAAATGCTGGTTATTTGCTGATAAAGGGTTTTTCCAACGCAAATTCACACGGCATGCGAAAGGGTCCTAAAGCAGACTCTTTGGCTCCATCATGTTTTCGACTCAATGTGTGCGTTAACGAGGCTCTTGGCCTGGTTCACACGTTTCGGGGTGTGATTACATGTTTGGCCCTGTGCACATTATGCTCCTTAACGACCTTTAATGCGACATGCCGGCCAGGTCGCCGGGGGCTCAGTGTGAGTTAATGAGCAAGGTTTTTGGCAAAAAACCTGACAGAAAGAGAAATCTAGGTGAAACTAATAAATCTCAGAAGAAGAACTGGATCACAAACAAACACATACAATTATTTTTTGTTTTGTTATTCTTTAAATATTCCCATTATATTCTTTTTATCAGGGGTATTATGTGTATTATGTAAATACTTGCAAGGTCCTTGATTTCCAAATCATTTGGCATGGTTTCTGTGCATTTTATATGAGCTGAAGTCTGAGGAGTCATTTGTATTTATACATAAACAGGAATTGTAGTAATGTCGAACTGTAAAGATGCAGACGGTGCAGAGTAACAGTTTAATATGTCCAGGAAAAGTAATAAATGCCAAAGTGATTAATTGTGGGCAGCTGCATCATAATGGAGGAACGGATTCCTCCAGGTGTGCTGGACTTCACCTTCCTCCTCGTTAAGCTCATTAAAAGAAGCGGCCGCTTCTGTGCACTGGCGACCGCAGCGTGACACGCACAGGGGTGAGCGAGCACTGTGCTCTGAAATACGCAGGTTAATGATGCCGCCGGCAGAGCGGAAAGGCCAGCGGCAGGCGGTAAATAAGGCCAGGCGGCGCACCGACACGCCAAGACCCCGCCTGTGGCCCTGGGCCAGCAGCGGGCGGCACGACAAATTTACGGCCCCGTTAGTAAATCGTCCTCGTTAGTGGTGCTGGGCCTTTTGCCATTACCATGTCTTCCAGGCTCTGGTGAGCGACTTGGAAGGTCTGGTGGAGAAATGCGAGCAACTAGAGAGAAATTAAGGTCATTAAGGATGACAGTGATGGACTTGGAAACTTTATATTTAAAATCGAGTCTGTTGGAGTCAGTTAAATTCGCACTGTAACCGGGCTTTGTATGTACTTCAGGGCAGCAGGACCAGCTGCTGACCTCCTGGTTCATGGTTTGACACTCGTCTGTATGCATGTAGAGTTTGTATGTTCTCCCCATACCATGCAGGTCTCTTCTGGGTGCTCTGGATTTCTCCCAAAGACAAGCAGTTAGTCTAATTGGGGTCTGTAAGGATATATTCACACTTACCCCAGTTGCCTTATACTGTGCCCAAGCACGATTGTGCCCCCCCCCCACCTCCCCACTTACTTGCGCTTAAGGTTTCGGGCCCAAGCACGCTTTCATCATCATCATCATCATCGTGCAACTTTTTGTGTTGTAGAGAACATATAAAGAAAATCACTATTGCACAGCACAATGGAGTCCCTGATCGATGTTCTTATTTTGTGGCTTATTTGGAGTTGTGTCGGGCGCAATGACAGACAACACAGTTGAGTGTGCAATGCAGCGGTTTTCATTTAATTGAGCAGCACATATAAGAAGATAAGGTGACACTTTACATAAAGCAGTCATATAAATGCATTATAAATGCCCTCATAATGCATTATAATGCATTCATAACATATTATAAACATGGCTATAAATATTTATAAAGAAGCATAACACATTATAGCCATTTATTATGCATTATGAATGCTCTCATCTATAATGCATTGTAGATACTTTCATAATGCATTATACTGACCAGTATAATACATTATGAAGGTATTTTATAAATATTTATAGCTGTGTTTCTAATACTTTATGAATGCATTACAATGCATTATGTGGGTATCTATAATGCATTTATATGACTGCTTTAAGTAAAGTGTTACTGAAGATAGTCCAGTATTTTACCAAATACGTTGTAGTTTTTGTGTGTTGAGTCCAGCTGTTCCTAGATACTCTCATCAGCCCAAATTTCAAGCACACACTGCACCTCGGCCATAGACCAAAGTGATGTAGTTTGTCTGTACATCCTACCTGATCCAGTCCTTCCGGCTCCAGACCATGTGCAGTATACATGTGAGCATGCGTGTACATGCATCACATCACTGACATCATGCCTGTGTTCCAGGCCTATCTTTTCAAGTGGGTTTGGGCTTGATTTGGCGATCACACTAATGAAACAATCTAGGTTTTGGCGATCAAATGTGCATGGGCACGGTAGGGATTGCCAGTGTGAATACACCCTAAATTGCCCATAAAATGCATGTATGTGGCCTGTAATAGACTGGCATCACATCCAGAATGTACCCCTGCCTTGTGCTGCCTGGGATCGGCTCCAGGCAACCCTGACCAGGATAAGAAGATAAAGGATGGATGGATGGATATACTTTACATTAGAGTAAAAACCTTCCTTATTTTAGTTGCAAAATGGTGACTTTTGAATTTAATATGTAGACTGTGTGTGTGTAGGTTTGTATTTACCACTTTGTGGGGACCAAATCTCCTGTTACTTTTTAGCTTGTGGGGACATTTTTCAGCTCTCTACAATATAAACCTCAATTTTATAAAACTCCCTGACTGCAATAAAATAACTAAAAATGTCAAAAGTCTTGCATTTTGTTTGGTTACTTATGGTTAAGGTTAGGGCTGGGTAGGGGTTAAGGTTGTAATTATTGGGATTAGGATTTTGCCCATAGAAATGAATGGATGGTCCCCATGATGATATGAATACATACATGCGTGTGTGTGTGTGTGTGTGTGGTGGGATTTGAGGCCAGGATCCACACTGTGGGCCTGTCACCATTCTGACACACAAGGCATACAAGGACGCTTCCCTCACAGCTGTAAACAAGCCAGGCCGCTGGCCCCTCTATGCCAGACAGGGGGCGTTGCCGCGTTTGGTTAGGAAACGTGTCAGTTATGCGCCGTGCAGCCAAAGGGCTTATGCCCCGGTATAGGAGTCTGTAAGAAGCCATCAACGCCAGACGACTCCCCCTGGTCTCTCCATCCCCCCCACCCTACCCCCAACCCTTTGCCACCAACGCTCAAACACCCCCTGAAGAAAAGAGCGGACAAGTTAATTGATAAATGGGGGGAATGTCGCATACAGGCTTGAAAGGAATTCGTTTTAATGGGCTCCGGGCACATGATGGTCATTTACTCTCATTACCAGAAATCTGAAATGGTTGACACTTATAAATACAAGTTGCTGTTGTTTCATTCCCAGACCTCAGATGTCCCCTTTAAAGTTGTCCTTTATCTGGGAAAATGATTGCACTGCCAGCCTTATTTGGCAGTGGGGGAGGGGGGGGCACAAAAGCCAGAAATAACGACAGCCCCCCCACGCCCATCTCACGAATCATATCTAAGCACGTGCGACAGCATAAGGCAAAGGACGTCTCTTGATGTTAATGCGGGTGAATTTGAAAAGGAATACGAAAACTCGAAACTAAAAATCTCCGCGACTGACGTTTACGTTCCGAGCATTTGTAACGTTTTAATCATAGCTGTGTTTAAAATGTTGAACACGAATGGAATTGAAAATCCCCTTGTGTTGCCATGCGGCCATTGGCTTAAAGGCTTTTTGTGTAGGACATATCTCTGGAAAGGCCTTCTTGTTTAAGGTGAGATTTGTGGTTTTGAGTCTTCAGATTCTTGCCAAGCTGGGGTGTCTAAAAGGGGGTAAAATTAGGATTATTCCAAGAGCCTCTGGGTGACAGGGGTTGTAAAAGATTTGGAACATAATTGAGCTAGTCTGTATTTGGGCTCCAATATGATGTATTTTCACGGGGCCCAACACCTCTAGCACAAGGCACTGAATCCCATCGTAGAACTTTCTAGAAGTGGTTCTGCTCCCCTCAGAGCATCCCCAATGTGGGTCTGACCTGGGTGAGTGAGAAGGAAGCACCTCTGACCCCTCTCACCGCACCCCTGCTTTATGCCACCACCTTGGGGAGGTCGAACTCATCACATGTTAACCTCACTGTCACGTGTGCCTGGTGGAAGATGTCCTTGACTGGTGCTTTTTTTATCTCCTGTCACTCACTCACACTCCTCGTTTGGTCTTCAGTTGGCTGTCAAGTCTTCAATGAAATGTGAGAGGAATCTTTTTTCAATTAACACACAGAAGGTGACCTTCAGCACAACACGAGGGCATATTAACTCCTTAGCTATTTGCAACACTTCAATCAATTTCCAGTCTTTGAAGCTGTACTTTACAGGTAGTATATTGTTCTTTTTAATTTACAAAGTATCATTTCAAATATTTCAGACATATTCTGCGTAAACTACAACGATTCTGAAAGCACTTCTTACATATTTCAGCATGATATAACAGCTAAAAATAGTATTTTCCTAGTTATTATAATGCCTTAATACATAATTAAATATGTAAATATTTATATGAAGTTTATATGAAATATGAAGCATTTTATTGTGTTTGTGTGGTCATTTCATACTAACATATTTAACAAAAAAGTACAATTGCTCACATATCCACAACTCTTCACTTTTAATTATGAACACTATAACCATACATTCCATATAAGTTAAAATTACATCCTCACACCATATAATAAAAAAGTAACACAATGATCATGTTTGGATCTTTTTTCAGATTTCTTTTGTACAATGCCCTCTATTGACTTTATGCCTATTTGCCAATAATTTAAAATAGTAACATCGATGTTCTAGGTCTCATCCACTTTATTAGAGTCCAATTTCCCTGCAGCCCAGTGTTTGAACAATCACTTGGTTATTTGCGTCCTTGGATGTTTTTGATTCTGCCACAGTGATGTCACTAGTCCTTAGGAGAATCCCACTTTGGGGTGGGACTTGAGTGATGGGGGTGGAGCTTATTGCTCACCTAGGATAAACCTGCCCTTTCCAAAGCTCTTGCTCCCCATCACTCTCCTCTGACAGAATCCAAATTGGAATCAAGGGCCAAGGTGAAGATATATTGCTCACACAGACATATATATATATATATATACACACACACACACACACACACACACACACCAAATAAAACAGAAAATTCTGCCTCCTTTCAAGATGAATAGATCATAGGTAATGGTCAAACATATAATGTATGTCAAGATTGCATTTACTTTTTTCCTCGCATAAAACCAACACATACACACATATACAAATGTATAATGATTGATCTTTGTTTGGTCTCTATAATGAGCACATACATATATATATGTATATATATATATATTATAATTTATATATATGCAGTTATTTTTAATGAAATATGTAACTAAATCTCTGCCTCTTTCAAGTTTTTTCTGTGTGTTGTTTCTCCACTTTTCCCAGACATGTGTCACATTTTGGAATTCTGCTCTCATGGGATAAATGCCAGATTACACGGTGTAGTATTTTTATCCTCTGTACATTAACCTAAAAAGCTTACAACATCAAAGGAGCGGCAGATCACTCACATCAGCAGAAAATGGAATGGGACTATAATGTGCTCTCTTTGATCTCCTCTACTAATAATTATCCCGGCGACATGCGGGCATTCAGAGTAAGATTTGAATTAATAAGGCAAATCAATCTGGCGGACAGAAGCAGGGACTGTAAATGTTCATCTGAATCATCAGCAATAAGATAAACTGCTATGTAAGCCTTCCAGCTTTTCTGTTTAACAACACATATCTGTTGCTCTTTGTTTGGTCTCTATAATAAGCACATACAACAGGCTTTAGTGAATATAAACAGGTGCAATTATTTGGTTGTACAAGCAGATATTCACTTTTTTAGATTGTCTTAAAAACTGCATCAAATGGACGAATATTTTTTTATTTTTTACCAGTGGCCCACTACGTTAGTTAATTTATAGGCATACACAATATTGTTTGCTAGCTCGTTGGTTGTTTTGTTGTTGAGCATGTGTACCCTTTGCTTTTTTGTTTTGTTTGTTTGTTTGTTTGTTGAGAGTGGGTACCCATTGCTTTTTCTTTTGTTTGTTTGTTGAGAGTGGGTACCCTTTGCTTTTTTGTTTTGTTTTGTTTTGTTTTGTTTGTTTGTTGAGAGTGGGTACCATTTGTTTGTTGGTTGTTTGTTTTGTATGTTTGTTTGTTTAGAGTCGGTACCAGATTGAACCCCCTGGTCACCTCCAGCCTCTCGTCCTCTCTTTCAGCACCAGAGAGACAAATGGGAGTGAATGAACAGGATGGCTCACATCTACCCATTTTTTCCCCACAAAGACAGGGGGGCATCACAAAAAAATGTATCATTCTGTAGTCCCAGAGATATCAGCCAGGTGAGACTCATAGTCTTTCTCATGCTCTCCTCAGGAATACACTGGTCTGGATGGTTCCCATCCTCAGTGCTGGACTACCTCATCTTCATCAGGAATGTTCAAGGTCCTTGACTGGGCTACACCCTTCTTCTTCTTCCTTCAGACCCAGTTATTTCCATAGGACCCCTAGCCATTGTGCACCAAGTACCCTGCTTTGCTATCCCATACCACGCCCAGCCTCACCTCACCCACAAAACACCTTAACCTGTTTATATCTGCGTGTTTAGTTATGAAATGTTGACACCCCATCATCACTGCTTATGGTAACTCTGGTGCTAGTTTATCACAATATGTAAGCAAATGAAGATGCAATTAAACAGATATCTAAAATAAGCTGCAGCAATACCCTGTCCAATTGTTTTTTGTTCTGTAGTTCGGTCCAGAATTCGCTATTTTAAATCATATTGATAATAAAAGAGATAAACCAACTTTTCCGGAGCGTAATTCCACAATATTGTACGCATGTATTGCATAAATTCAAAGAAATAAACTGCGTTGGATAATTATCTTAAAATTTTGAAACCTTGGGACAATCAGCAAATTGAACTTCCAGTAAATAAAGAATCACAATATCATTTTTGCATTAAACCATTACCTGATGGGTCATACCATTTTAGTTAAATAAAAAATTGTTCTTGTACCCTTGGATATTAGACAAACGTGGGAGCAGCATTCTGTGGGATTCCACACACCACCTTAACGTGTTTTGAATGGCGCTGCGTGAGTCCCTTTGATTGCACTTCAGCTGGCTTCATTACCGTGTCTGCTCCATCCAGCACGAACTGCTCGGTGCGACCTGCATAAATAATATATCTAGGAAACAGGGAAGCATCTCGTCGTGGAAGTTGCAGATGCGACATGCCGGCAGAATGACCAGCAGGTGGCCGGCCTGCCTCGGAGCGATTGGGGGGGGTCTGGCAGTCAGTGTCGTGGAGGCCAGGGTCACAGCAGACAGTGACATAGGGCCCTGGGATGACAGCAGAGATGTTCTTGTCCACCAAACCAGTCCCCGAATCTCACATGGCCAGGCTAGATGAAGCTTTGAGCTAGCAAATTCAAAATAACACCAGAGTGGCACATTTTACTCAGCCCAGCGCAGGTGTACTTACTGATAAACCAAAATACCACATGCAATCTCATAACAGCAGGACAAAATTAGAAACCTTTCCTGAATCGACTCCAAGACTTCCAACCATTATCCACACTGAAATACTAACAGATAACGCAGTAATGCTTAGCGGCCTGGTAATATATATTATAATTTTCACTTATTTGTGGTCAAAGGTGGGGTATGATGACTTATCAAGAAACTTATCAAAGTAAAGTCTACAAACATTCAACAAATTTGACGATCCTTAACAGATAGTAATTAAAAAATGTAAATTTGTTATTGGTTTACGTAAACTCAGCAGGCCATTTTGATGCACAGTTATGCAGTATCCAAGCTGTTTAGCTTCCACTCACTTCCTTCCAGTGAGGACCGTTTTGGGGGCAAATTAACCTCGTGTGAAGATGTAGAGGGGCCACACTGAAATACAAGGGGTGGGCATTTGATGCCCCCTGTTGTCTCTTTAGCATGTGATGATGCATGTGAGTGTGTGCCTTGTTTTGGAATAGCATCCCAGCCCAGGCGTCACCCCCCTGCCCTTTCTGGGACAGGGCCCCCAATGTACCTCCTGCTGTACTGCATGGGGTAAGCGGTTCTGAAAGCCGGAGGGAAAGATGTGCGGTGGAGCTTCCCCTGGCGTGCACGTTTGCAACATCTGAAATCAAATTTGTAGAATTTAAAAAAATGAGGCAAATGGCACCATCCATACGATGGTATGAGGTTCCGCAGAGATGGCAGTGATCCTCCAGGAACTGGGCGTCCCGCATCTCCGCGTAAATGAGTGTCTTAAGAAGATGTCGTCCCGCTGCTATTTCAATGGAAAACGACCACCTGCGTCCCACCAACATGCCCCATATGTATATGAGGTACACATAGAGAGGAACTTAAAAAAAAAAATTCTAATCCCGTTCAGAAGACGGGTGTAGCGGCCCATGAGCGTTGAAAATGCGTAATCTTTTATTTCAAAAACAGAGAATGAGCAACCTCGTTTATAAATTCAAGAATGGTGACCTGGCTTCTCCTACACTGCATAGGTATTAAGAATTAACTTGGAATCAGTTCAAAGCTTTACATTAAAAAGATAATCACTTTTGGAGTCAAATAATGAGCTTGACTGTATCAGTCAATGCAGTCCTGACTTTGACCATAAAAGGATAGTTTATGTGGTTTAATAAAAGTTGAATTAAGCCCCTGAAAGGTAAAGTATGATTATGTTCAGCATTTGGGCAAATGGCATCTTGACACTTCCACCACAAGAGAGTGAGAGTGCTAGAAAATTGTGCTCATAAGGAGTTTTTTGATGGCACAGACCGGGAAGCTTCTCTATGTCCTTCGCTCACGTTGTTCTGGTACAAAGCGTCTTTTCGTTTCTTCCTGTGCTACCAGCTGAAACAGTGGAGGTTACGTAACCAGCAGGCTTTTCTGGATTAGACCAGCGTGACTGCTTAAGTAAGCAGGCAAGCTGACGAGACGGCTTCCTAAGTAAAGTATAAAGCAGCTGAAAAGCTCGCAGAAGCCCCGGAAAATCCTCTCTGTTTTGACATATAGGCTGTGGGATGTTTCATGTGAAAACATCTGCTTTGTTAATTACTCTACTGTTTAAGAGTAAGATCTTCTTAGAGGTGGAAGGGCGACAGAATCGCCCCGAAGGAAGAGGGAGGGTACAGCCTGGGGCAAATGCTACTTAATTTAATCGATGTTTATCTTGTAACAGGCAATTAATAAAGGATATGCACTGACATTACTTCCCTGCTGGAACACACCCCCCTCAGATGGACGGAGCAGCAAATCATGCTGCAATATGGCTTATTTCAGTCAGAGAAACTGCAAACCAAGCCATTTTCAGCTTAAAGTTAAAGTAGCTGGACTCGACAGGGATCCGTCCAACTTGTCAAAGGACCAGTGGACCATGGACATTGATACGTGGCCAGGAATCGGGTTTCCTGACATCACAGGGGGGTAATTCAACAAGATTTTGTGTCAACCAAGCAATTGAGTCACAGTCACAGAGTACTCACAAAATCTTGTCTGGACTTTTACTCCGTGGGCACCGATGAATATTCTGGTTGAATGTGGACAGGTTTGTACAAATTTTTTTTATTTCGCATGTGGAAAGGAGAGATGTTCTGGTTGCCAGATGGTGAGGAACATCCACTGCTGGAAGGGGACTACGCTCATATTATGAAGGACTGCGGGGGAGGGACCTTTAAAGCTTACACACACACACTGTCAATGGCCTGCTCCACCCTCTTTACGATGGTCAGGCCCGGTCCTCGGCCTGTTTGAACGTTATGGCCGCCTGCATTTCCGTAAGAGCTTTATGGCATGTGCACTGGTTTTTATACTGTTGGTTACTGTTGTTTTTGAGGCCCTTAATATAACAGGAAGTGTCAGGAGCTTCACACGTGTTACCTTGCTGTGATGAAAATGTATAGTAATACAATAATAAATAATAGATGGTAATATATATAGTGCATATATAACATGATCATTGCCTTCTTGCTGTCTCTGGTTTGTCTGCTTGTTTGTTTGCTTCACACTTTTAACCATTCTCTGAGGGCCGCTATTGTTAATAATCGCTATTAGCAGTCTCTTGTCCTTTTCGAACAGCTTCTCTTTGCTTTTATCTTGGATAAAGGGCCGAGCAATGCACATTTTCCTCCTTACAAACAGTACATTTTCACTGGGTGAATTGACCGAATGTATATTTATTTTTTATTGAATAGGCATTCGTCCTATTTACCAAAAAAAAAAAAAGGAAAAACAACCATAACTTTTTATTTTGCTTATTCTAAAGGAGAGATGCCAGCCACGTGGCCTCTCAGTACCGTTTGAACTGATTTCCGTCAGACGAACAGTGAGTACCCAATCAAACGCGGCTCGGCCGCTAATGCGCATGGAGGGCCGTGATGCGGGATAACACGGCGCAGTCCAGCTGTGACTCTTTAAATGACGACACCCCTGCTGTGCGGCTTGGCCAAACAAACCAGAATGCATAAGCCTGGCTCCATGCGCTTAAAGCGGCCTGTTATCTGAGAGAGAGAGAGCACGACAACGGGACCTGAACATCTCGACGGACGACTTGAAAGATGACATGCTTCAACGTGCTTTCAGATTCTGTGTGGTTCCGTCATAGGGGCCAGATTCTGCAATAGCAGTGTTACCAAGATGCCATTCGGGGATTGACATTTGTATTCAGATTGGGGAGGGGGGCTGGGGACGGTAAAGATAATCCAATGGGGGGTGGGGCAGGGACGGTAAAAATGATTAATTTAATAATGTAGCAATTCTATTAAATCACTAATGAATGGTCAAAATTGTTCTCTGTGTGTTGTGTGGCCAGACAGCCGTGTTCAGTGGCCACTCTTTAACTGGTAAACCGTAGCATTTAAATGGTACTAACTGGATCCCAGGCAGATTCTGGGGGGGATGGGGGGGTGACCTTTGGGATTGCGGATCAATAAGGGAATATTTCATACCTTCAGCAGTGACAATGTCTGTGGTGGGGGGAGGGGGGTCACCGAGGAGGGCCAGGGGCAGGAGAGCAGAGAGGCCATTCCCAAGAGGATGTATCACCCGACGTGTCACTGAGGTGAAATCAATAATGATCTGTTCATTGAGTGTAACCGGCACTCCTTGTCTGCCATTGCCAATAACAACCGGAATAAACCTGCTTGTGTCAAGGGCCTTTTTAGCCCGAAATCTGTCACACTGAAGCCACATTTACAAAGTTAATGCGGACGGCTTGAGGTAAACAAAACAGAAAATTAATGTGGCAAGTTCGCGAGGAGACACACTCAACATGACGGATAACAGCTTGAATTAGCACTGGAAGAACTTTTGACAGGATATCGGTACCTTCACACAGAAAAAAAAACAAGGATTTGTATAATAAATATGTGACAAAACAACTTTTTCCTCTTTCTTCCTACTGAGGGGCAATGATAGCTAGACAGGATGCTGATTGGGTGCGAGTGGACTCAGGCAGGGTGCTGATTGGAGGAGAGTAACCAGACAGGGTGCTGATTGGGTGAGAGGAGCTGACGTGCTATGTGTTTATTTATTTCTTTTTTTTGAGGAGGGGAAGGGGCTCAGCTGGGTAGATCATTACTTCCTGGCACCCCTTGTGATTAGTTTGTTGGCAGGCCACCTGGGGCGCTCGCATGGGCAGGCATGGATATACACTACAGGGCTGTCTCATTTGACACCACCAGCATTGCTTCCCCCCAACTTTGAGGTTTAACCTATGGAAGTGATGTCTAAGCCCCACGCCATACCACTTTGATGATGCGCTTCTTACTGCATGAGAGGGATCATGCAGGCACAGCTGTGTTTGATAAGTCAAATCTATGCTGTTTTTGTTTTCTAATTTTGTTTGCTTTGCATGTGTTTGTACTGAACTTGACACCGCCTCACCAGCGGCGGAGATTGGCGATAACTTGACAATAGTCATTTGTGGTTTGCGAGACATTTTGAAGTCTCTAACTGAGCTCTTGTAAACTGATGTCCTTGATCTTGATCTCGCCTCAGATATGACAGGTATAAATCACTACTTTTCATTTCAATGGGGTCTCTTCTTCCTCTCTTTCAAACTCCGTGCCGTTCGGTAACCCTGTGAGATTACGCTGACTTGATGTGTGCACGGGATCTAGTTGTTTGTTTACTTTTCTTAATATGAATAAATAATTTTTAAAAATAACTATTTCCAATTCGTGCTAGCAACACTCGATTAAAATGACCAGATCGTTCACAATGAATCATTTTTTGTTTGTTAGCCCAGATAATTCAGTTTGAGATACAGTATGGTAACAGTCAATAAATCTATAGATTTCAGCAGAAAACCAGAATATACTTTTAATGTTTGACGTCATCATTAATAAAAAAAAAATCTCTTTGACGGGGTAACAAATGGGACCCATTCAACAGAGACACCTGCAGGTCTGGTTCACTTCATGCACCTGATGTTTGTGAAGGAACATTAGTGTCCTTCAGAACCCAATCTGTGTTGAATAGACATTTTCCCCGACCTGGATTTCGATTTTACAGCTCGGTTCCCAAAGTCGGGAAAAGGTCTTCCAGAGTGTTCTGCCAAGGCGAGTCTCCCCGGTCCACAGCGGAACTTGTTCTCCCCCCGATTCTGTCCACCAGTGACGCTCGTTAAATATTTCATTCATCATCTAAAGCCACAGCTGAAGTGTTCCCAGTAGCACTCAAAGCTCATGTGGTGCCCTAGGCAAGCTTCACCACTGGTGCCCCCCCGCAACTACGCTGTAGGAAACGGTTGTCAGCTGTGGGGGGTGGCGATGATAAAAGTTGTCGACCGGGGGGTGGCAACAGCTAAAGTTGTTGACTGGGATCACTGGGTTGCCATGTCAGCGCCCCCTCAGAAGATGCCGTCCTGCACAATCGCACAACTTGCCCTTGCCAGGATCCGCCACTGAGTGTCCCTCTTCTGCTTACCAGCAAACAGAAGCATAGTGACAGTCTTGCGGTTTGTAAAAATTCTCATGACACACCTTTGGCCAATCCCATGCCACTCTCCCGGCAAAACCGACACCTGCTCTACAATTAACGTTCCTTTGTAAATCCCCTCTTTCATCTGTGGCCTTTTCCTCACCCTCATTATGGTTCCCTCCATCCGCCCCTGCACTCGCCCACAACACCTCCATCATGTTCGCCAGCAACAAAACATCGCTCATGTCATATTCATTTATGTAGCATCACTTGCACCTTGTTTTAAATGATTAAGTAGGTATTGGGTCAGATCGTCCTTGCGTCCTGCAGGCAGTAATAATAAGGCCTCGTAGGGAACTGTATCCACACTGACAAACGCACCTTCTTGTGTATAGCATAAAAAAAAACAGCCTGTCATCCTGATTAGAGCGAGTGTCCTATTCTGAGCTCACTCCAGAAAGGACAGAATATTCACCCACATATAAAGGCACGGCATATCGGAATTACACGATGCTGCCACATTTTCCTAGCCGGGGAGTTGGGGGGGGGGGTGGCGGTGATGGTGGTAACACGCTTCACACATTTCCTTGTTAATTAGAAGAAGCTGCTCTTTTGCCTGTTGAGACGAATCATAAATTAGACTCAATTACTCCGGCTAATTACAGCAGAGCGTGAATCTGACTTTGTCACCCGGCCCCCGCTCAGCGTGCCACTAGGAACCGTCTTCCGTAATCATGAAGACTAGTTTAATAAGCAAACTGCCATTCTGTATTAATGGGTTACTGCCATTTGCTGGCTCAGTACCAGAAGTGATCCACAGAAAGACTCTTTACCATCGGGCCCATACTCACGTTAATTAACATGTAACGGCCATTTGATAATTAGCGGTTTTGAGCCTTTGATTATTCAGGAGTTCCGACGATCTGGGGGCACTGGGGGTAGGAACGTAGCAAGGAATTCTGGGCCCCCTGACAAAATATCACCTTGGGCCCCCTTGGAACATACTGCCAAATAGGGAGGG
>JAAGVU020000032.1:6581744-6597647 GCA_011763525.2 Mormyrus iriodes
CCAATGCTGCTGTAGATTATAATTATATGTGTGATGCAAAAATTACCTGCTAAGCACACACATGCTTCCAAATGTCACATTCCTTAGGTATACTTAGACTGTTGATTCCGGTTTCATACAATTATTTTTGGTGAAAATATTTGAATGTGGGAATCACCTACAGCAGTGGGTCATAATTATAATTTCACAAATTCTAGTATACTTGTACGTTTGGGCACACGCCAAATGTTAAGAAATAAATGTTTCACAAATACTTGGCAGGGGGGGACGTTAATTTGGACTTATTGCCGGCAAGGCGGCATGTAATTATCCACTGCAGAGTTGGATTTCAGCATTTTGAAATGGAACATTCCAGAAGATGAAAATAAACAGTGTTGGTACTTTCTCTCGCAGTGCTGACCGCTGACCACTCAGTGCTGTAATTTTTCTCCTACTATTTCAGGAACGACAGGGAGGTCGCCCCACCCAGCTGCCAGTGTTACTGAATGGCCTGTTTCCTCGCCGTTTTAAATCGATCGCGTTCTATTTCGGTTCCAGTCGTCAGAAAACACTTCTGTCTTCTCTGCATCCTGTCTATGGGTGCGTCCTCTGTGTCTCCCACATGTGTCATCGTGTTCCCAGGACGGACACTGCAGCTGCCTGGCTCCGGCTTCTGGGGGCCCTGTTGGTTTGGCTCATTTCTGCCTTTCTAGAACTTGGATGGAAAGAGATGTTTTGCTGATGTACAGCATTAGTGTACCATTGAAGAGGTTTTTTTCAGGCTTCATTTTGTGCTTTTCACTCCTAATCTATATGTTACAAGCAAGGCTGGACTTATGCACGAGCTGTAGCCCAGGGCCCCGAGTTGTAGGGAGCCCTGATTTTTTTTTTCTGTTTGTTACAGCAGCAGTTTATGCTGTAGGTAGGGCTCCAACAATGACTTTAGCCCAGGGGTCCCCACCCCCTTAAATTAGGCCCTGATTATGAGCCAGGTATGAACACGCTTCTGGTAGTGTGTGGCTCTGAGGGTTCAGACTGTGCCCATGATTGGAAGGTTCAAATCCAGAAGTCAGTAGAGTGATTTTCCCGTTGGGTCCTTGAGCAAAGCGCTTAACTTTGCTGACCCTGTTTTCTCAGTTGTGCATTACTTTGGATAAAAGTGTCTGTTAAATAAATGTGATGTACTATAACAGATTATTATGCACTTAACACTTTGAGTCTTTGGACCTGATCAAGGAAATGTCGGGGCCTTACTTTTCAGCATCGTTGATGTAGGTCACATGCCATTTGAGAGACTGGTCTGATTAGTTATGACTCTCTGTACAAATCACTACCATTACCAAGTGCTTACAGGTAACCTAGTGGCTTGGGGTGTAGCTCCAGGAAAGCAGGATCGAGTCCACAGGTTCTGTATATGAACATCATTCGAAAGTTCTCTCTACATCCATATAGATTCTCCAGAATCCCAAACACCTGCTCTTCAGGTGAATCGGCAATCCCGAAAGACGCTCCTGATGTCTGACTGTGCGTGTGCGATTCCTGTAACACTCTCCTCTCCTTAGGATATGCTCCAGGCCAATTTAACTCAAGGAGAGCAGTTTCCATGGCACATGAATGGTACACTCAGAAAATGAGAAGCAGGCTCACAGTGACGGAGAGCTGCTTTAAATGAGAAGACATACACCGTCGCTGTTTAGGGAACAGCAAATGCGACGATCTACCTGGCCCTTTAAACCTGGCCATTCAGCAGAGTCTTGTTAATGGGCTGTGAATGTTCCACCCATGTCACCTTATTAAGCAGGAGGTGCAGCTCTCAAAAACATGTGGCTTCCCCGGCCCAACCCCGCCTTGCCCCGCACACCCCACCCCACCCTGTCTCATCTTCATGTCTTCTTTCAGGTTCAACTCCTGAATCAGTTTTTACAGTGTCGTTAATTCCCTCCAGAATGGCTGCAGAAGTGATGGCCAAAATGACAACTGAAGAACCAGGCTGAGTGTGTTGCGTTCCTGTTTCCCTCCAAATGAGTGATCTCACCAATGCTACGAAGGAGCAGATGAGTGCCGATCCCAGGCCAGGAACTCTCCACAAGTTTCACAAGGTTCTCACAACTCAAATCCTAAATCAATACTTCCAGCAGGTGTGGGATTAGCCCAAACTGGATGTAACTGAGCTCAGTGTTTACAGTTTTGCTGAGGGTAGGGCGAGGTGTGGCAGCCAAAAAGCTGTAAGCTAAAGTATGAAAAAGGATGTCCAAAACGAGTGATGTCACTTCCTCTTTTAATGGCTTTTATACATTATAGCACAATACACACTGGGGGAGCTGCCACCAACTGAAGCATAGGTGCTTGGTGTAGTGGCCAGTCACTTTCAGTTGAATCTCTAGCACCAACCAGTGGGCTGCAACCCAGAATAAAGGTGGGCCCAAGGGAAGAGTACAAGAAAGCTGTAGGTCAACAGATAATGAAGAAGCTCAACAGGCAAAGAATCAAAATCATGTAATGACCAAAGATCATAAAGCATAAAATCGCAATGGAGTCAATGATGCCTTGGAAATAATATAAGAGCTTCAAGGCTGAGCAGGGAGCAACGTGGTGTTTAATGAATTAGTGTCCTGGATTTGGAGGGAACTGGATGCTTACTATTCTCCTGTAGTGTGAAGCAACAGTAAATCAGTTTGCCCACTTGTGGCTGGGTGGATCTGTAACAAATTATCTCGGGCTTATATGTCATAAAACCATATTCAGAGAAAGTTCAACATTTCAGTCCGATTTTGCTCCTCGTATATGATATTTGACAAAAGCCATGATTCCGATTTATTTATAGGATTCTGCCACACAGAGTCCTTTCAGTATAATAAAAAAATGTATGTATTTAATCAAAAATTCAAGCTCATGTTTAAGTCCGTATGAGCCTCAGGCTCATTAAGGGGATTGGCCTGTGTTGGGAAATGACTCCTTTATTTAGCATTTTTTTGCACTGGAGGACAGAGCTCCCCAAGACACCAGTGATTAAACACAGCCTCTCCCACTGACGAGACTCCCTCACCTCCGGTGTATTTACCGCTAGCGGCATGTAGAGGGACAATCACGGTGTGCGGGGACGAGAGGACTTGACGTGCATCCCATCAAGAGGGGGAAAAAAATTACACTGCACTCCAGTACAAAATCGTATTTCTTAACAAAGTGGCAGCGTTCTCCATCCCGAGCAGATGAATTAAGGACTGTACTCTTCCTCTTCTGCTTTTATTACAGGCAGAAGAAATAATTAAAACAGATTTGAAAGCTCATGAAGCTGGAGCGGTGGTGCTCTCACAATAGCATCTGCATTTATTAGTCAACATAGAGACTCCTTGGGAAAACGGATTTTTTTTTCGGCTTTTATTGTCCTCGAAGTGTGTTCCAGAGATGGCACTTAATATACATAAAGTGAGAATAGATATCCAGTTATTGGAATTGTGGCATGATAGCTAGCGCTTCTGCACTCGGCGCACCATCAGCGAAATGGAACAACAAGGTCGTCCTTCGTAATTGCAATATATGCTCTTAAAAGATCAAAGTTCATGCTGATTAGGAAAAAAAGAGCTTGAGTGGTCTCTAATACTTTTATTTGCATCGCATAGCTAAAAGAAACATCTTAAAGGCAGAGTTACAAGAGCAGTATGATAAAATAAAGCGGACTGAGCAAGGATGAACAAACAAAGCATGTTAACTGGCAGCTGGTTAACCATACGATTAACAAACTGGTTAAAGTGGTACTGGTGCCAAGCATCTGTGGATGGTCTTTGACTCCTCGCCAAGCACTGCGGACTGGGGAGGATTGAAAATTTGGCGAGTGGGCCCTCGAATCCTTGAGCCAGATAATGTGTTGGATTTAATTTACCCCAGTTTAAATGGCCTTTATCTTTGTTCATTTACATTTAGCCCAGACTACCTTAATTCCGACAAATTAGAAGCAAGAAAGCAAAAAATACTGCTTTCTGAAACATGCCCCAATTCTAACCTGGTAAATTGTTAGCCATTGTTAGCAATATCAGTCGATAACAATGCATCACTCTGTATTTTGCACATAAAAACTCTGTAGCAACATGTCCTCAGATAGCAGTTGGACAGTAGTGTGTGTGCGACCGATTTAATCAGCCACAAATAAGACGTGAGTGCTAATGAACAATATAAAACTACAGCTTTAATTTCTGCTGATAATGAGCGCAGCCATCTTGAAGCGTGAGGTTGGAGTTGTGTAAATTCTTCAGACTTTACGAGTCGGAATTCTGACTTCAGGGGGTGTTCCAGTTGAAATTTCTGACTAGGAACTCGGAATTTACAAGTTAGAAGCTCAAATGGAACACAGCAATAGGCCTCTAAAATACACTCCTGCTGGTTCCATGTCCAGATTACAATATCTCATTAGCTATTAGTCTGGGTCATATGTTGGCAAGCCTCCCATAAATTTAACTTGGTATCTCTGGGGTTCCTGTGCGGGCTTTTATGTTCTGTTAACAACAGCAGGATGAGACGTTACCATTGACGTGAATGCGTGGTTCTGAAATTCAGACCAGGCTTTCCTTAATGCCTGTCTTTGGCCACATGTGAAATGACGGCTTCTCGAGCCACTCATCCCCTTACGGTGTGGCCTAGCAGAGCTTGTTACCTCCCTGGCAGACATCAGTGAGGAAGTGATGCAACAGCCCAGGTCAGAGATTGATTTGGAGCCCCTAGTAAAGTGAGTACATTAAAGGTAATGATAGCAGGTATGATGAGTATGAGATGGAGCATAAAATGAGCAAGACACACTTGTGTGGAGGTGGAGAAAGGAGCACAAATGCACCCAGAAAATGGGAGTGTAGAGTGACCATTTTTAGTTTTTAGTTTATATAGAAGTCTATGTCGCTTGTTTGTGAGTCACCTCACCAGACGCATTGTAAAGTTTGATTTCGCTGTTTCGCTGACTCATTCCCTTGCCTGGCAAAAGCTGCATCAGCTACAGTGATGCAGTTCTGACCCCCAGCTGGCATCATACATGGCCAGTCAATCGTATAAGCGACAGAGGTTGCCGGTAGTGATGATTACCTAGGCCCCCACATTGACCCGGACCGATATTTGAATACCTGTTACATTGATATAAACTGAGCAATCTGGTGAGTGGATGGACAGCTCACCTATTGTGCATGGATGTTTATTCCCCTGTATATTGATGTCTGGGCTGCTGTGTGACTTACAGCATGAATATGTGTAAATGGAGAGGTAGCATAAAAAGCACAGAGAGCGTTGAGATGTTGCTGCTGCTGCCGACAAGCCGCGTTAGCATCTCCGTCTGCCAACTCCCTCAGCTAGCAAACCAGTAGCTAAATTCACCCGGGAAATCACATTCGGCGGGTCCGACCGCTTCTTCTGCTTGACTGCTCCTCTTACCTATTTCAGTGAGCTCAGGCCCTGCGATGCCTCCTTTGGAAATGACCCGAGGGACTGCGTGGCGTTTCAGACTGAAAACCGCATTGTGACAAACACAGCTAGTAAGTAATTGCCAGGAAAACAAATCGAGGCTTTTGTATTAAAATGCATTAAAATTTTTGCATCTGCTGGGTCATGGCACAGTTGTTGGTGGACTGATCACATCACTGTCGATATCCCTAATTGTACCTACAAATATATATATATAGGTACAATAAATGGTCACATGGTCACATGGTCACATGATTAGCAGCAAAAGCCTACCTGGGTTCCTACTCTAACACTACATCTCACGATAATAAATATTCTACTGTTATTTTCAGCCTCTATGCTGCCTCCAACTCAAACACAGTCACATAGAACAGAAATATAATAGAAGTGTTTTACAGAGCATTCATATTATATTCTTCTTATATTCATGGACTAGCACTTTCTGTATGCTATGCCATTGAAGATCAAGAAAAAATGTTTTACTCCACAACCATTGAGGCAAAAGTGACAGGGAGGTGCTGTGGTGGGCCTCACATGAATTTCATGCAGTCCATCTATGTGCCCAGTCTCCTCAAACATCTCATACAGGCACTTTTAAGTTTTGATTACCTGTTTAATATGCCTGGTAAAGAGACAACTAACAATTTATTGCCCTTCAAAGTAACGCAACCCTCTGCAAGGTTTCTCAGACTATAAATCAGTGTAAAATTACCGTTAGCTGATTGCTCTAAATAGATGGTCCAGTGGAAAGAAAAGTTAGGCAATTACTTAGATATTTTGTCCTTGCCGAAATATAAACCTCATTTACATAATTTCAACCACCACTATAAAACATAAATCTGAAAAACACACATATCACGATTTAATTGCAAATGCTAGGTACAGGAAATGATTTATTTTCTTCCTATTTCATGTTCACTAGAAGACGAGAATAACAGTGTGTAATTTATTCTAACCATAATTGCACGAGACTCACAGATTTGAAACCGTCTCCATAAAACATTTTCGGGAAAAGTGCAGGACGCGTTGGAAAATGGCATAAAAAAAACTAATATTTCCAGACATTCTTAGGACGAATTAGCTGCCTAATAGGGAAATTTAACGTAAATGCACATTATCATGTATTATAATATATAAATTATGCAAACAAATGCTTTAATTAAAATCGAATCAGCATTACTTCAGGGGCTGAACGTCAAGAACCAGACGCGGGGAGTCTTTTGAGGTATCCAGACAAAAGGATGAGCAGGTAGGGAGCGTCCCCTGTGCTCCGCACACGGTGTGGTGGCATCCTGGGATGTCATCCGCATGCTCAATCAAAACCTATCAGCCTCCAAGCATATACGCTGAATTAGCATGCACAAATGTGCGACAAACATTATCAATTGGAGCACAAATGAGGCACGGGTGACATCCGTTTCGCGATGCCGGGGTTTGTTCCGGAACGTGCATGTTTAGCAGGAGTTTTGCTGGTGCGGGGTGACGACAGCTGTCTTTGTGCGTTATCAAAGGCCTTTGATAATGAATGAGGAATATGTGGTGGCAAGGAGTCCTCACCCGGCTCTCAGCTGCCAAACAGCCTTCAGATCGAATCTTATCCCACGTTACCTTTCATACGCAGTCATCCGCTTGCGCACTGATGATAGTTGAGACCCCCCCCCGCTCTAATTTCCACACCGTTCCACCCACAAGACCCGCCTCTTCGTCCTGATAACTGAATTTTTGGCCTTGACTCTGCAGGCCCTGCAGTTTCTCGTGCCACAAATGAAAATGACAGGTGCTACGTCTCCTTATTCACACATCAAATAAAGGGGCGTCATGAGAGGGTTTGCCTTCTCTTCCTGAAGTCTAATGATTGATAGTTTAATACATGGAATTGCACATATTTCACCAGTCTAAAAAGTCCTTTTAATCTGAACTTAAAAAAAAAAAACATGACGGGTAAATGTTTTACTTAACCAGCTGAAGTTTGAGTGCGTTAAGTACAAATAATTAAGCAACCAATCTAACGCCGTGATACATATCTATATGTATTAGCTACAGTTTCACTTACTAGGCTGATTTCAGTTATGATTTAATACAAAACTCTGAAATCACAGGATCTGAATCAGAGTTCCTTGGAATCACCGAGGCTTACATTTGCTCCACATTTGGGATCTGTCCATATGTCAAATGAATGTCAGATCTGAAAACTTCTCTAAATGAAGCCAGATTTATGTAAAACTATTTACTTACTTGGTCACCACATATCAGTGAATTTGAAGTTTAAAATGAGCACCTTTCTCTGATGTGTTATTCAAAAGGTGACTTCTACCAGCCACACGAAACCAACGAGATCTCAAAATTCTGAAAACTACATAATGAGGTGGAAGGGACTTAACTGGCCGAACACCAGTGTGCCTTTATAACCACAGACACACCCTGGAGGTGTGTGTGTGTGGGGGGGGGCTCTTCCTGGACACAGGATGCGTAGGTGGGGATGATTCTAGCCCTGGCTGGGCCACTGTCTGCTTTGTTAACCAAACGACCCCCCTCTCCTTCGGAGTACCCCTGTTTCATGAGCCCACTCGCTAACGAGTGTCCTGATTCCACCCACGTACACCAAGATGCCCCCCCACACCCCCCACCCCGACACCCAAAAATTTCATCTGCTCCTAACACAGAGTACAGTTCCCCTTTTTCCATAGAAGTGCTGAAGAAGCCAGTTCTTTTGTGAAGAGAGTGTGTATTTGTGTGTGTGACTCTCTTTTACAGGCCTTTTATGGGGAACAATTAACGTTTGTCTATGTGAAATCTGCTCCAAGGGACTGAGAAAGACAAGGCAGTGGTTCCAAATGTTGCTTTTTTGCTTCAGGCGTCTGTTACCCGACGCGTTCATACAAATCGGTTTACTGCGGCATCGTGTTCAGATTTCAATGTCAATTACGCGCCAAGCCGCATTAAACAAATCAAACTGGTTACATATGATTATGGATAGTCATACTCAAATTCTGACAGAAAGTGGTCATTTGCAGGTTAACGGTCGTGGTTTGTGTTAAGTACAGGGCTGTGTGTGTGCGCAACTGGCAAGCATTTAACCGCTTCAGTGGAACGGGCCTAAAACACACGCTGTCATTATGCATCTTTGTATATTTATTTCATAATGGCCAGCGAGAACGAACTCCCCGCCGTCTGTACACATGGTTTACTTTTTGCTATGCGCTATCTGTGTCTGCTAAAGTCTCACACAGGGATGAATTATTGAGTACCGGGCCCGCCAGGAACATTGCTATGAATTAGAGCTTGAAGCTGCTCCAACAGGCTCCTCGCGGTTCGGTGCAGGCAGGAGGCCACCGCGTGGAGAGCGGACGCTTTAATTGTCGTCTGTAGAAATGTATTTAAAAGTTTTGGAACATTCTATCTGTTTATCAGATGTTCCAGCTATGGGCTTTCACCCATTGAGAGTTCCTCATAACTTAAAGGCAACGAGGCGTCCCTTGTTCTGACCGGCTGGTTTTTCACTCCGCAGTCCCACCTCTCTCTCTTTCCAAGTCCGATTCACCGGCAGCATTTCTGAGAGACAATGAAGCCGCTTGTCCCGAGAGCTCGGACCAAGAATCGGGTTATGTGTCGAACCTATGCCTGCAAAGGAGCTTCCAGGGATCACTGCAAAATAGAGCTTGTCTTTTGAATACATGGGTGACTGGGTGATTCAGGCAGATGCCAACATGCACAGACCGAGTCTTTCACATCATCCATGCCTTCATGCCTACCTTTCCTCCATCCCATCGTCCATCAATCCATCTTCAATGAGTGCTTATCTGGTACAGCAGTGTTTCCCAATCCGGTCCTCAGAGAACCACGGACAGTCCACATTTTTGCTCCCTCTAGGGGGGAGAGAAAATGAGGACTACCTGGCAGGGAGTAAAAACATGGTGAGTCTGGATGCTATCAGACAAAGAACATGGCATTCCTAGATGGGGTTCCAGCAGAGATAGAAAGTTCAGGTCCAGAAAGTACACATCCAAGCCAAGGTTTTGCTTCTGAATTTGTACTTTCTGGACCTGAACTTTCCAGGTCTGGTTGCCAATCTATTACAGGATTTTTCACACTCACACACACAAGCATGAGATGCCAATTCAGCTAACCACAAGTTTTTGGATTGTTGGAACAAACCAGAGTACCCAGTGAAAACCCAAGTGAATGCAAGAAGAACACATCCCCATAATACACTTTGCTGATATTTGTTATTATGTATATTTTACATTTACATACCACCCACCATACCCTTATTATTCCATTTTTCAACTATGGCAGCCATGATGAAGGCAAACATATGTAATTACAAAGGAGTAAATTGCTTATAATTATGTTCCTCCAAGCTGAACAAATCTGTTAATTTAAGACTAGCTTCATAGATTTGTTCAGTGGCGGTAACCCCAAATTGCTGTCACAGTGAAAAAACGGAGTAGCTTTACACTCCAACATGATGAGATATGTTTCATTTTGGCTAGAATGTCGCTCCATCCTTGACCCTACAGAGTCTGACACGAGCGATGTGTTGTGTTTTGTAAGTTTTGGTACTAGGAGTCACACACTCTTCCATGGCTACTGGAGAATTTCATGAAGAATCACGTATTTCTGGTAGCACAGCCATTGTCCTGTTAGGTCAGAACCATGAAGGTTTGTCCTGGTGAGGTCTGAGAGCCAGACAGGCAAAGAGAATCCCAACACATCGAAAAAAGAGAAGGAAATCGTGTTTCCATTCCTTCAGAGGTTTCAGCTGGGAAGCTGGATTAGTCATTCTCAAGGCACAATGAGGAATCCCAAGCAGGAAGCTTCTGGAAAGCTGTATAACTCTGATCATTGGCTTTGCTTGGTGCCAGATCATTTCACTCCCAAATGATTAAGAACCCATAGATGAATTTGCCCCAATGCATTCATTTTAGCTTCCTTTATGCATTTACAGAATGTTCCTGTGCATGTTTTAAGTCTCCAGGATTCCTGCCATCAAACTTGTTATTCAATGAGTAATTGAGCTATGATCTATTTGATCTCACAAAATACTACCACATTTTTTCCACTGTTTTTGTAAGTAACTGGCTGAAACCAGATAGATAGATAGATAAATAGACAGACAGACAGACAGACAGACAGATAGATCGATAGATAGATCATTTTGATCATTTTCAAGACATTCATGACATGAATATATTTCAGTCATATTTGGCTCCTTGACTTGTCTTATATTCCTCTACTGTTAGGGAAACCATTTTTTCTGCAGGATAATGACTTAAAAGTTGTCCTAAACTACCGTGAGGTAGAAAGTCGCCAAGACATGTTTCTATTCTGCTTCACTCTCAATTCATTTTAATACGCACTGCAGAAATTCTGCAGATCGCAATGTTTCAGTGTGTGATGGATGCCCAGGGAAGCACAAAGTATGACAGAGAGGGAGAGATGGAGGAGAGCTATTGTGTTCCATTTTTTGGGGGAAAATGCCAGATCAAATTTCTCTTTAACAAGCGACCGATTTAACAAACCGCATGTGGCTAATGACAGTGACAGAAGAGGGGCTTATTTCTGATCTGAATTTGAGAAGCACAAATACACATCCAGAAGCACGCATAATTACTGCAATACATCACAAGAGGAGTATAACATTTTAATGATAAAATATTGAAATCCTGGATATGACTGCAAATCATTTATCCATGCAAGACTGTTTGCACTGAGTCTGAACTGGTCAATAATCCTTATTTTCATAACCTAATAATTCCAGAAAACAGCTGCAACAATGTGCCCTCATAATACCAAACATAACGATTAAAGTTGATTTATCTACAAAACATGTGATGATTAATTTTGATTCATTTTTCTTGGCCACTGACACATTTATGTTACTATGGTTGGGGAGACATTTTCCTTAAGGTGTTACGAGTTACATCATGCTGCCTGATAGCCTCATTCCACTTTATTTTTGTGACACAAAGAAATTGTGTCGACTGCACCGGCATACATATGGCATGGGCTGTTGTGTTTGAGGGAAATGCAAAACAGGAGAGTGAGGAATGGCAGAAGTCCAAGACGGAGATCGGAGCTGAATGGCAGCATCGCGGGAGGTGTGAAATCGCTGTACTCCCACAATACACTTTTTACTTCATGGGGGTGGCCCACATCCGGTGATGCTGACTCGGGGAAATTTGGCCGAAAGCCTTGGAGCGCGCAGCGAGCGAGAGCAGGTTGGAAATTCCTCAGAGATTGGGACACGTACATATAAATTGACCGAGAAGGCCTTCAGAGAAGTGTGTTGGGGGGGGTGATCGGGATTGGGGCGATTCGCCTCATTGCGTCCTGGGTGAAGCGAAGGTGAGTAAGAGCCGGAGGAAGCCGGGCGGAAATAGCGCAGGTCAGAAAAGGCCCCGTCTGGGCCGAGAGAGCCCGGGGGGATGGCTCTCTTCTGGGCAGAGTGGTGGCCTGGGGGCCTCGAGGATAGCTAGCAATAGCTCCCAACTCTCGCTGCCGCCCCCATTACACGGGTGGGGCAGCCCAGACCTCAGCTACATTCGAACCAGATTGGGCATCTGGCATCGATACCGGCGAGCTGCTACGAGGTTACAGGGGGAGGTATGCGTCTGATGCGTCTGGATGAAAGCAAAATTAGGAAGCACTGTTTGGACTATGACGAGACCGCCTGCAGCGGGGGCCTTCAGCCCCCCGGCTGACAGCCACGCCACCATGGTTAAGTAGCCCAACACGTGATGCGTCCAAAGCAAAGTAAATAACAGCAGGAAGTCATCAAAACAACAGTAAATGGAACAATGCGAACAGAGACAATTGTGTTGATCTTCACTGTTGTGCACATATACCAGACCAATATTTATAATGTTAAAACATCATAACTTACTGTACTAGGGACGTCACATGCATTGGCTATATTTTAGATAAACAATAAAATATAATAATGAATAGTCAGATATTCACATGGTTAAATTTAGTCTCCATCTTTCCCCAACCCTTTCACATAATCATCAGAATAAAATGTACAAATTTTAAAAGTCCAAGATTGTCGTATAAAAATATGATTACAAAATGCACGGTACGTCTATCAGTGCGTCAAAGGAACACATCCTAACTGAAAACTGATTGTTCTCATAAGCGCTTATATCTAGAGGAATGCACCTGAAACGCCTTAAAAAATTGGACATTTCCCAGGGAGTTTTGATTTATTTCCTTTTCGGACAGCCAAAAAAACAGCTGCGCGATAAAGGAACTTTAATAGTGAAACACTTAAAAGCCATCAATCATCCCCCACCTCACGTGGACGCGGTCCCCGGAAGAATACAGAACCGCGAACCGGCTTCTCCGCCTGACCGTTTTCGGAGGGATCGGTTTCACTCCGGAATCTGTGTTACTCAGAACTCGCAGGTCCATCAAGTTCATGCAATATCTACAAAAACTAGTTTTTGAAACTGTAGCGTGCTTTTGACAAACCATTCTATTTATTATATTACGGTCCGAAGCCCGAAGCTTACTCGCTGCATAATGAGACGATCTTCTGAATTTTGGGCAATACAACAGCGCTCCCTGCTGGCAAAGTTACGAATAATCTAGCCTGAAAGGTTAAGAAAATACGATATGTGTTTCTCATCTTTGAATAACGTTAATTAGAAACAGGACGACTCCTGATAAGAGCCGGGATTTTAATTCGTTTATTTAATTCTTTTGACAGGCTGGACTTTACATTGTTGAAGTGGACCTTCGAAAAACAATATAATGTTACCCATCTAGACAAAGACACATTTTACAGTTAGAAAAACTTCATTCACACGCTAGACAAATTTTTCTCAACCCAAGCTTAATGGACCAAAAAAAGGACAGAAAAACACATTCAAGCCGGAAAAAAACGTTTGGACATTACGATTTCATCATATGTAAGGTGAACGTAACATTTAGTAGAATATTAGCACTGAGCTACAGAAAGATGTTGGCCTCTATCACATCATAATCAAGCACGTATTCTGTGTGATTTCCACGTAATACATGAATAAGTCGCATGTACTTTTGCAATTAATACACATGTTATTTGCGTTCTAGTTTGAGTGCATGTCATAGATATTTTAAGGTCAGCAAAGTGTAAATGACATGAGGAGGACCAGTGCGTATAAAACAGCAAAGGGTCATTCAGAGCACTAAATTAGTGGCTGTTCGGTACAGAGAGACTTTTATAATGATACCTTGTCACATTCAAATGAAAGAAAATGTATTTGTATAAATGTTAATTCAAAGCACTGGTATTATATATTATACTGGAAACTGTCTTTAACCACAGTTATGGGGGTAACGTATCCAACAGCCAGACAAAAAAAAAACATATCCACGTCTGAATACAAGTAGAGAATATGTTTCTAACCAGAGGTGCACCAAGCGAAGCAAGTAAAACCACGCCGTAAGCTTTTCATTGAGCACCGTCAGCTTCCTACACGTCATTAAAGACGCACGAAACAGCGAGTGTAGATTTAACCCCGCACAACAACGATACCTCAGCGGGCAAATTTCACTTTAATACCTTTATTTAAAGACAGTAGCGTCGAGTCGGTTGGACATGTGAATGCAACAAAAAATAATTGTAATAACGACACAATGTTTTCACATCTGTCAAAGGTCACAAGGTACAATTATGCAGCGTGACCTAAAATGAGCAATATGCTATAACAAAATTATATATATTTGTAAGCTGGCAAAACCCGAATTATAATTTTATCATCTAAGTCTCTGCATTGCTATTTGTTTGATTTATGCATTTTTTCTGACTTGACAGGTAAATAAGAAAAATTGCCATATTAACTGCTAATAAATATAAATAATATAGTAATTTGCCTGAAAATAATATTTTCAGGCTGGAAGGCTGGAAAGCTAAATCGATGCATGTATCACAGGAATTGCATACCGTGCTGCATTTCGGCGCTGTATGTGAAGGACTCATATATTAAATACTGCTGGAGGGAAATAGATTTTCTGTGGTTATACTTTCTACCTGGATTTTGGGGTCTGAAAAAATCTCATTGCAAATATTCTCTGGGAAAATTAGGTCTGGGGGGATAAAAATAAAAGTTATCAGTTTGTGCTGAAATGCATAGAGTACACAAGCCGGTTTCCTACTAAGTTTGCTGCACTTGTGTATAGGGGTATATTTATACACATATGCATTATATACGGAACTTAGAGTCATATATTTGAGACCATGTCTTGGTTTACAGAGGGGGCTTTGCATTTCAGAACTACATTTGAAATTATATTTGTTGATTTATATTGGTTTTACTTGCAATCAAATATTGCAAATTAATAATATTGGAGAAAAAAAATAATGTTTACTTTGCAGTGACACGATCTCAATATCATTTTAATTTCTAATCATATGTAACACATTGTCTCATGGATAATAACATAGGAAATCAATATTTTCTGTATAATTAGGCCATTGAAAAAGTTTAAAGAAGATCCAGTGTCTAGTAGAAATATAGCTGTCAGTGAAGGCTGCTTGTACTATTCCCAGCTTATTCTTTGGCCGCCTTGACGTTGGTGCATGGTCACTGTTCATCTCCACTCTCAGAAGGACCACAAGGCCGGTCACTGGATCACTGCCTTTTCTGGGGGAGGAAGACAAACTGGCACGGCTTTGATTCGATGCCACACACGTTCTCACCCAGGTTTGCATCACTATAATTAGATGATTCATCCCATGCAGCAATAGCAGCTGGAGATGCTATTGACTATATAACTATTTATCCACTATGCTCTTGGGTTTGAGATGAGTCTGGAGCTCAACCCAGGCAGCATAGGGTGCAAGGCAGGGCTACACCCTGGACAGGATGCCAGTCCATCGCAGGGCATATATACGCATGCACTCTCAGTATGGGAAATTTAGTGGCGACAATTAGCCTAACTGTCTGGTTTGGGGCTGCAGGGGGAAAGCGGAGTACCTTTTGGCAGGGGGACAGTAAAGGTACAATTCCAAGGGCCCCTGAGTAATAGGCCATAAAAAATTTGGAACATAATTGGATTGGTCTGGGTTTGGGGCCCAATATCTCTAGCATCACCTCTGCCTGGGGGGAACCCATGCGACACGCTTGGAGCGGGGGTGACATTCAAACCTTCAACTCTAGAGGCGCTACCTTTTTCGAAGCAATTCAGATTAATTAAACACCTAAACTAAACACCTAAACAGCTACGTTCAAAGCAGCAATTCAAGGTGACGGGTTACTAGCCCATGTCCTTACCCATGGTACCACCCCCTCTGCTCCAGGGGGGAAACCAGGGTAATGACGAAAAGTTTCAACAACTGACAAAACTTTCTTTTCGGTCTCCTTCACCTACTGCCTACCTCTTCTTTTCATTTGATATATTTTATGTTTAGAAGCACACTGTAGAATAACGACAAGATTTCATCAGACCACTGTGGATATTTTTATAATAATGAATATATATATATATATATATATATAT
>JAAGVU020000032.1:6597747-6623524 GCA_011763525.2 Mormyrus iriodes
TATATAAAAACACTTTATAAAAAAGAAAAAATATCATCACACCTCTCTGTATATTTTTATAATAAAAAATATATATATATATATATATATATATATATATATATATATATATATATATATACTTCTCTCTGTCTATCTCCTTCTCTCCATAAAAAGACCCCCCTCCAACCTCATTACAGCCCCCCCCCGCTGTCATCTGCTGTCATAGTCTAATTACAGACATTCTTGATCTCGAAGATCAGGACGATGAGACCTGCAGATGCCTGACTTACGAGGACAACCCCATCCTGGGCCAGATCCACACCGTCTCCTCTCTGCATGCCTGACACCACTCCCCCCCCCACCCCCACCCCCGGCTATCACCCCGGAGGAGCTGATCCCAGCACAAACCGCACTTTTACCACGGCCAACTCCACATCACAGCAGGCCGTGGGGCGGGCCGGGCGAAGGCAGTCATTAGCAGGGTCTGCTCGTTAACGAGCGTGTGGGCTGCAGCATCCAGGCGAAATTCTCATTAGCTGAAAGGCCGAACCTGTGTCGGCAATGAAAGGGAACAGTGGGAGCTGGCGAGCCTGTAGCCCGTCCCAGGCAGCAAAGGGCACAGGGCTGGGGGGACACCGTGGGCAGAATGCCAGGCCATCATCGGCACAGACACTCACACATGCAGTCACACACTACAGGCAATTTAGGGCCTCCTGTTAGCCTAACCACACAACTGTGGGCTGTGGGATGGCAACATGTGAGATGAGGAGAACATGCAAACTCCATGCACAGAGCAGAGATGGGATTCCAGCCATGTATGTGAAGCAACAGTGATTTATTACTATTACTATTCTATTTTTTTTATTATTATTATTATTATTATTATTATTATTATTATTATTTTGGTGTTGTTCCTGCTGCTGTTGCTGTGGATTTGAGGACTTGGTTGCTATCTCAGCTCTCTGTGTGTGGTGTTTTTGTGAGTTTACATCTGCTTACTAAATACCTACAGCACAGAGGATCGGCGTTATGAAACGGCCCATGCTCTGCGAATGCATGCCCTGTGATGGACTGGCATCTCACTCAGGGTGTCCCTTGCTTTACGATTCCTGGGATAGGCTCCACAATCACCATGACCCTGTGCTGGATAAACACTTACAGAATATAGATGTCTAACAATACTGTATGTTGTATCTTTTGCACTATTCCAGTGTTTCCCAATCCAGTCCAGACCCACAGATAGTCCAAGTTTTTGCTTCCTCTCAGCTCCTGGAAGGCAGTTGGGAGGGAGCAAAAATGTGAACTGTCTGACAGGGAGCTCGGAGGGAGCAAAAACATGGACTGGTTGTGGGTCCCTGAGGACCGGACTGGGAAACACTGCACTATTCCATACATGGTGTTCTCCCATAATTCTATGCCTTGCCCCTACATGGGCGGACACATGGCAGCCATCTTGGATCAGAATGCTCAGCAAAATTCACACACTGGCTACACTACAAAAAGGCCTAAACAGCTAAAAGATTATAAGCCAGTTACTTGCTCAGCAAACCAAAACTGCCAATGCCTTGAAAAGTTCTTGTACATTCTTTCTGACACTCTCTTGATACCCCTGGCTCTGCTACAACAGTCTCCTTTTCGGACGTCTTTCATAGATAGCTAAGTAAATAAATAAAAGCAAAGCAGTGAAGGAGAGCAAGAAAGCTCTCTCAGACAAGGCATTAATATCAAAAGAAAAAAAATTCTATAAAAATCTTCTGTGCTTTATATTTCATTGAGTCTTGAAGGCACTGTGGATAATAGATTACCATAAAGTTCAGTATCTCAATTCAAGTTAAAATAGTGTAATGGCAAGCATCTGTACTGGTTAGATTCTTCATTTGATTGGTATGTGATTAGTAGCTGTTTTTGCATTGTGTCTGATCTCTAGTAAGTTAGTGGAGGAATTCAGGTGTTTTGGTTTCAGGAAGAGCAGTTATTACCTGCATTCAGGTGTCGTTTGTGTGTAGCTTCTGGTACTTTGAGGCCACACATTCCGCCTTTATCTTGTTCACTGAACTGCTGCCCTTGGCTGTGAGCACTTAGGACTGGTTTTTACTTTACGCGAAAGCGGGTGCGCCATGGTGCACGCAGCGCGGTGCCAGACCGTCTGTGATTGTGAATGTTCTTGCTTATAGTGCCAACTTGCCAGGCAGCCACATACTTTGACGTCAGGCCCATGGTGGCGCTGTAGAGAAAAATAATAAATACGAAAATAAAAAACAACTTCAACTAAACAAGAACTATAAATATTGCTTCTGAAACCAACTGAAATACAATAAAACAAATATCAAATACTTCCCATTTCTGTTTTTGCTATTACTCTAATATTGCTGTATTATGTAGCCAAAGTAATGATTTGTTTATTTTTGGCTCTCTCATGCAACACACTTGAACCATAGATTGGGCCAACAGCATTACGTCACAACACTCTGTAGCAGCCAAAAAAGTGCTACATCTTTTGATCAATCCCTAGAAATAAAATGACTAAAACCTAAAGTACAATATGTAACAACTAAATAGATTTACATTTTAAAATAAAAATGAAACCACACCGAAAACTAAAACTAAACTAGATTTCAAATGAAAATGATAATATAAAAATTCAATTAAAAAATCAAAATGGCGAGCGAAGAAACAAGACGAGGTTTTCATCCACTTAAGTAGCACTTTAGTAGCACTGTCCGTCTCTGTATGTGTTTCCAGTGAATCCCTGCTGTCTTCTCTCCAAGTTCATCTCACTACCACATCAGGAGAACACGCAACTCCCATAACCTGTGCAGTGTCCTTACAGTCCTTACAACCTCTGCCACCACCTCATTTAACTTCAGATCGTGGAACTGCCAGCGTGCCAAGAAGAGCGCTGACTTCATCCTTGCCCTTGCTACACACTTAGCACGCCACATCCTGGCTCTCACAGAAACCTGGATCCGCCCAGAGAATACTGCCACCCCCTTCACCTTCTCCTTCACCTGCTCGTTTTACTCCATCAGCCCGCAAAACAGGAACTATCTGCTGAACAAAGTCTGCTTGAAAATGATTGGTCACCCTGTTAGAGCTCTCTCCACCCTTTGTGATAGTCACCCTCTTAGAGCTCTCTCCACCCTATGTGAACAACAGCCTGTGAAAGTAGCTTGCAGGATTTTACAGGATCCCTCATACATCCTGTTCCCCTTGTTTGATTGGCTCCCTTCTAGGTGCAGGATTCGCTGTCCAGGTTGCAGGACACAGAGAAGGGCGAACTTTGTCCCCAGAGCTGTCCAGCTCCAGAACTGATTTGGCATCAAACTAATGGAACTTTTTAATGGAACTTCATTAGAACACATAGCATCAGTGTCTTTATGTGTGGATTTATGTTTATTTATGTGTATATTTATTGCCATGTGTGAATGGTAGCTGTGCTGCTCCACGTGCCTTTTTAATTGCCCCTTGGGGATAAATAAAGTGATTTGAATGACTGATGCCCACTGCACTGACCAACTTCTCTTTATCCCTACTCCTCATCAAACTGGGTGGGGAGGGGGGACAGGTTTGTTTATTTCTAATACTTGGAAATTTAGCCCTCTTTAGTGTACATTTGAATACCATACTCTTACCATTATCAACCCTGTAAGACTGCATATTGTTCTTATTCATTGTCCACCTGGCCCACTAGACCATCCTAGATGACGACTTGCCATCATCCTCTGGGTCTTGAACATCCACCTTGCTAATTCCATGGCTCCTGACTTCCTCACCATCCTGTCCTCATTTGGCCTGACCTGGCTCTGCACTCCTCCTACTCATAAGGCTGGTTACGAACTGGACCTCGTGCTTACATGGAACTGTTTCGCTGAAAGCCTAGTTGTCATCCCATTACACATTTCTGACCATGTATTTGTTCAGTTCACCTCGACCCTCCCTACCCGACCTTTGGCCTCCCCTCCTCAAACCTCCTTCAGCCGTAACCTTCACCAATCTCTCCCTCACCTGCTTCTCTTCTTCGGTTGCCTCCTCCCTGCCATCTCTTGAGGATTACTCCTCTGTTGTTGCTAATGGAGCCTGCAATACACTTTGTTCTGTGCTTACCCCATGTCTTGACACCTTCTGTCTGTTCCCCTCTAGACGAGCACATTCACAACCATCTCATCCCTGGCTCTCCAGCACGATCCATGCCCTACTGACAAGTATCAAGTCAACTGAGAGAAAATGGCACCAATGTCACGGACCTAGTCGAGTACCAGTCACTTCTGTTATCATTCTCAGCCTCCATCTCTGACACCAAAATCACCTACTTCCAAGAGAATATTTCCGTCACCACTGACACTCGCAAAGTATTCTCCACATTCAGTGCCATCCTTAAGCCACCTCCATCCCCACGCACCACCCTGTCTGCTGATGAATTTGCCATTTTCTTCCATGAGAAGGTAGTAGCCATCGATAGCCAGTTCTCCGCCCCCTCCACCCACATGGATCCTTCTACTCATGAGGCTTTTTCGCCCTCTTTCACCCTCCTCTCCAGTCCAGATATTTCTAACCTACTCACCAATCGGTTCACCACTTGCGCCTTGGATTCTGTCCTCTTCCATCTCCTCCAGGCTATCTCTCCTACACTTATCCTTGCACTTACCCACTTGATTAACTCATCCCTTTCAACTGGCATATTTTATGTTGCATTTAAACAGGCTTGGGTAACACTGCAGTTTAATAATCCCTCACTAGGTCTTTCACAGATCGAGAACTATTAGCCAGTTTCCCTCTGCTCATTCTTGTCCAAAACTCTTGAATGTCTTGTTCTCAGGCAACTCTCTTACTCTCTCACTAAGAACAATCTCTAGGACCACCTTCACTTTGGTTTTAGACCTGAACATTTTACTAAGACTGCCCTCCTTGCTGTTGTGGACATTCTGAGAGCCATAAGAGCTGTATCCCAGTCATCTGTTCTAATCCTGCTAGACCTCTCTACAGCTTTTAATACAGGTAATCAGCAGATCCTTCTGGCCACATTTTCTCAACTTGGCATCAGAGGGACTGTTTTGTGCTGGTTTGGCTCATACCTATCAGACAGATCATTCCAAGTGGCTTGTGGTACAGAGGTGTCTAAGTCACTTCAGGTAACAAGCAGTGTTCTACAAGGCTCTGTCCTTGGTCCTCTCCTCTTCTCTCTGTCTTACTTCTATAGGTCAGATCATCCAGTCCCATGGCTTCTCCTACCACTACTATGCCAATGACATCCAGATCTACTTCACCTTCTCTCCTGGTGACACCATGGTCTCCACCAGGATCTCTGTATACCTGCCTGATATCGTAACCTGGATGAGGGTCCATCACCTTCAGCTTAACCTCTCAAAGAATGAGCTTCTTGTTTTCCCTACCAGCCTTACCATCCACACTATTTCTATCAAGGTCTACTAAGAATGTAGGGCTAATGTTATACAATGTTAGTCGTTCACTCTACCTTCAAGATACCCTTTAAGACCCATCTGTTCTATTAATTCCATTACTAACATGAATGTTCTTATGTTGCATTTACTGGCCCTTGCAGAGTCTTATTATGTTTTTACTTTGTTATGTGTAATTGTATAGCTGTTTGGGTTGCTCTTTTTCCAATAACTGCTTACAGTTTTACTTAGATATTCATTGTAAGCTAAGCCTAGCTGTATTTTGTCTAATGGCGTCCTTGACAGCATGAATATTTGCAATGTGCCATTTGCCTCACTGTACATTGCTTTGACCTAGGGTTGGCACCATGGGGCAGCATTTGCGGGCCATTCCCCCATAAATAAAGTCATTATGCCCCCCCCCCCCCCAGCAGACATAGTGGAGTGAAAGGGCTTTATGTGGAGACTGCTTTACTGGACCTATGTAACGCCGATATAGGCATAATTTATTTTTCTCTTTATTTTGAGACTTCTGTTTGCAATGATGAAAATGCCTGTACTGAACAGCTACAGTTGTATATTTACATACAGGGAAGTTAACCCTGTATTTGCATTTCATTTTGAGCACAGGTTTTATAAAAATGTTCATGACATCTCACACGTGGCTTTGACTTAAAATACAACATTTAGCCCACTGAAATAGAAAATACACACACGCACACACATATATATATATATATACAGTATACACACACACACACACGCCACAGTTCTGGAAAGAACACTCTATACTAAATATCTGCATATTTAGAAGGCTACGCTGAGCAGCAGGTGGCTTCCAGGTTCAAAATTTTTAAGACCACGGTACAGAAGAACAATGTGAAGCAGGAGACACTGGGAATGACCAGAAACCAGCCAGGTAAAGGGCAGAAGCGACTTTGTAATGCCAGAGATGTCCGTTAATTTATCTGACAGTTTCTCATGAATCGCGGGATGACATCAAGTGACCTTCGAAAGGAATGGGAAACATTAAGTGCAGATGGAAAGTGCACTGCGCGGTCAGTTCGTATCAGACTCCTAGAAGCAGGACTGAAGTCCCATAAAGCAAGGAAGAAGCCCTTCTTTAATGAGAAACAGAGAAGAACCAGGCTCCAGTTTTCAAAAAAAATATGTATTATTCAGAGATGCACACCCATAAATTGAGAAATGAGTGAAAGAAAAATTATGCTGTGGTCTCTTAATTTTTTCCGGAGGTGTGTGTCTGTGTGTATTTATATAAATTAGTCCACATTTCCCAGATGTAGGCATCACTGCCCCATGCACCCCCCCCATAAGAATCTTGGGCCCACTCGTCAGATTTGTTATGGCACTGGCACTGCTTTGGAAAAAAGCGTGTGCTTTTTGCTAAATATTTAAACGTTAATGTAGTACAAATTCTAAACTTAACAGTATTCATTTTACAAAAACACCCCCTCTCAGTATTTTAAAGTTTAAAATAATTATACAGTGTTTCTGAAACTGTTGCACACATTTGAAATACATTACATCACTTGTTTATAGGAACCAAGAAAAATCTGATTTTATTTATGCACTTTGGGGATTTTACAAGCATCTTTATTAATTCTGCCTGAATGAAAACAGCTACATTTTTGAAATTCGACCTGGGCTGCAGACAGCATTTTTTAGGACATATGACAAGTACCTTCTGAGACGCTAATGTGAGTATTGGTTTGATTGTCAATACACAACTTAAAAAATTCAAAATCCCATTGATCTGGCAACATCAAGACAAAGATAAAGATCCTTGACAGCCCATGTGATATGATCCTGAAACACCGAGGAACTTAAGATCTAAGCCAGCAACCAGATTTACCAATATGCTATTGCATGTTAGTACCTAAAAAAAATTTACCCATGTCATCATAGGCAAGGCAGGCAATTGACTGGGACCCCCGAGATCGAAGGGGACCCCTGGGGGCGGCTGTCTTCATAGTACATTGCAATGACAAATCTGTTTTATTTGTGTTTTATTAGGATTTGTGTTTATTAAATTCTCTTTGTTCATGCTATTTAATTAAATTAAAACATTTTACCATGTCCGGGGAGGGTGAGTTGGGGGGGGGGGGGGCATGTAGCTTTTGTCTTTTTTTGACAAGGGCCCCCAGAGTAATTCCCTGTAACTATCCTGTTTGCTTTTAGTTCTTACAAAAATCCTTGACTCAGCATAAAAGTAATGCAGCTGAGTTTTTACACTGGCTCATTGTGCTGTTATATTTGAGGAATAGGAAGGGAGGTCAAGAAAACAGAGTGGGGACAAGCAAAAGTGACACTACACAGCCAAACCCATGAAGTTACAACATCCAAAGCCCCCCGGAGCCTGAGCAGACAATTGTGAATTAGTGATCCCAAAAGGTTCACAAAAAAGAATGGACTGGCTTCCAGGCACCACAGACCAGGAATTTCATAAACACATATGGATAGAGGCGTTTGTGGTTGTGGTACTTTAGAGACCATGGAGCTTAATTCCTCATCAGCCTGTGTGGCGTCATTCCAGCCGCGTGCTGTTAATGCGTAGAACTGCAGTGCATGTTATTTACATAGCAGCCACTTTTATCCAAAGCAACATACATTTGAGAAAGTAGGGTCAGCCAGTATCTGTGTAGCAATTGTGGATAAGAGCCTTGCTCGATGGGCTAACTGTGAAATCACTCTGCCCACCCCGGGATTTGAACCAGCAACCTTCGGATCACAGCATCCTAACCCTCTGAGCTGATGGATAAACTACCACTCTGTGCATAAATGAACGCATGTGTGCTCATGTAAATTCTTATTTATAAATATTTTCCTGATTTTCCTGATTAAAAGGGCAAACTTAAATTGTGCTAAAGGTGTTATATTATAAATTGTTGAATATGACGTCACTACAAATATACTTTTGCTAACAAAATGATGCCTTATGTGGTACTTTAACAGTTAAACAAAGTATAAATATTTCAGTCCTTATGCGAAGGTAACCGACAAAACATAATAAACCTCATATTCACAAAGTAAGCCATTTCAGCAGGCTCACTGACAAAACAATACTCAAAATCACCACAAGGAGGAGACATTTTTCCACAGTATTCTTTCTATTTCTCTCATTCACATCAGTTTTAGATTAACAAGATAGGTCTGTTTGGTAACAAACGTTATATTGAATACAGTAATACAACTTAAAGCTGCCGAACATATAATTTCAAAAACAAAGGAAAAATACAAAAAACTGCAGTGAACAACTGTACATTTAGGAAACCAATGTACATTTAAACACTAAATATAATTTATTCGGTATATGGGGGGGAGGGGGGGATCAACTGAATTCCAAACATTTTTTCACATATGTACATCAAAACACTCTTAAATGAATTTCTGTTCAAACCAAACACAAATGAATAGTTTAGGAAGGTAGTAACTAAAAGAAAAAAAAGAAAAAATCCATGTGCTTTTATAAATGTCATTATACAGTATATTATTGATGGGCCAATAGACAGAAAATATGCCTTTTTTACAGGATAGCAGGCAGTGTCAGTAAATTAGTAAATACTTTTCAGATCAGGCAATTCCAGCACTAAAAGTTGGGGGAATTAGGAAACAAAAATGCCAGACATTCGCACTCACAAAACACAGAAGTATTGCATAATAATGATAATCAGTCATCCACCTATTTAATAATCGCTCATCACCGCTGTGCCTGTTGGTTCTTGTGTAATTTTAATGAAGGGGACATGCATAGGCTTTCTCGAAGTATGCAAAAATAATTCATCTTCATAGCTACTGTCTAATCCAAGTCCTTGATGCCATGGATCAATTTCAGCAGGGATTTTAATATTGGTGACATTTGGAGATTCTCTCTGATTCATGTGTCCACTAACATCACGGCCAGTAGAAATGGGTTTGTCAGTTAAGATTCTGCTTTGACGTTATTAGATGCAGCATAGCTTGAGATAGCTTGAGTAAAGTGCGGTCTTAAAAGTGGATCATGTATCACAATACAATTACAACATACAGCTACAATAGATTCCAAAATGATGAGCTATCCCTGATACAAACAGCCCAACTTGTAACAGAGGGAAATGGTGTCAGTTTCTGGAACAAGACGGAACATAAACATGATGGGCACAAACGCGAGGCGGCGTTCCTTTGACATTACAGTATCTTCAATACGAGTATGTTCACTTGAAAACGTAAGTAAAATAAAAAAAAAAGCGTTTTTGGCCTTATACGCTTGGCAGTTGACCGTCTGTTCCATACGGCCCCATTGCTTTTACAGAAGAACATTGGCCATATTCTACAAAATACAACAAAATTATAAAGTAATCCTTATTATATCCACAGTCTGCTCCTTGGAAATTTGGGAGGTTGGGTAGCGTGAGGAAGATTTAAGTAGGCAGGTAAAGCTTAATTTATTTATTTTTTTTACAAAAACCCTGTCCCCATGGACCATAAGGTTATTCAAATACCTGCGTCCTCACCAGCACCAAAATGTACAATGAGACCCTCCCCCCCCCCACCCCCGGAAGCCCATCGGTCAACAGGAACAACTAGAATCAAACCTCGATGTTGATGTTCCCTACCTCACCTACTGAGACGACACGGTACTGCATCGCAACGTCGCTGCCTATGAGGTTAGTAGGCCTCCCTCATCCATTGTTAAAGATACACTCATTTCTGCCCGAAACGGACCTTGCGTTCCGTATGCTTAAAGCCTGGGCTTTCTGGTGCCACAGGAAACCCAGCTGCCCCTTCCTCTCGGAGCTCCCTTCAGAGCGTCGTGTGCGTTCCCTTTTTCGGTGAGCGACACCAGGGCCGTACAGCACCTGCCGCCCCCTCTGGGACTCAGGCCTGGCTGTCGTTAACCGCCTCTTTGGACTCTGGTGCTGGATCTGTGGCAGGGCCTGGACATTGCTCAGAATCATCACCTTCACCTAGGAAGAAAAAAGAAATATAAGAAAGGGATAAGACATTTTGGAGTCAAATAAAGCAAGGGAACATGGGAAATTTTCCTTTTGGGGTTAGCTTCAAAACCGTAGCAAGGGCAGCCAGCAAGGACGCCTCAGCAAATAAAGAATGAGCACTGATAGGCAGGACAGTTATCTGTTGATATTGCGGAATGATGTCTATGGTGAAATAGGTACCTGCATTCAGAGCGTAACAAATTATTCCACTACAGAGTCACTTTATACTGACCCATAAACGAATACATCTGAGAAAATGGGAAAACATTTGAAGTGACCAGCCACAGTTTTTAAGGGTCAAAAGGTCATTATTCTTGTCAGGAACACTATAGTTTAAGCATCAAACAATCCACTTAACTGTAATTCCTCAAACGTGTACTTAAAAGAGCCACCTGTAAGCGAACAAAGCAAGTCTGCTCTCGCTGTGACTCAACAAATCACATATTTACAGGGAGCCTGCCAGCCAGCTCTTCACTTCATTCTTATTTACCCCAAACTCATTTAAAAATGTCAATCATATGTGACGCTTCATATTTTGATACCTTTTGGGGCAAATTCCCGAGCATGGAGTATGGAACTGAAAATATACCAATCACAGCATTTCCATCACTATGTAATATAGTTCATTTATATTTTTGGACCTCGTTGCTATTTATTTAGAATTTTCTAGAAGATTTCTGGGTGGTCGCAGTGAGTGACGGGTCGACTACCAGCGCCGCTTTGTTTGTGGAGCTCCGCGGTTTCCTTGTGCCATGCAAGTTTCTTCTGTGTACTCCAATATTCCTTTGCAGTCCAAAGACATGCAGTTAAGCTAACTAGTCTCGAAAATAGCTTCAAGTTACCGACAGAAAATCTACTGAAGAAAGATGACGGACAAGTGGTTATTAATTGTTATTCGGCAGAGGTAGGTCATATTTGCTTTTGTTGGACTATAACGACCAAGAGTGTCTGCAAGCTTCAATGGCGCCCCAACAGGCAGAGTAACGCCTTACCACAAATTCCATTACTCTCACTCATCAGTGGCTTCTTTTAACATGGACTGACTCACTGACACTTATTCATCAACACGGTTTTTATATTCTTTGCATGAATCTGGATATTCGCTTTTATTCTGAAAGTGCAACCTTTGGTCTTTGGGTCATTTGCTTTCCCTTGTTATGTACCTGATCCTGGAGTTTTTAAACGTTGAATTTATGGTAATACAAATTAAGTCTACATGCTACCATCATTACAGATTTGCATGATTTAATGCCGGTAGGCCAGCCTATAACCCTTCCAAAATACAACTAACTAAATAAACTAATTTGCGATTTTACTGCGGAGGTTCTAGAGCCCTGTACTAGCATGAAAATCCAGCTGTATAAAAATGAATGTTTGAAATATAAATCAGTCAAACTGATAACTTGACTGATTTATAGAGACATAGTAGCTCTGACTAAGAGGTATACCAGCCAATCAAATCCACACAAACGCAGA
This sequence comes from Mormyrus iriodes, assembly GCA_011763525.2. Lineage (NCBI taxonomy): Eukaryota > Metazoa > Chordata > Actinopteri > Osteoglossiformes > Mormyridae > Mormyrus > Mormyrus iriodes. The sequence continues at coordinate 6,609,596 of JAAGVU020000032.1, forward strand.
TAGAAGTGCGCGCGCACACACACACACACACACACAGCATGAGATCTCCTGGAACAAGGATAGGGAATAAACAGGAGGTGAGAACGGCGTGCACGGTACTGGTGGAGCCGTTTCACAAAAGTTGCGAGGGATCTCCGCAACATTCTTACAGTTTTGTAATTGCGAAAGCAATTAGCGCAGGACTCTCACGGGAATCCCGTATGTGCCTTGGCAGGCTTCCGCGGCACCTACTGCAAAATATACGATCACAAAGATACGATGATTAATAGCGTGTTATGAAATCAACACATGCAAATACGAACTGAGGCTGCCAGGCCACTCCTGCGGAAAGTCGCTCCGGTACAGGAAGCGCATCCGGGGGTGCGCCTGACGGCCGCCCACCTGCTTTATTGATGTCGATCTTGGAGAGCGTCTCCGACACGCCGCCGTGGTCCGGATCGCCCGGGTCGCCGCGGATGTCATGCAGGGCGTTGCGCCTGCCACTTCTGCCCGAAGCGATGAAGTCCTCATAGGTCGATTCCACATCAGTCATCGCTGACACGTTTCAACATAGCAGGGCCTGCAGGACGGGCATTAAGTGCGTTAGGCGGAGGATGGCGTTCTGAGCCGCCTCGCTGTGAAGGGCACGTTTCAGTCCCATTTTGAAGCATGTTTCCGGGGTATACAATGTCAGAAAAAAGTACCAGTTTGTACCTTTGAGCTGACAATTACTTGTCACTGGGGCTGTACCCTCAAGGGTCTGCCAATTGTACCCCAGCTGTAGGTAAATGCAACTTTTAAGACACAGAAATTGACTCTGAGGAACATTTTCGTACCTTTTGGGGTACATTAATGTTTTTTATACCTTGGGGAACAAAACTGGCTGTACCCTTTTTCTGAAAGTACTAAGCTACGTCATTGCCCTTATACCACTATTTCTGCGATGACAGTTCTATGTGTCTGCCTAATGAATTTCACGTAGTTTTACGTAGTTACAGTTGATTAAATGTAATCAAAAATTACAGCATGTAACCATTTGAAGACCACTACATGCAGATAATCATATGCGAGGTAAAAAAAAATCATTATAAATTACAAGACAGGTGTGTTGGGGGAAAATCAGAGAGGAAATATTGCATGGACTTTTGAATCAAATGAGACATATTCAGGTTTAATACAGATTGTATGCCATTTAGTGGCTGTAGGTATCAACAGGGGATCGTGCAGATGGAATTACAAATTTCCAATGATGAAATGGGGGAAAAGTATTCATAAATTAAACGTTACCAATTTAAGATGACGAAAGTGCTAAAAAAAAGTTCCCTCGTCTGACAGTAGAGGGAGACATTTCTCACTGAAAAGGAAAATCCAGAAATTCCCTGAAATTGGACAGAGCCAGGATATAAACACTGGCAAGCAAATGGGGTTATCAGGGGATATGCTTGGCCATACTTGCAGTATGATGCTTTGTATATTTTTTTGCGACAAATGAGTAGCAGGCTTTATCTACTGGACTACATCACAGATCTGGCAATCATGACCAGGATAAGTGGATGGATGGATGGATGGATGGATGGATTTCACTACAGCACTGCATTCACACTGACACTGCAAAGATACAAGCCTGTTCCATTCCACTTGATGTGTCCAGTTTTGGTATGGGTTTGTGGTCATGCTGGATCCTATCGCTGTATAAAAATAAAATGAATTGAATTTTGGGAGTTTTTTGTTCCTCTCTTCTGTTGTCTTCTGGCCTTCCTTCTTTCTTTTGTTAATTTCTTTGTCTTTTCTTTTTCCCCATTTTATTCCTATTTTCTCAATATCATGTAAAGCACTTTGGACCAACTGTTGTGAAAGGCGCTATATAAAAATAAAGTGAATTGAATCCTATCCCAGAAAGGCTGAGCCCTATGATTCCACTAAATCAGCCTGGAGAGGAGTGTGTTCCTTAGACAGAAAGAGGCACCCAGACTGTGGCAGATTGCTCCCAATACCATAATTACAAGCAAACACAACCTTCATTATGAGACAGTTACAGCTGTAGGCAAGACTGGAGGCGTCTGGGAAGACAAAGATGGCCTCATCATTTGTGTTTTTTTAATGCTTTTAGATACAAGCAATTTCCCTATAGGATCTATAAAGTTTTTTTCTGATTCTGATGTGGAACATAATCTGATGCACATCCTAAGTTACCTATACATTTTAAGCTATACAACCCTGACAAACATTGTGGGAAATACAGTAACATGGCAAGGACATCCAAGTGCCAGGCAGCCTTCAGTAAGGTAATGATTTTGTATATATGGTCAAAAGTTACTTTGTCAGGTAAGCGATGAAAGTAAAATCCGATCCTCAAAACACAAAGCCGAACCCACTTCAATACACAGAGATCATGCACAGTAGAGTATAGAGATTCTAAATCCAAAATACCGAAAGGTTTAACCAAAAAATGTCATTCAACATGATGCGGAAAAAATCCTACAGAGGAGAAACCAGTGCCATAGCACTGTGGACCAATGCATGCCAAGCTTTGACGATACACAGTTTGTTTCAATAATGATCTCAAGGAAAGACTAGCTTCAAGGAGCCATCCAGAATGAGTCCCCACACACACACACACACACACACACACACACACACACACACAATATTATAGAGGTCCTTCACCATGGTAAAAGCTCAGCCCTGGTACTGGTAACTTACAAATAACTACTACCCATTCGCAAATCTTCTGGAAGTGCGTCCTTAAGTCCATGCATGTGCTTCTATTTCCCACAATTCAATGCTGCGGGTGCTATTTGTAGCAAACGACATCGCCCTGCCTCAGGGTCGCTCAGCTGTTGCCCTCAATGTGTTGTCATTCAGCTGGAAAACGCTGACAAACCAGATAGCTTCAAAACAGGCTGTAAACACACTAAGAATAGCTCATTGTTTCATACAAAGTCTAATGAAATATCACTGCATAATTAGAAGTCCACATGTATGAATATGAATCTGTGACAGAGGTGTGGTTTATAAAGTCGCATATTTGTAGGGTTTGCCACTGTGAATTAGCTATGAAACCTGCAGCAGGTCATCGTGGACATGCATGTTCTATTGCATTGCGGGCTTCAAACATGTCCCAGGACTGGTGATGCTCATTTCCAGAGCATGACATTTTTCTAACAATGCTTCATTCATGCTCATTTGCACAACCGTGTGCATATATATTTCTAAAATTGTATTTATGAGTAAATTTTTCTATGCATTACCTCCATGTCTCAGTATATCTTGTTTAAACTGTCAGCTTGTCATTTTTTAAATGTCTTTCACATTCATATTTATATTATATTTATCATTGTTTTTCTTGCACTGTGACCAACGAGATCGTAATTTCATCTCAGTGCATGACCCATGGATCATACAAATTAAGATGACAATAAACACTGACTTCACTATAGCACTGGTACTTTAATGGGCATCTAATTATCGTCTTTACACTGAGAAGCTTTCTACATCAGGGTAAAACCTAGATAAAGGAGCCCAACACACGTTTATTAATTTATGTTGCTAAACATGCATAAATCTACCACTGTTGACTAAAAAGAGAATAGAAGAGACAGTGCTTGTTAAGATGGCAAGGTGTACGTTTGCACTACATCCACTGCAACACCCCTGCTTGCCCAACACCAATAGGCAATGTCTCTACAAATGACTAACTCGGAAAGCACATGATCTGATTCTTTCCTACTCTTCTGTTCCATTCCACTCCAGCTTCGATTTTAAAGGAAAAAGCTACCAATCCAAAATTTGTGTATGAAAATCCAGGCCTGGCAAAAGCTTGGAGATGGCAAGGCAGGGAAGGAAAACCACTGTATAGCATAACTGCATCTCACAGCTCCAGGAAAAAGTGAAAAAACAAGAGATTCAGAAGATGATACTGCACTTCTCGCAACAGATAACTGGTTCTAATTAACTATGAGTGGACTGGAGCAGACACTGTAAACCAACAGAAATGTAGGCAGACTTTGTTGGGGGCGGCCAGCTGGTGGTTGTCCATGCCTCTCTGGCAAAAATAAATAAAACAAACGGCAAACAATCAATTTATTACTTGTCAACAAAGAGACAGGACAGATCGTTCTCAGCCCACAAACCAAATGCGATCTCCAAACAAGGAATGAGAGTGATATTTGTTAAACAGCCTGGGGGGGCGGAGCAACTTGCAAAATCAAAATGTGGTATTATTCAGTTCATGGGCATTTCTGTTTTTCCACCACAGAGAACTGGAGATACAAGAATGAGAAGGATGCGGTGAAGAGTTCAGTCACATGGCAGCTAGGCTGAAACATGCATAGTCATTTCCACCTGCGGCCTGGTTCACATACTGGACCTGAAAGGTTTGAAAAGGTATTAGAGGGTGATGGTTTCACCAGGTAATAGCCTAAGAAGCCTGTCGGCCAGTATCATGCCAAGGCCGAGCAACACCAGGCCCCAGTCACATAACGTGGACTGCCCACACACCCCGAGTCATGACGTCAGTTTGCCCAAAAACACAATCGGTTGACTGTCATTTGATAAACAGTTCAACTAGATAAATATGTGCATGCAAACACTGGTAAAAACTTTACTGAAGGCTGGGCAGCCTCCATAGAATGCCATGAAGGCTGCATTGCCTGACGAAAACAGTAAAGCTGTTCCGATTAAGAGACCAAATGAGCTTAGAAATATCGCTGACTCATCACACTACCCAGTTTGCTATCAGGCCTGACATTTCAAAGGAAAATTTTCTGATCACCATAATACAAAAAAGGACTTTTCCCCACATCTCAAAGGAGAAACTAATTTTACAGCAAGTGTATTTCTCAACACATGGAAACAAATCATAGATGCTTCAAAACTGTAATTCAGGAACTTATATTAGAAGAACCATACAGCAATATTGTAATATGTCAGTCACTTTGGTTTAAAATTAACTAAAAGCTCTCCTCAGTTTAAGACTTTGGCCGGGTCTCCAAGCAGAATAAAGGTTGGTACGCACTGATCTGGTTGATCTCACCATGATTGTCAGCTTTAGCCCTTCTGCATCTTCCAAATTTCACACACCTCAAACCACAAAACAATTAAATTTAAATTTTCAAACCATTAAAGAAACAGACTCTATATTCTAATAGCCTACATATTACAGAGGTTCAGCCAAGGGAGGCAATACTGATTTGTACCAACATCTATAAAGTCTGGTCTGTTCTGAGCAACATGTCTAAACTTCCACACTCTGTCTTCCATTTTCTCTGGGCTTGCCTTTTTTATCAGGGCTACCTAAAAATGACACTGACAAATACAGACCTAGTCTACAGGCCAGGACAGTGCTCAATGCCCTTCTTCAGATACTGCTCCAAAATATCTCATCAATGAAGAACACAGTCATGATGACAACACTAAGACTGACTATTTTTGGTGCGTAACAAAACTCACTACTCTATTTCGACACCTTTCAAAGGCCATACCTTGTTTCCACTTCATCGGCTTCTGTGGACGAGACTCTTACAAGCAACATAGTTAAACTAATATTATAGCTAATACTATTAGTCCTAATCTCAGGCTTGTTAAAATGCCACTGTATTACAACGTTCGGCATTTAGGGGCATTAATAAATAACAATAAAGATATGTTTTTGCCAAACGTTTTCGTCTCTTGGAGAAAGGCCACACGAATAATTGCATTTGAATGAATTCTAGCAGCTGTTGCGGCTCAGGATTCTCAGAATAACGCTGCAACACCGATATCTAAGCCTATCTAGATCTATCTTTTTGCATGGTGCCATGCAGGCGAATTAGTTATTCGTAACATTTTACCTAAATTGCACTGTGATGATAAAACATTTGATTCACGAAAAAAAAACACGCAAATAAAAAAGCAGCGACAAGCACTGTGGGCGACTGCTAAGAGTCGGTTGCTGCTGTTGTAGATTTATGTCAAAGCATACTATTATAAATCGGTGCATTATATTAAACACGCAGACAGATACAGAGAGGCAGGGAAACGCGTTTTGGTGTAGGTAGCGGACATACGCTCCGATCAGATATAAACCAGAGGCTGCTTAGCCTGACGATCGCACGCCAGCAGGATGTTTAACACAAGCAATCTCACAAGCGTTACATTTGTACGTGCGCTACTTACCTTTAGTGCTATGTCGAAAGCTTTTATTTTAAATCACGATTTAAAAAAAGCGTTAAAGAAAAGGAAAAAACGCCCATTTTCTTAACTGAAGCGGGAGTCTCATTAACTCCCAGCGCCAGCCATTCCAGCTATGATGTCATGAAGGGATTCCAGATTTTTTTCCCACGATGGGGGTGGGGGTCCCGATCAATCCTATTACTCATATGCCAAACATTAACCTTTGCAAATAAATAAATTAATGTAAATATTTGTAATGCACATCTGTAAGAGTATACACATGAGTATACATACATGTCTAAAGAAAACCGAATCATTAACACGTACTATAACATGCTAATTATCCAATATAGTAATGCATTACAACATTAGTAAATGTGGATTATTTATAAAATAAAATCGTTTATATTTTCCATGTTTTGCTTTTCGTACTTTCAACACTTTTTCGTGTTTTATATTTACAATTAAATTTCTATGTGCAGATTTTGCGTTTATGTATATATCACGCCTTCTTCAATGGCAGCGTTTCAAATAATGTACTTCATGCAGTATGTGTCATGAGATATGGGATATGAAGTATTAAAAAAACACAAGATGATCTTGAAATTGACAGATTAAGACGACAGATACATATTGTGGAAGCGCTTGTGGAAACGATTTGGTTAGAAGCGCATATATTTAGGCCTAAATATACTGTAGCGGCTCGTTTCGTTCCGTTCTGTCATAATTTGTATAGTCTCCCCAGCTTAGCGAGTAGTTTTAAAAGGCTATGAAAATAGCTAAAGATAAGCCATGGGGCGGGAAAATGTTAACAATATCATATTTTTTGTGGAGTTTGACATATGACATCATTTCCACATTTGCCAAATGCCATCCTCATATCCAGCGCCGAATATACAGCCACCATTGTCCTCTATCTACTCCAGAGAGCTATTAAAATTACAAATATGCAGTGAACAAATTCACCATTTAATAGTGGCCTGCTTGTCACAAAGCTGCAGTGGGTTTACAGATGTGCTGAAGTTTACTGAGTCCCCGTGTGAAAGGCTCCTTTCAAGGGAGAACAGGCTGTTAGTATTGCGTCCAGATAAAGTGTCCAGATTGAAACTTGGGCGCATCATAATGCTGATGTCTATTTTATGCAGGATGTGACTTTTAATTTTGGGGATACGGATCGAATTTACTAAGGTCGTTGTATTCCCACCTGACACACCTCCCTCGTTATTTGGTGCCGCACGGCAGAATCACATGCCAACGTGGATTTCACGCACCCCGCGCTGCAGTACACGCCCCGCGAGGTGAGCCGACCGCGCGTCAGAGAGGCCAACGCCCACGCCCCACCTGCCGTTTGAAGAATATAGCATGCAGCGATAGGCTCTCCGGCTAGGGGAAACAGCCAATCAGGTTCACGGATACAGCAAGGTGCGGTTCCTTGCGGGACAAGCCCCGCTAGTTGCTACAGTAGCGGCGTCTGTAAAACAGAAAAAAAACATGGAGGACTTCGATGGTGAGGAACCCGCAGAATTTATTCATTTATATTCCTGACTGTAACAGTGCCGAACACGTAACGGCTTTGTTGCTGGGGCTGTCTAGGTTTTCGGGCTTGGCTTTGCACCGTCTTTCTTTTATTAAACCGCTACATGGCCGAAGATTAATACCCCCCCCCCACTACGTGCTGTAGTCCCCCGCCCCGTTGTTGTGTTTATATTCTCAGTGTTTACATTATTAGTATACATATTTGTTTTATCGGGCAAATGATTACAGTGTAAATTTACGGAACTGGGACAGGTAACGATGGGATGCACCCTTTTCAACCCTAACGTATTTAAGGACACATTTAACATTAATTCGAATTTTAATTCATATTAATACATGGTCTTATATATGGACTATCTGAATGTGATGTACGTTCATAGGCAGGGGTAAATCCAGAAGCTTTGCAGTGGTTTGATGATTGCTGTAGGGCGGTGCCTGCTGTTCTTTCAGGTAGTCGGCCAGCAGCTCCTGTGTCTGTGTGCCCTAGCATGGTAATTACCTTACTCAGGGTGTACTGCTTTTAGCTCTGTCCAGAGTATTGCTTTGTTTTAGGTTCTGTAGGTTGACTTAAGGTTATAACAGGAAGGCAATCTAAAGCTCACGTCTGTCAATAGCGCAGATATCCAAGAGAGGGTCTCCTCTACTTAACATGCTGTGTTTAACTATCTCTGTGAATTCTTTCTGGCAGTTGCTGTTCTTATTTGTTGCATAATTGAGCATTATTTAATGATTTATCCCTAGAGGTACTTCTCCGGTATCTTGGTCTGAACATGTTAAATCTGTAATCACTCCCCCTCCGTTTCTTATTAAGCTGACTGAGCATTGAATGCATTGCCATTTTATCTTTTAATATTCACAGGTTCTGAAACTCCTCCCAATGAGGATCTCATTCCTTGCAAAATATGTGGAAGGAGGTTTTTTGCAAGAGTCCTTGTAAGTATGAAAAAATGTGGTTCCTGTTTCTCTTGTGTATTGGATTAATTGAAGTTCGTGTGTGAAATATGATTGGGCTTTGCTGTCGGACAGTTGCTGCGCTCAGGCGCTATTTGCTAATTCTTACTGTGCTTGTGTTGTTACCTTTGATTTCCTTCCACAGTCCAGTCACAGGTTCAGGTAAATTCGTGACTCCTTTTGCTCTTAATGTGTGAGTGGTTATCCCTTGTGTGTTTTACTTCTTCCGTTCTAAATTCTAGAATCTATAGAATTTAACCTAATTTTGAAAATGGACTGGGGTAACTTTGACCCCAAAAATAACACGGGGGTTACGCTGGCGGTGAATATGGCTTGGTGCCTTGCACAATGCACAGAAAAGTTCTGGGATGCAGTCGTCCTTACCTTGACAAAGATAAGCGGAGAATGGATGGATGAAAGCATAGTTTGCATATGGTTGATGTATTTTATTGCTTCGGTTGAATGTTAGTCCTGCGTAATTACGCACTTTAATGCTAAAGGTGTAAGGTTATCAGTGTAACGATCTTGTCGTCTTCCAGTGCTCAGACGGTGAGGCAGAAACAGCTTGTTTATAAAAACATGCAGCCAGCCCAGCTTTTTATAAATAAACTACCACTGTATGCAAAATAAATGGGTCAAAGCTTATTTTTCCCTGTGTAATCGCTGTTTACATTTCAGTTTTTTTTTTTTCTCCATTTTCCTTTTTTCCCTTTCTGTAGAAAAAACACACGCCCATCTGCCAAAAATCCGCCGCTAAAAAGAGGAAGGTGTTTGACTCCAGCAGACAGAGAGCCGAGGGAACAGACATTTCCACCATGAAACCTCTGAAACCAAAGGTCAGATTGAGGCACTGCCTGAATGCCGCATTCTCCTTAGAAGACCCCATTACATGGGATCAAATGAAGTGTCATCGTGGGGACTGAATCGTTTAAGCCCCTTCCCCCTAATGTTAAAATAATGATTTAAAAAGAAGTATGTTAAACCACTTCTGATTGTATTTCAGTTACACAGCACATCCAGCACGTCTAAGTCTGATAAAGTAAGTTGAATCAACGCGTTTACTGCTTTGGTCTTAAGTATAAAATTTATTCTTGCCCTTACTTTTAAATTCAGTGAATTTTTGTCTTCTTTCTTTAGAAAGGGCCGTTCTTTAGAAAACACTCAAATGTAGAAAAACCCGGTCACTTTTTATATGTATCTTTTAAAAAAAAAAAAATGAAAAAGCTTTGCTTTATTAAATCTAAGAATTGTTGAATTTTTTTTTCTTGAAATTCTGTTGATTTGTAAAATTTTATCAATATTTGCCAATCATGTTCCAACAATATGAAATAAGTGCCTTAATCTTGGAACTGAAAGATATTAATCACTCCTAGAAGCTCATTTGCCAAGTAATGTTTTTGATACTCATGGAAGGGGACTAAAATTAAATGAAGAGGTGATTGAAAGAAGCGAACAATAGTATATTGTTATTCTGCTAAACAAGAGAATATAAACCTGTTGTCCAAGAGAAATAAGCTGAGCATCGTTGGTACGGATGTATCCAATGTAATAACACATTTTAAAGTGTTTATAAACCACTGTCGAACATTTGTACCAGTAATAGCTACTTCGGACATAAGCTATAAACTCTGTAGTGGTTTTTTTTCTTGTTTAACACAGTCCATTTTTAGGTTAATTTGCAAATAAAACTAAATAGTTATTGCCCTAGTTATGATAGTTTTGCCCTTTTGTGTCCCATTGACTGAGAGTCAGGGACCTCCAAATATCCTAACTTGTAGGAAATTCACAAGCATCTGGCTTAGAAATTAGTGTTTGTTTACGTAAGTCGCTCTAATTTGCCTGTTGCTATTTTGTTTTCAGCTATTAAACAAGGATAAGATTGTTTCTAATATATTGTGCTGGAATTTTGCTGCTTTAGCTTAGACGGGTTGATTTATAAATCAAAGTTAATTTCGATAAGTTAATGCTAGTGAGATTTCTTTATCCTCCACTGCCATGTTTATCCAGATTGCTTTTATTTTGTTAGCTCATACCTCTCTCCATGTTCCAGACAGATATAGCGATCATTTCCTGGAAGTTTGTGGTTAAAGGTATTATCTGCAATTAGTGTGTTTTGTGATATTTTCCATAGCTGTAAGTGTCAGAGAGATTTATTCCCTGTGGGTAACAGTTTCTGTCTCTATCTAGTTAAGTAGAGGCCTGATTCTTTTTTTTTCCTCAGTTATCTCTTTAAGTCCTGCTAAAACAGCTGATCTGGGCCCGATGGCTAAAATTCCAGTTATATTGATTGAATTGCACCGATTTCTGTTTCTCTGATCTCTGTGCAGCTTGAAATACTGTATTTGTCATAGTATTTTTTTCATCTGTAATAGTTATTTTATTTAACTGTTCTTAGTGTACATTCCACATTGGTGTGGGGTATGTTAGCACTGTAGCCTCACATCTCCAGGTTTGTGGGTTCCTGTACCCACTCTGTGTGCGTGTTTGCATGTTCTCACTCCAGTGACCAATGGCATACAGTTGGGCTAACTGGCATCTCTAACTTGCCTGTAGTGTATGCGTGTGAGAGTATGTGCCCCGAGATGGCCTGGCATCTCCTGCAGGGCATCCCCTGCCTGGGATTAGAACCAGCCTCCCAGCCGTCACCCTCTGGAAGATATCCAGCCTGAATGGATACATAAGGGGATGCTAGAATGGACTCTCCACACTGATGTCACAGCACAAAAAATCTTGTAATCCGATGTTCCAAAGAGTAGAAGCAGCTGATTGGGTTTTGAATTGCAAGTCCACCCACCCCCCCCCCTCTGGGAAATAACCATTGATTTGTTTTCCCCAATTTTGTCCATTAGAATCCATAGACTAATTGTCTTGATTTTAATATTTAATTGGTGGACGGTTGGTGTTCCTCGTTCAGGACCCGCAGTAAGCCCTTCATCATTCCCGTAATTATTGTTGCCACCGTTCCTTGATACGTGCCGTCGTTCGTTGGCTTTATTCTGTCCGTCTACCGCCCTTCAGCCCGAGCCACCCAAGAAGCAGTCCAACTGGCGCCGGAAGCACGAGGAGTTCATCGCCACAATCCGTGCGGCCAAAGGCTTGACCCAGGTCATGAAGGAGGGAGGCCCTCTGCCGCCCCCCCCACCCCCATCCTACGACCCGGGTGAGCAGAGGCGCCGAGCCTGGCTAGCTGCTCTGCTCCGCAAGGCGGTGTGCCAGGGCTGCCACTGTGTCATCGAGGCGGTCGGTTCGGGGTTGGGGTGTAGGTATGTTGACATGATCAGCAAATCTGGGCCAGTGTCATGGCAGAAACGCAGCTTTATTCACACTGCAACACCCCCATCTCTTGCCAAAGCTTTATTTATATAATATAATATATATTATAACATTATATAAATTAACCACCCCCTCTGAAATTTGTTTGCTTTCGACCAGGCATAAAGGTAGGAAAACAATGAGTTTAAACCCACCTCAGAATTTGCCGGACCCCACCCCAAAATTTATTTCTGGCACTGGCCCTGATAAGTATTGAAGCGTGAATCTGGTGCATTGTTCTGTGAGATGTGTACTGCGCAGATAACCCCTCCCCTTAGAGAGTAAACCTCACCAGGCATTCTAGTTGTGTTGTAATTCGGCTGAATGGTCCCCCCCCCCCCCCCCCCCCCCCCCCCCCCCCCCACCCACAACCAACCCCCCCCCCCCCCCCCCCCCCCACGCCCCACCACCCACCCCCCCAGAGAGCAACACCCCCCCGGCCTTTTTGTTTGTTTTTTATTTGGGGGGGAGGGCCCCCCCCCCCCCCCCCCCCCACACACACACACACACACACACACACGCACCCAGTTCAGCCGGCCTAACGGGACCTGAAGCCAGCACGTGGCACTGCCCACATAACATGCTGCCAGGGGGGGCTGGTTGTAATGCTGGATGTTCTCCTTCCTACGCTCATGCCGTCCCAGACTACATCCAGTGCCCGTACTGCCAGAGGCGGTTCAGCGAGAATGCGGCTGACAGGCACATCAAGTTCTGCAAGGAGCAGGCGGCGCGGATGCCCAACAAGGGCAAGGCGGCGGCTGCGGACATTAAGGCGAAGCCTCCGGCCCGGTCTCAGGTATGTGCTGTTCCGGTTCCTTGGGAAGGGACTGGGGTAGAACCCTCTAAGAACATGCTCGATTTTAGCTTCGGCTTTGAGACACCCTTACGTCTCGCTTTTATGTGCAACAGTACAAGCCCCCCCCGGTAAAGAAGCCGAACCCCCCAGCAGCGTCAGCCATCCCAGCTTCCGCCTCCTCCCGTCTGCCCCAGCGCTCTGCATCTGGGCCATCTGCAGGAGGTGAGCCTAGCCTGGACGCCACTGATTAGCTCTGCTAGCCCCAGGGGCTGTATCGTAAAAATAAACAAAAACGTCAAGAGTACGGTAATCAGCCAGTTACTCAGCTGAACAATTAACTGAATAGATAAGGTCCTCATAGATACTTAAAAAGTCTTTATAAAGATTCTAGATTTCACAGCTCTGAGCAATCTAACGATTTACTCTTTATAACATCTCAACTGGAGAACAGTGCCACCAATGTTTGTGACATTTGTACTCCTGGAATGGTCTGGTGGCTCCCAGTGACTCCCATTTGTTTCAGTTTGCTCCCTAGATTTTCTTTGCATTTTTGAACCGTGCAACAGTGTGACTTGAAGTGACTTGTGTCCTGAAGCAGAGTGTGGCCTTGTGCAGCTGCCGTACAGGGCTACATATCCTGCCTGATTTGCTTGCATTCTCCCACACAAATGCAATTCTCCTTTTTTGAGGTCTTAAAAACAGTATTGGAGAACAGTGAATTCGATTTGCAATCTAGCAGCAGCCCTGATTGAACATGCACTATGATGGAATTCTTTTGTAAAAGCTGTCATAATGGTCTAATTGCTTTGAATATGGTATTCACAGAACGGCTCTTAATTACCTTTGCAGAACATTAACACAACCGTACGAATAGTTACACTGTTCACTTTTCCCACAGTTATGCCTGCACACACCTGTATTTATGTATGCATGCAGTTGCATAAATGAATTCAAAGGGTATGTATTCTGTTATCGGTTATACTATATACATCTATATAAATCTATTATCTTGTAAGATTTGCTCAGATTATTTGTGGCTCTCCTTTGGCCACTTAAATGTGATTAGAGAGGGAATCGGAAAATGGCTTCAGAGTAGATAGGTACAGTTCTGTGCAAAAGGCTTCAGCAGTCAAAGAACTGTGTGTGTGTGTGTGTTTGTGTGTGTGTGTGTGTGTGTGTGTGAGGTGGAGTTTGATGAGATT